>CM026078.1:34909980-35137480 GCA_014839685.1 Anableps anableps
AGGCTGTTGGGTTTATTGGAGTACCCAGAGAGAGCCCATCCATGCACTGGGAGAACATGCAGACTCCCTGCAGCCTGTCAGTGAACCAGCCTGCTGCGAGCAGGAGCACAGAAACGAAGCTGAACCCTCCTCCTCCCACAGCGCCGGTGGCCTCGGTGGCTTGGCCGTCGCCTCCCTGCCGCAGCTGCTGGTCCTGCGTGTTGCTGGGCTGTTCCTTCCCTTGAGTTAAACATTCCCATCGTTTCATGATCCAGGGAACAAAAGAGCGACGGGTTTTCTGTGGCTGAGGA
This sequence comes from Anableps anableps, assembly GCA_014839685.1. Classification (NCBI taxonomy): domain Eukaryota; kingdom Metazoa; phylum Chordata; class Actinopteri; order Cyprinodontiformes; family Anablepidae; genus Anableps; species Anableps anableps. Next base: position 34,910,271 of record CM026078.1, read on the forward strand.
GAAATCTGTTCTCTCCACCTGCTTTTTCCACCTTGTGGGACAACTGCTCGGTGTTTCTGTTCCTGCGCTGCCGATGAACGACCACCCATCTACTCAACGTATTCCTGAAAAGTAGATCTGTTGGTTTTCTGGCTCTGAAATCTGACATTTTACCTTTAAATCTTGTTTTCATTCACTGAAGAGGCGGCTCTTTGTTCTCCTTCACACTGCTTCCCTGTAAGCAAACACTGGAGCTCTCGCTGATGTTAATTACGAGGAAATATTGCATTTACAACAAACGTTTCTGTAAGCGCTCTAAGGAGCAGATTTATATGCTGGGGATTTTCTCTGCTGTTTTATTGAATTTGAATGTGTGTGTAATTAGTTCAGGGTCTTACAGGCAGCCGCTCTTTATCCAGTCAGGGACCTGCAGAGAAGAAGAGCCGGTTCGGGCGGGGGGGGGGATGTGGCGTCAGCTAAATTTACTGAAACTGACAGGATTCATTGATACAAGCCAATAGGGGTGAGGAAAAGCCCGCCAGTCCTGGGGTAGGTAGAGGTGATTTAATCCAACATCTCCTCGTTGTGTTCTTGTGTCACCAGCTTCTGTGCTGGTTTTCTTTCTGGGAGACATTTATCTGCTTCATTTAAATCAGTTTTACTCAGTTCTGCTTCGCTGCCTTGGAAACTTCACTGTGATGTTCTCCTCCAGGTTCATTTCTGGTTCGTCTTGCTTTTAGAGAACGTAGATGAATGGATGCTCCTCATCAGTGGCTGCACTGCAGCTCCGGTCCCTTTTTTAAATTCAGATCGAATCCTGACATCCAGAAGAAAATGCTTGATATGCAAACAGACACAGTGTGAATTCTGAGGCTTTCCAATCGACGTCAATCAATCTAGACTTTAGGTCCAATCAGATTAGCCCTCAGAATGTAGCTTAAACTGCCTACGCAAGCTAACAAAAATTTTTAAATGGTTTAAATAATACAAAGTTTTCAAAACCACAAATAAAACTCAAATATTTCTCAAAGCTGCAGAATATAACTTTTACAAAAAATATGTTTTTCCTCTATTTGTTCAAACCGTCTCCATGTCGGGACAGTCTGGTCTGAGGCAGATGATCTGAGTAAAGATGGAGCTCCTCCTCCTCCTCCCTGAGCTGCTATTGGTCTAAAGAAATGCTCCCGACCTGAAACAGCCAATCGGAGCCAGGGGGAGGGGCTTAGCGCTGCCAATCACCCTCGTGTTCGAGCTGCTGAATGTGCTGATGGTGGAGAAACAACTCACCGCTCCAGGAAAACTGTTTACCCGCCGTCATCGGTGGCCATGCTAACTAGCCTTAGCATTAGCATCAGGCTATGCTGTGGTGAAGCAGCTGCAGCGTAGCAGAGAGCGGGGCGCTGTTGAGCGGTGCCTACATGAGGGTGATTAACAGCACCAAGCCCCTCCTCCAGGCTCTGATTGGTTGTTTCTGACTGACTGGTGGATTTCTGCAGTTAGTATTGGGAGCACTGGGAGAAAGAAGAGGAGCTGGATTTTTTCACAGAATATCTGTCTTATACTGTAACGACAACATGATAATTTTAACAAATATGTATAAAAAAAAAAAAAAACAAAAAAAAACATTTTCCAAAGAAATTACAGACTGCAGCTTTAACTAGGGTTGGGACTTTTACGTAATAATTTCAATTATCTGCTAACAGCAGTGACAAACAAGGAAGCGGCTCCTCTGGGGGTTAATTTCTGCTTCCAGAGCCGATCTGATGGGACGCTGGAAAAGACTCCAGTTGTTTTCAACTTGAGCTAAAAGCAGTCGGCCTATCAGAGAAGCTATGCTAGCCTAGAATAGCATGACACTGGCGACAGAGATTTGCGCACCTTTGTAATGGAAATGCAGCTATTGAAAAATATAAACATACACACACACACACACACACACACACACACACACACACACACACATATATATGTATATGTCTGTTTATCCCAGTTGAGAGCTGCAGAGGACATTTATCCACAAGTCTTGCCTGAAAGACCCCTGTGAAGGTCACATAAGATGAATTCGCCACCTAAATAATGAGTTTGCCATTTACAGCTTGATGAATTGTGAAGTAAACAACTTATTGTGTGTCTGCAAAACAGACAGTTTTTTTCTAATGTTCCAAAATTCAATGATTTTTCTTGAGCAAACTCAAGAGGCAGTTGCTCTCTGAGGCAATGAGTCGGCATTGAAATCTAATGCAGCTTGGCAGATTGACAAATGTCCTTGCTCTGACCGAGCAAAGATTATTGCACGTGGTAAATCTACAATTCTTATGACCTTTAAAAGGTAATTGATTTTAACTGTAAAACCTGCAAAGATGCTTGGCTCCATTAAAGAAAAAGTTCGGGCAAAGTGATCATTTTAAATGTGTTGAATACATACACAGAAACTACTTGGTATGCATGCACGTGCATACGGCATGCATGCATTATGCAGAACACAGCAGGGGTCTGTTTTGTGATTTCTAAGCAGTGCATGCGCAGCGTGCTGTCCTCCTGTGTAAGTCGCAGCATGATTGAAGCTGCTTCAGGACATGACGCAGTGGGAAAGGATGCTGCTAGGACAGGGCTCTCATTCACGCCCATGTTATTGCTGCCTGCCATCACCAGACAGAGGACTGGCAGCTCATGTCATCCTCTCTGTCATCCATCAGGCAGTCTGAACTTACCTCATGCCTTCAAAGCCACGTCAGGTGATTTTTAAACACCACTGGATCTTTTTTATTTACAAACCTAATATGTCAATCTTAGTCCAAACACATATCCGGTTCTACAGTTGTCTCTAATGCTGCCTCAACAACCGAATACCTTATGAACATGTTCAGGAAGATGTCAATGATTTCAATTTTAATAAAGTCAATTTAATTTATAAAGAGTTCAATGAAGTCATCTCTGCTGTAAGATGAGACTATGTGAATCTGCCATCTGTACTTAACAGAAACTCAGGATTACTCTTGTTCTCCTCTATTAATGATAAAATACACTATTCCAACTGGGGGAAGGTCTTTTTATACAACAGTAGACAATTTATCTGAATAAGCAGGACCCATCTAGGTGTGTAGAGACCCATTTTCTCTCCAACTTTCAACTGTTGTGCTTTAAAGTATGCTGTTTTGAATTAAACCAGGAAGCGAACAGGCAATGAATAATTAATTACCTTTGACTTCAAGGGGGCTACTTTGTCTAATGCTACACACAATGAGGTGCTAACGCCAGGAAAAAGAGCACCAGTTGGTGAGAGGAGAGGGTAGAAATCAGGCTGCAGTGATGTTCTGTGATACTAACGAAACAGAAAATGGAACAGATTCTTTAAAAGTGGCTACAGCATTGCCTGATGAATTTTCTCTTAGGGGCAGAGTCCTCAGTGAGATTAAGGCCAAAGGTTAAAAAAAATGAGTCAGATGGCACAGGGTTATTGGGAAATACTTTCATTTCTTCACACTCAATAGCATCTGTCAGCACGAAGTCCAGAGTATGAAGACAGGAGTGAGTAGGTCTGCAGATGTTTTGAGCAAAGCCAATTGAGTCCAAGATAGCATTAAAGGCTACATTTAGGCTATCACTTTAAGTGTCAACATGAATGTTAAAATCCCCCATTGTAAAAACTTCATCGCTATTTAACACTAAATCAGATAAAAAATTTGAGCTCAGATGTGAAAATGTAAATAATTAGAAAGGGTTAACTCATTTATACTAACATAATCCTCTTGCTGCAGCCAGGTTTCTGTGAGACAGAACAAATCAATATGATTATCACAAATCAAGTCATTCAATAAACCATATATTATTATTATTTTTCTGTTCATTCAGAGTCATATTTATTGTTATGAGATTTTCATTGTTTGCTCTTTTTCGGTTAGTCCTTAATCCATTTGATTTTGGCCGTGGGCAAGACACTCTTAATGGGGTAATGGGTGGGCGACAGTCCAGAAGCTCCAGAGAGGTGTGTTAGACTTCCTGGTCTGGACCCTGGGTTGTCAGTGTTTCTGAAGACTAAGAAAGAAAGAGCTGCTCCGTCAAAAGTGGGATGGATACCATCTCTCCAGATCAGAACAAGTTTTCCCCAAAATGTTTACCAATTATCAGTGCAGCTTTTATCATTTCCAGGTTACCTGTAGACAACCAGCAGTTGAATGACAGCATTTGGCTACAACCGTCATCACTGGTCAGATCAGGCAGAGGACCAGAGAAAATGACATAGTTCTGACATTGTTTTGGCAAACTTGCACACTGAAGCAACATTAGTTTCAGCTACCTCTGACTGGCGTAACCAGGCATCATTACTGCCAATGTAAATGACATTCTTACTGCATTTATGGTTATCCTGAGCCACACAACCTAATGTGTGGTGCCCTGGCAAACATTTGACTATGGTTGCTGGTGTCTCTATTGCCACCTTTTGGACTATGGAGCTGCTATTTACTTCAGTTAAATTCTCAGCAGGTGTGTCGCTGAGCAGCGATAATCCTTTAGAAACAAAGACAGGTTGGTGGCGACCTGTGGGCTGGGATCAAGGACTATGCTTCCTACGTACCATCACCCAGCTGGCCTGATATACTGGCTGGGAGGGTTCTGCCAAAGGATTGCTTTGTGGCTAAGGTGCCTTAGCTATCCATTGGTTTTTTCAGGGTTTAGCTGGGCCTCCAATTCCAATTTATCAATAAAGGAGGAAGAGAAATAACTAAACATCTGACACATGGAGCAGAAGAGAGGAGGAGACTGAGGGAGAGCTGGAAGGAGCCCAGAACTAGCCATGCTAACCATACTAATGCTACAGCTAACGCTAGCTTAGCTACCTTTAAACACCAAAAAATCTGTATGGTGGAAAGTTTTCTCAAATGTAAGGTTCAAGAGGAGAAAACAAGTGTTTTATGTCTTCAGATAACTGAGAAGTCTCACAGTAAAGAGAAATGTGTTTAAATTGAGAGATTCAGCAAGATTAAACACCTCCATTTTGTACAACAGCCAAAAAGGATGTGACATGTATGTTTCTCTCACAACTAGCCACTCTTTTACGTAGCTGGTTTGGATAGCTACATTCCCTTAATGAAAGAAACCATATGAAAACTACTTTTTATATTTATTCAGGCCAATTTTGTATGATGCTGAAACTGTTTGATGATCTGAAACATTTAAGTTTGGGACCAAAAATAGCAAAAACAGATAGAAAACGTAAGGGGGGGAGATGCTTTTTCAGGGCACAATGAGACATTATTACCTCTTAAATGCTGAAAAAAAGGCAAATATACTTTTATAAGCACAGTTTGGAAAGGAAGAGGCAGACCATCATTGCCAATCAGTCCACATTTACATGTTTAACTCAAACGATTTCAGTTCCCAGGCTCTCTACTTCAATCTTAATTAACGGTAGGGAGATAACACGGAGTGAGTTGCAAATGTGGCCTCCGAGGGGTGATTCATCCATAATGTGCATTAGAATAATTCTCTTTTCATAAAAACACAGAATTTCAGCTGATTGGCTTTTGCACTGCCAACCCTTTCATTGGCCCTGCCATACAAATGAAAATGCAGCATCAGAGTGGAAAGACTCAGGGCGACACAAGTGTATCAGATGAATAAAAGGCGCAGATTTATTCACTTCAATTTCCTTTTTTCTGTCTAAAAATGAACCAAGTTAATTCTGTCCTCCACTTGAGATATAACCTTTTTTAGACCACTAGTTCAATTTAATCTGATGGAAAACACAGCTGAAGTTCCAAATGCTGTTCCAACAGCTTAGTGAAAATGTACTGAGGGCTTAGAAGAAGAAAGGTTTTCTGTGATTATAACAGTCACAGAAATACATCTTGAGACGAAATGTACTTTTGTGGGTAAATTTTGCTATAATTATGGGTTTATAAGTTCTTTTCCTTTTTATTTCTATTTAAGTTATACTAGAGGATCTGTTAGGCATGGCCCTGATCTGGGAATTGAACCACTGACACCTGGATTGAGGACTGTGGCGTCTGCATAAGTTGCACCTTAGAGATGGGATTTGATAAGAATTTATCGATACTGATTCCATTATCGATCTCACTTATCGATTCAATTCATTCTCGATTCTCATCGAGTAAGGAAATAAGCTCCTTAATTTAAAATATGCTCCATGTTTTATTCGATTTAAACAAAATTAAATTTGACTTAAAAAAAAAAATCAGAATCTCTCTGTCAAATGAACATTTTAACATGAAATGCAACTTTTGCACACCAGCCGTTTTTGTGCAGACAGATCGGCGTGTTTGCCTTTTCAGGAAGCATCTTTGAAGACCGACAGGTTGTTTAACAAGATGCTTTTAATCTGAAAAACGAGCCTCATCAGAGCCCATAATCTGCTTTACTGAACACGACTGGACACGTTAACAGGAGACGGAGGTTATTCATGCAGCGGGGCGCCAACATTAACGCAGTAACCAGGACCTGCAGGAGGTTAACATGACCTGGGACATTTAAGGTGTTTGAAGCTCCGCCCCCTCCAACAGTCCCTGCCGTTGCTAAGCGACGTATCAAGCACTTTACCGTCCTGCCAATCAGTTGCCTGATCCCTAGTGCACCTGCTCTACCGCTGATCTATGTGGTGCCCCCTGTTAGGTATATTTTTTATTAGGTTACATAAATGTTGTTCCTGAGTGTGTTTGTAAACTGTGTCTTTGGACCCAAAGAGGAGCGATCTAGAGTCAGTACGCAGCTTCAGTTATTCCAGCTAGAAACTAGTGATCAGGCCTGAAATCTGGGTGCAGTGATGGACTCAGACCTGAACCTTCAGAGACACATAAAGACAGTTACAAAGTCAGCCTTCTATCACCTAAAGAACATTTCCAGGATTAAAGGACTGATGTCTCAACAAGATCTAGAGAAGCTCATCCATGCGTTTATCTTTAGTCGCATTGATTACTGCAACAGTGTCTCCACAGGTCTGCCTAAAGAGTCAACCAGACAGCTGCAGCTGATCCAGAACGCTGCTGCTGGCGTTCTCACTAAGACCAGGAAGATAGAGCACATCACCCCAGTTCTAAAGTCCTTCCACTGGCTCCCTGGAGCTCAGAGAACAGACTTTAAAATACTTCTGGTAGTTTATAAATCACTGAACGGCCTAAAGACCTGCTGTCGTTGTATCAGCCTTCCAGACCACTCAGGTCTTCTGGTTCTGGTCTGCTCTGCATCCCCAGAACCAGAACCAAACATGGAGACGCAGCCTTCAGCTTCTACATTCCTCTAATCTGGAACAAACTTCCAGAAAGCTGCAAAACAGCCGAAACACTGAGTTCCTTTACATTAAGACTAAAAACCCACCTCTTTAGAGCTGCCTTTGATCAGTAGTAAGTAGAACATTGAACTATATTTTAGTTATATTTGCTTGATGATCTTTATGATTTTGATGAATGTTTGATTGATGTTTTTACGATGTAAAGTACTTCGAACTACATTGCTGCTGAAATGTTCTGTACAAATAAACTTGACTTCTAATTTGGCTTGGCATGTTTTGGAGCTCTTCTTCCTTCCTGAGCGGCCTTTCAGCTCATGTTGGAACAGGATTGTGAATAATGACACTCCTCATCCACAGATCACAGAACCTGTCTGCCACCACCCCCCAACCAGTATGATGGCTAGACATTGCCATACTGTTTATACTTGCATAACAGATGAACATGGAGCCTTCAGACATCAGGAAGAAGGAGGAACCAGACTTGTGGAGGGCCATGATTCTCTTCCTAATATCTTGACTGAGTTCTTTTGACTTTTCTGTGATGTCACAGCAGGAAGCAGACATCACAGAAAAGCATCATTAGGTGCAGCCTTAATATGCATCCACAGGTCAGCTTTCATTTCACTCAAATGCTGTGAAGTTTACAAATTCATGACATAATCCAACAGAAAAGCTCTAAAGACCATCGCTCTAACCAATCTCTGAGGTATTTTTACAACAAAGGAAGGAAGAACAGCAATATGATCACTGTGACCAGGGTGAAAATCGGCAATTATCTAAGATCAGATTATCCTCAGAAAGAACATTTATGTTGCACATCTCCACAGTTAAGCAAAGTCATTTAACCATGCATTAATCCTAATGGCACATGTGGCACATCTCTTTATGAGTGCTGTTAACAAATGACTTGTTGCTAGGAACTGATGCAAGGTACAGCTGGGAGCTCATAAATAAAGCCCCAGTGATAATTACACAGCGTAATGGAGTTGAACAGCAGCACAACAGTGATTGTGTGTCCACATGTTAATGAGTCATCGCATCCTGGTTCCCAGTAGCTTGCTTTTACAGCCCAGCAACTCTTCAGACTGCTCAAAGGAAATGACTTTAATTTTAACCTCCACAATGCTGAAGCTTGAAACTTATGCATCTTTCCTTTAAGCAGAGCTGTCAGCAGTGACACCCCCAAACCCAAACAGACTGGAGTTCGGTGTCATTCTGGGTCCCTTCCAGTTCAAACAGTTGAGCGTGCGGAAAGCCTCCCTCAGTCACTGCGACGGGTCCTGGTGTTTCAGAACAAGAGCAGATGAAAGTTTAAACCCTTTTCTTCTGTGCAACACAGCATGACAACACAGACACACGAACTGGCTTGTTGCTGGCAAAGGGACCCCTCTGACTGCAGCCAGTGATCCAGAGGGAAAGTTATGGATGACAGCTGAAAACAAGCTTTGATCCCAGCAAAAACATACAGTCCAGGAAGTTCTTCAGTAGAGAGGTTGCCTTACAGCTGAAAGGTTGTAGGTTTGATTCCAGCTTCCTCTTGTTGGTGTGTAACTTTGAGTCCAAAGGGATGAATGTGGCTTTCAGTGCTTCAGTATTATTAGAAAACCACTATCAGGGCTCATTAGGTCTTGACTGTGACCTAATATCTCAATAGTGTACCTAAAAACAAATAGGTTTCACTGTTGCAACCAGTCATTAACAGGAAAAAAGTCTCCCTGTGGTTCAACAACAGACTCACGTTAGGTCCGTATCAAGGTCTAAACCAATCAGAGATTGGCTGCTGGGATTATATAGAAGACAAGTTTTGCTTTATTAGAAAAATATTTCATTTAAATTATAGAAAAAAATTATATTTTATATTTTTATATTAAAATAAAATTTGCAAAAAACCCAAGACAAATTAAGTCATACATGGCCTTTCAGTTTAGTTTTTAGTTCAGTTAAATCAAATATTTTCTGAAGTTAGAAGCCATGAGGTTACGCTTAAAGGGATCCACGACGAGTTGGACATATATGATGTAATTTTCCTATTAACCTAAATGTTGTTTGTGACACATAAAAACTCATAATTACTTCAAAAATTATATATCTTTATTATATTTTTTCAGTGAGGAAGTCACCATGTTTTACCTATTCAATGCACACTGGGGCGATGATGTGAGTAGGGTAAAGTGGAGTCGAGTCCCTAAACTAAACTCAGGAAGTGGAGGTGGTGGAGGCGAGCTCGGCGCCCACTCAACGTCTGGATGGAGGCGAACCTCCTCGCTGTTTTCATTTCCCGTTAAACACCAGATATCTGCTGAAACTAACAGGTGTGATCGGCTTGTAATCTGCTGGTCACTATGTTAGCTAGCGCTAGCATCGTTAGCAGGAGCTAACACTGTTAGCTGGAGATAATGGGAGATCAAAACCAACTGGAAGATAATGAATGGATGTTTAAAGTGACAGTGAAGCATCTTTAAGTCTTTGTAAAAAATTATTCTGAAAGGTTTGAGAAAATGTTTTGTTCCTGATGCATTTCCAAGCAACAGCTGCAGCTCAAACAGCAGCTGTTCTTAGCCGAATCTCTCCTCTTCCTCCATTTGCTCCTCCTCATCTTCATCTCCCCTCATCTTTTCTGCATTCCCTTCTATTTCGCTCCTGTTCAAATTTAAAGGACTGAATGTTACTTATTGCGCAATAATTACTGTTCCGGCTGGACGGAGCTGGCGCTGTAGATCCTGGCATACGTCATTTACCCAGAATGCATGGCAGCGTAAACAACATGATGTGTGACAAAAATTTTATAAAATCTAAAAACAGCCAACAGTATTTTTACCGTATTGTTTTTACATCTGGAACAAATGTTTCTCAAATAAAGTCTATTATCACAACTAATCGTGGAGCCCTTTAAGGAGCCACAGTTTCTATCAACTCAGGCATGATGGGGGATTTCTAATTAATGTTTGGTTTTTCCTTTAGCTTTAGCATCAATCTTTTTTCCACAAAAAAAAAAAAATAAGAAGAAGAATGACTAAACTGTTGAAATAGTCATTTCTTTCCATTTTAACTATACAATGAATGACAAACTGGAGCAAAAGTTGGTTTTCAAAGTTTATGGGTCCACACCTTGTTGTTTGATGGACTTCTGGTACTAGCGTTAGCACTGAGCTATCAGTTAGCTTTATAGCTAGCAGCAAAAGAAAAGGGTTGAAACTGAATTTCTTGAACTGGTTAAAATGGTTAAATTTGATGGGATGCTTGGTTAAACTGGACACAATGAACTCACTGAGGATTGTTTTTAAAGGAGGTTTTTTGAAGTGCAACAGCTTCTCAAACAGCTTTGTATGTTTGTTCTTCCAGTGTGTCCACGGGTTGCCATGGCAACACCTGGAAACAGGAAGCATTCATTCCGACATGCTTCTTTCCCAGTGAACGGTGGGCATAGACACAAACATGTCCCACCATCCTGCATGGATAAATGATAGACAACAGATGGATGCATGGAGAAATTACTGAGCATCTTTTTTAAATAGTTTTTTCCTCAATTTGTCTTTAGAAGAATACAGTGGAAAACAAATATTGATTTTATAAAAGCAGTAGATTTGTTGCAGTCTGTGTAATAATATCTACTTTTTTAAGGATTAGGACACCACTCACACAATTTATTTATAATAATCCACAGCAATTAAAGTGGAATAAATCACATAAACTGCAGGCAAGTTGATTCAGTGATTAATAGAAATAAAGTGTGTATTCAGTATAGAGGAGGGTTTGTGTTTATGTGGCTCACACTCGTGTGTGTTTGTGTGCAGAAGGGAAGCATGACGACACAAATGTGAACGTCTCTAATGCAGTTTTCCGCTCAGCTCGTTATCATCCTTCACCTTGAAATGGGACGGGACATATTCTGACCACCTAAATAAGCTTGAAGAGGGAACATGGTGACCGTGGCAACCAAGAACTCAGTCAACTTATGGCTTTAATCGAGAAATTAGCAGCATTTCTGTGGGAATCTAACCAAGTTTAATGAGAATTAAATCTAAATGGTGACATTAAAGGGGCAGTGGTGTGTTTTCCAGCCACATAGAATCATTTTATAGCAACAATCCAGTAACTGTGCTTCCTTCAGTTGTAATAAAAATGCTGTATATATTAAATATGACTTAAAAGAAATTTAACTTTGTGATTTAACGCCTTGAAATTGGGACTCTGTCTCTTTAAGAAAGTCTTGCTCTTTCTGAAACTACGCCTTCAGGAAGTTATCACAACAGCGCTCCTCTATTAACCCTTTAACAACATTTTTATCAGTGTTTCACTGAGAAGTAGCTCGTATAATGAGTTCAGCAGATGCGCAGTTCCACCAGGTGTTTGCTAATTGCTGCTGCCACTAGTCTGGAGGAGCTGAGTGAGGGAGTCATGGGGAGAGGTGCTCCTTTTTGTCGGGGGTTGTTTTGGCAGGCCAGGTTTCCCTCCTGGGTAAAAGCGTTAGGGACGGTAATGATCTGTGGCTCTACCTGGCTGACTTCACTCCTCAGTAAAATGCGCTGAACATCGTCTCAGATTGGGGTTATAACTGCGTGCTACTTCCCCATAAATGGACTTCAGCCACTCTTCTCTGGTTCTGCCATCCTTCAGGATGAAATAGAAACTTCCATCCGTTTCCGAGCTCCCTCGGACAGAACAGCTCCGCTCTTTAGTGGATAGCCAGACATGCTAGCACGACTTAGCCCTGAAAGTATCCGATGTATCAGCTGGGCGGAGGAGGGAAGGGGAGGGGAGGGCTCTCCTTGACCGTCTATGAGCAGAGCTTTGAGGACCAACGTCACTCTGAGCCCATTTCTCTCTCTAAAGGTCAGAGTTTCGGATGATGCTGTAAATATCACCTCTGCTCCCAGTGAATCCACTCTGTTTAGCATAAAGATGCTAAACAGAGTGAATTTTTATGCTAAACACCAATAAAACACTCTTTTCTCATCATTTTCTCAACATATCAGTCTCGGTCACCAGGCATCGGCTGCTCAGACAGCTTTGCGGCTCGTACCTCATACTCGGTTGTAAAAAGACGAACACCTGGGGTTGTACTGAACATTTTCTGTTGTAAGAAAATGTTAATTTTGCCCTGATTACAAATTAAAAGTTTCCATCTGCATCAAGCACCGGTGCTAGAGGGGCCAAATTGTATCATTCTTAAACTGCAGTTGAGGGGGCCACATAAACTCAGTCCAAGGGACACAAATGGCCCCCAGGCCAGACTTTGGACACCCCTGCTGGAAATGTATTATCTTTTAAAGAATTATTAAACTTCTCCTAAACTGACCTGGATCCTATCTGTAGTGTTTTCCTCTACAATTGTTCATATTTTCTGAAATATCTGCCTAAACTAAAGGTGCCGTAATAGAGTAACCTTTTATTAACTGGTTCTTTACTTTATGTGCTTCAGGATTCCCTTAAATTACAATTTTTTTAATGTTTTTTCCAAATATTAGAGCAACAGGAGAAGCATCAACGGTGACTGAGTGGATTCAGCTTCGACACAGAAACAGAGGCAGTCATGAAGACAAGAAAATGCAGAGCTCCTGTTTACTGGTTCACGGCGCTGAGCGACCTCGTGCGGATTAACGCTGGTCTCATGGAGAACAGCAGCTGGGGGCTCAGACTCTCCACCTGTGCACCTGGACATCTCCATAGCAACGCCTTCGTGGCACCAGCAGCATCACTCCAGACGACACCAAGAGTCGAGTCCGCCGCAAAACCTTCAGCTGTAATAATAACTCGTAGACGTAATGGAGCCCAGCACCATGGTTACCATGGAGACTGAATGTGGACAGGAGCAGAGACGTTGCTGAAGTGCTGCTTCACTCCCAGCTACATCTACTGCACCAGTAACATTACTGGATCCAGTATTTTGATAAATCTGAATTAAGATTACGTTACTCGTTTCTTCTAGGCGCTCAAGTCTGCAATTGACTGAAATACGCTTAAAATTAGAATATCTGTAAGAAGTCCCTGCTCTCCGGCAGAAGGAAAAAATGAGCTGATAGTCGAGACCGCCAGAGATCATATCGACCGTGGCAGCTCGGAAGTATTTGTTCTCAAGGCCATCGTTGGTCCTGCAGACCTGATGACCTTCAGGCTGATGGCAGAGGAAGAACGAGCGAAACACTCAGCAGCAGGACCGCCGAATCACCCGGGGGGGGTGGCGCCTCTTCACATATACATGTGGGAGGGGGGTCAGGAAAAAAAAACTACTGGCTAATATGGAGGGAGATATTTTCAGTAGAAAGTCTGAAGCAACACCAGAAATGTGTGTGTGTGTGTGTGTGTGTGTGTGTGTATGTGTATGTGTGTGTGTGTGTGTATATATATGGATGGATGTATACACTAAAGGTTTAAATTTAAAAAAAAAAAAAAGAAAATGACACATAACATTAAATAAAAAATAAAAATGTTTTGGAGATAAGATCACTTAAAATGAGATATAATCTAATTTCTATGACAAAAGAGGGATTTCTACTTTAATAATGTTAATGTCTCTGTTTAACTGGGACTCAGTTAAAATTTCTAATAGTCATTTCCAAGGTCTGTAATTAATTAATCAAAAAAAAAAAAAAAAAAAAAAAAAAAAAAAAAAAAAAAAAAATCAACAACAGTCTCAGTTTAAAAACCCTTTTTGCTGCCAAATGATTGAATCAACAGCATCTGAGCTGAACAGCAGAGATGTTTCTAGATTTAATCTGTTCTCCAGGTTCTTCAGCATCAGGTTGGAGCAAAGCTCATCTCTCCAGAGCTTCAGGAACCCTGATCATTCATGGAGCTTCTTTAGAAACGTGGACTGTGGACGCTGACATTAGCGCTGCTGCTACATGGTTAGCATTGAGATGCTATTCTAGGCTAGCATAGCTTCTCTGATAGGCCGACTGCTTTTAGCTCAACTTGAACACAACTGGAGTCTTTTCCAGCATCCCATCAGATCGGCTCTGGAAGCAGAAATTAACCCCCAGAGGGCCCAGAGGAGCTGCTTCCATCGCTGCTGTTAGCGGATGTAGCTGTGCATCAGATTTAGGAGCGTACCAGAAACGCACGAATACAAAGGTTCCTGCCGGAAAATTTGTGTGTAAAAAGATGCGATTAATTGTAGTAACATTTCAAACGTGTTAAAAACTATGTAATTAATTAATAGAAATTAACACGTTAAAGTCCCGGCCTGAAAATAACTTAATGGTTTGACATTTTTACAAATAGAAAACTTAAATATGTGGAGTCCATCTGTGTTCAGACCCCTTTCCATGGATGCCCCTCAAAAAAATGCAGGCAGCCCAGATGCCTCCAGAAGTGACATAAACAGAGTCAACCTGTCCAATCTGTCACCTGAACATGGAGGATGGACCAGCTGCAGACCAAGATGTGGACGTCCACCTGCACTGACAGGACAGCATTAATCAGAGAAGCAGCAGGAGGACCATGGAGGAGCTGCTGAGGTCCACAGCTCAGGTGGCAGAATCTGTCCCGAAGACAATTGTTATTGGTTCTTTCATCTTCATGGAGGAGTGGAAGGAAGTAAATAATGGCACCAGTCAGGGGTCAGGAGCCACAAAGTGTTTTAACATAGAAAAGAACATAAAAATAGGACATTAAAATTAAATATAAAACATCAAAACATGAACTCTTGTAGCTGCAATCGAGTTAAAAACATCTAAATAAATGAATCTTCAGCTTCTTCAGGAATCCAAACCTTGTACAGATGAAGGGAACATCTTCCACAGCCTGAGGAACCCCCGCTCTAAAGCATCGAGCTCAGACCAGACACCAACTGTGGAGGAAAGCTGACAGCCTGATCACACCATCCCCACAGTGAAACATGGTGGAGGCACCATCATGCTGCGGGACAGGAGGCTGGATGAAGCTCAGTCCAACACTTTCACTTTAAAGCATCACTGATCTTTGACATTTGATATTTAATACTTTAACAATTAAAGATGGCTGGAGAAGGCAGAGTTTAATGTGTTCTTTGCTTGAGAAAAAAATATTTACATTTTACAATAAATATTTTTTTTTATTTAAAAAAAAAAGGTATTTTAAGTACTTTATTAAATATAAACATGGTCTTAGGTTGAGAAAGACATATCTGTACAGCTTCAGGAGTTAGCATAAACGTTAACATGTTTGATGTTTAAAAATAATCATTAAATTAAGCATCAGAACGTGCAAGATAATTTAATACAATTAATAAAATAATTTAAAGACACACGAGGAAGAATAAAGGACCGAAACCGTCAAAAATAAAGTTAAAATACACAGAATGGAGAGAAAAGTGAAGCAAGCAGGATAGAATAAACGGTCGAAGTCATGTCATATTTCCTGTTAAACTGTCAGTCCAATGCATTTATCCAGACGTGGGCTCGCCGAGGACCGAGCTGCCCGGAGCGCGTCTGCGGCGCCGTGGCCGCTTGAGTCGCAGCTGAGAGCGGACTGGATGCTGGTCCTGCAGCTCCATGCGAGGCTGAGGAGTCTCCGTGACTCAGCGTCTCATGAACACGGAGTCTGTGACTTCCACAGGATCCACAGCTCCTGGCTGACTCATCCGGCTAAAAGGCTGAGAGAGCCATCTGCGAGGATCTGACCTTCAGATCTGGAGCAGGCCTCGCTGCTTCACACCGCCCTTTCTGCACGGAACACGGCGTTCTCCCAGTCACGACGCGCGTTAAAGCCCGACTCACTGACGAAAGTTATGGTTTTTTATTTGCATGAAACAAAAATGAAATGAGGAGATGCTGCTGCAGGTGTGCTGTCTTTAATACAGCACTGTTACGGTTCAGTCCGCACAGTCCTGGAGGAGGCTGCTGGTTGGACAGCGGTCCATCAGGGAGTCGCTGACACCCCCACTGTGACGGTTAGCCCCCAAAAAAGCTAATTGCTGCAGATTCCTGTGGGCAAGCATGCTAATGCAAAGTTTGGTGGAAGGAAAACATGTACAAATGTCAAAAATAGCAGCAGCCCCAAGTACAGTTTGCTTTTCATGCCAATAGATGTGCCTCAGTTCATTAGAATATGGTATTCTATAACTATATTTTAACTAATTTCAATAATAAACTGAGCTTAATGTACCAATTAATGATTAATGGAGGTACTGGACTCCAGTTGACTCGTTGTAAATGAGTGCTCGATAAATAAAGTGAATTTATGACGAGGCATAGTGGAAAAATCCAACATCCTATAGAAACTTATATTTCAGTTTTGACCTCAACTGTTAAAGCTTTTAATTGCTTTAATCAATTCAACAATATGATGGCAAAAAAAAATAAAAAATCAAAGAATATTTAATGTGAGGTCAAATTTGATTTTTAAAAATGTGAATGTTGTCTTTGGCTGACCTCCCTCTTTTCTGATTGAAACTGAAAATCATGATCTGACCTTTTACTTTACATGAAGCACCTATCCTCCTCCACGAATCTCCATGTCTCTGTAAAAACGCCCGAGTCTCTCATCCCCCTTTCGCTTTTAAAACTCCGCCAGCTGTGACGGGGATGAAGGCCAGGGAGCGCGGCTTTCAACGGTTCTATTCCGACTGCATTTTTCTCATTGTTTTCAGTCTTTTCCATGTGTAGAAGAAGAGCTCCCGCTGCCTGATGCTCCTACGGGGCTCAGCACCGCCCCCTGTCGGTGAGGCGCGGTACTTTCTGCCTCAGCCTGCGCATTTATGGCCGATCAGAGTCTGTCGCTCGCCTTCATTAAATATATGAGCCACACTGAGGAACGTCAGCATATGCAGAACTTGTGCGATTAAACAAGTATATTGGCGATATAGAGATATAGAGAGAGACAGCAATGGACACGCGCCCGACTGCCTGCTTCATTGACCGAGTGACACAGCGCCCCCAGAGGAGAGGCACGGCACTGCACTGCCTCACCCCAGACGTCCTCCAACAGGCAGCGCGGAAATTCAGCGATTTTTACCATAAAAATGTTGATAATACCAACAAAAAACCTAATTTATTGAAAAGTAAAGAAGAAAATGTTGTTTTTTTTTCATTGTTAGCATCTGTTTTACTTATCATGAACCCGTTTTACTTGTCAGGATTACCCCGCTGAACGCAGGTCACTGCTGGAAACATCATCCTAATATCTGGTCCACTCAGGGCCGGACTGAGAAAGACAAGCGCCCCGGAGCTGGAGCCAGTTGTGGTGCCCTATCAAAAAAATGTTTTACTCATGAAAGTTAAAGTACATTAATAGGTAGGCTGACATATCAGCAGGTTTAAAACGTCCCATGTGAGAATAAAAAATGCATAGATATTAAAACACACTTCATACAGGCCTATGGTTTTATATAAGGCACAAAGTAAAACATGCATTCATTACAAAGGCATTCTAAATCTTTGGTCCCCCCCAAAAACCTTGCAGCCCTGGGCTACTGCCCCTGTGAGCTCGACTGCTATAAAAATGTGAAAGTCATAATGAAGAAGCAAACTGAGACTTGGTGGCCGTCAGCCCTGCCTTGTTCCCTTCCGTTTCCTGCTGGTATCCTTTCTGCTCCTCGGTGTTAAACTGGAGCAGGGTCAGTATGGCTGCCCCCGGGGGGCATCCCTCCTGGCCGTCAGTCACTCTGCTCACCCCGGCAGGCGTCTCCCACCACAGCACTGATAACAGCTCCACATTCCTCCCAAACCTACCAGTTAATGTTCCCATTTCACATTTTCAGATGGAAAATGGGCCAAAAATGAAAAATCAAATCAGTCTCGTCATTTGCGGCTGATTTGTGAGGCTCCCAGCACCCCCCCCCCCAGCATCGCTGATGAAGCAGCACAGCTGTGTTCCTGTTAGGGACTCTGATAACACCAAATTAAGCGCCATCTGAGAGTTGCACCGTTAATCCAAAATCACACACATCAAGCTGCCTGAGATCAAGAAATTAAACGCTGCATAATTCCTCCAACTACCCCAGCGTCGCCGCGGCGGCTGAACTTCGCTGTCAGACGCGCAGGCGCTGATTTTAACGCAGAGCGAAAACATGGAGCGAGTTGCTGGGTTCGTGGACATGGGTGGCGGCGGGAACGCGGCGTTCAGAAACTCATTTCAGCTCTTCCAGCAGAAATGTTGTTGAAAATGCTCCAAACCTGCACAGAAACCAGAATAACAGCAGTCGTTCCCTTTCAGCCCCCAGCTGGGGGTGGGGTGGGGGTCAGAAGCATGCAGCACACATCGTGGGAAGCGATGCACGAATCACCACCCATATAGTGAACCGCAAAAACAAAACCTCACCAAGTGTTTCTGATCCAGTTTGTAGTGAAATATCTTAAATGCGCTTGAAATCAGGAAAAAATAACTCACTAGTAGCTTTGCAGCAGCTGCAGGAGCTGGTTTCAGGTCAGTCATTCCGTCATATTGATGAAAAGGTTCTAGTTATGAGTGAAATAATCTGCATATGCATTTATTCCATGATCACGGAAATTCACATTTAATCAACACATCCTGTATTTTTTTTCATAATTGTAAGTTTATTGCAAAGTTTCAGCAACAATGGTCAAAAACTTTGGGTTTAAGTGATGCCAACTCCCACCTGTAGGTGGCAGTGTTTCTTACTTCTGCTGCTCTGCTCTGCAACATCCAGCGGGGAGCCAGTGAAGGTGGTGTGTGGGGGGGGTGCATATGTTTATAGCACTGTCACTGAGGTCCTTGACAGCACGATGGAGCGCTTGTCACCCGGCCCCGTTCGGTTCTCAGCAGGTCCACAGGCGTCCTCAGGAAGGGGGGGGGGTGCAGAGGCAGCAGCGCACCTTGTCTCCATGACTTCCAGGAGAAGCTGGAGATGGCCGGCCATCGAGGCCGCGCAGGGGAGCCAGGCTCAGAGACCAAAGCCTCGCTGGCGCTTCTCAGGTCCAGGTCCGTTCCGCCAGAGCCCAGCGTCCAACTTTCTCCAAGACTTAACCCGGTTCCCCTCCGAGTCCAGGAGCCGCAACCAGCCCGCGATCCTGGGCAAGGATCACATCCAGATTCTGATTCTGCTCACGGAGCAGCTCGGTCTGAGTGCTGGTCGCACTGCCGGGCCGCCTCACAGCGGCCAGAACAGCTGCCGACGTTTTCCGAGTCACCGCCAACTGCAGAAAGCAGAAATCCTGTCATCAAAAATCCAGTTAGGTCGACATCTTCAGCATCCCCGACTGACAAGACCGACAGACATGAGCCTCCACTTCTGCCAGGAGTCCGTCGTGTATCCGGAGAGAAATGTCCCGTCTCCCCTTCTCCTCGAGAAAATCTGATCAATTGCGTTGAGAGACCAGCTGGCCAGATCCATAATTCACATTTATTCATATCTTAACAGTTTAGTGGGTTTTATCAGTTGATTCTGGCACAACCGGCCCTTGATCTTGACGTGTCCCAAAATGAAAATGAGTTTGACACCCCTGGTCTAGAGGTGGGGTGTCAGTTAGGGTTTGGTTAGGAACAGACGAGTAATGGTTAGGGTTCGAGAAAATATCTGGGTTGGGCATAAACGTTGTGACTAAAATGAATGGAAGGCAATACAGAGTCCTAATGTGGGTAGAAATGCAACCTTGTGTGTGTGAGTGTGTGTGAGGTGCCTTTTTGCAAATCCTTCAGCATGATCTTCCCTTTCTCCCCAGCCAGAACCAATGGATTCTCCACAGGCTGGTGGGCCGGGAAGCAGCCTTTCTGTCGGCGCCGTGAATGAGGCGGTGGGTGGATGGATTACTCGTGGCAGCGACGGGGCACCAGCTCGACATTTCACATTATATTCAATTAAAACCTGTAATTACTGAAACAATAGGCTGGAAATTGTGCAACCCTGCGTCGTCTTAAAGACTGATTTGATTCTGGCTGAAGTCAGACAACGGAGGCAGCAGAGGAGGGATTCAATGGGGGATTCAATCACGCCAGTCTCGAGGACGAGCCGTCCGATGAACTGGACCCGGTCTGGTTCTTGTTTCTGAGTTTGTTCCGGTGCGTCTCTTGATCTCCTAATCAGACCATGCTCAACTCACGCTCAGCGGTTACCATGGCAACAAATCGGTTTTTGTCCATGAGACATTTGCCGTCTAAGTTTCTTGTCAAACTTAACGGGGCAGTATTGGGTGTTTTCCAGCCACATAGAATCACTTTATAGCAACAATCCAGGAACTGTGTTATCTTCAGATGCTGCATATATTAAATACGACTTAAAAGAACTTTGACTTCGTAATTTAACGCCTTGAAACTGGGCCTCTGTCTCTTTAAAAACTGCTCTCTTTGAAACTCCGCCTCACAACAGCGCTCCTCTATTAACACTTTACCAAAGTTTTTACCAGCGTTTCACTGAGAAGTAGCTCGTATACTGAGCTCAGCAGACACGCAGTTCCACTAGGTGTTTGGTAATTGCTGCTGCCATTAGTCTGGAGGAGCTGATTGGTAGAGTCGCAGGAGAGAGGTGCTCTAGGAGGCGGAAGCTCAGAAACTGCAGCTTTGAGGAGGAGCTGCACCTCGCAGGTGGAGCTGCATCCACCCAGGAGGAGAGCAACAGGAGAAGCATCAACGGTGACTGAGTGGATTCAGCTTCGACACAGAAACAGAGGCAGTCATGAAGACAAGAAAATGCAGAGCTCCTGTTTACTGGTTCACGGCGCTGAGCGACCTCGTGCGGATTAACGCTGGTCTCATGGAGAACAGCAGCTGGGGGCTCAGACTCTCCACCTGTGCACCTGGACATCTCCATAGCAACGCCTTCGTGGCACCAGCAGCATCACTCCAGACGACACCAAGAGTCGAGTCCGCCGCAAAACCTTCAGCTGTAATAATAACTCGTAGACGTAATGGAGCCCAGCACCATGGTTACCATGGAGACTGAATGTGGACAGGAGCAGAGACGTTGCTGAAGTGCTGCTTCACTCCCAGCTACATCTACTGCACCAGTAACATTACTGGATCCAGTATTTTGATAAATCTGAATTAAAGCTGCAGAATGTAACTTGAAAAATGTTGGATTTTTTTTTTTTTTTTTAACGTATTTGTTAAAATCATCATGATGTCGCCACAGGATAATATCAGACCGATGATCTGTGAAAAAACCCAGCTTCTCTGCCTTCTCCCAGTGCTCCCAGTACTAACTGTAGAAATCCACCAGTCAGTCAGAAGCAGCCAATCAGAGCCAGGAGGAGGGACTTAGTGCTGCCAATCACCCTCATGTGCCCCCCCCGCTCTCTGCTACAGCTGCTTCACCACAACATAGCCTGATGCTAATGCTAGCTAGCATGGCCACCGATGGCGGCGGATAAACAGTTTTCCTGGAATGGTGAGTTGTTTCTCCACCATCAGCACATTTAGCAGCGCGAACACGAGGATGATTGGCAGCGCTAAGCCCCTCCCCCTGGCTCTGATTGGTTGTTTCAGGTCGGGAGCATTTCTTTACACCAATAGCAGCTCAGGGAGGAGGAGGAGGAGCTCCATCCTTACTCAGATCATCTGCCTCAGACCAGACTGTCCCGACATGGAGACGGTTTGAACAAATATGGAAAAAAAAACACATATTTTTGTAAAAGTTATTGCAGCTTTAAAGGATTACTCAAACATGCATGAAAGAATCAAAGCATCACTCCAGGTATGTTTTTGATGAGGGAATAACATAATAACATGATGGAAAGCTCAAAAAAGGTCAACTTTACATGATGCTGCCCCTTTAACAGTTTCAGGTAACATTTTTTATATCAGACAGAAATAGTCAGAATAGATATAAAACCAAGTTTTTAAAAGATGATTTTGTTCATTCAGATGAAAACAGTCATCTCCCTGACTTGCTTCACAAAAGCCGTCTCTGGTTGACCTCGTTTTGTTTCAGTTCCATTAGCCCAGGCCTGGTCACTGCTGCTGTGCTGCAGGAGGAGTCGGGTTTTAATTAGAATCATTTTAATCAAAGCAAATATTAATAAAACTACTAATTTAGATGAAAATGACCAAGTCAGTCTCCCTCTCCATCGAGAAAATAGCCAAATAGTGCAGTCTCAGTTATTATTTATGAATACTTGCCTGATAAGGCCTGGGTTTCAAAATAATAGATGAAGGCGTAAATCCAGCACTGGTGTTATCTGAACAGCAAGATGCTGTATGGAATGAAACACAGACAGCTTCTCTCAAATGAGCAAATTTATTAATAAAACGAATTCAGTCTTACATTAAAATACTTTCAACAAACCCACTGAGCTAGAAACTTTTACTTCACTTATAACTGGAACCTTTTCATCAACATTAAGGAGTTACTGACTTAAAACGAGCTGAGAAGTTACTGTAAGTTATTTTCGTCTTGTTTCAAGTGAACTTAGATATTTGCACCAAAAAGTAGACCAACAGTTCTGGTTTTTGCAGTACAACAGTTGCAAATAATGAAAGGTAGTGTGAGTGTCCGGGTGAAACTCTGCCCTGCTGCTTGGGTCAGACAGCGAACAGCTTCAGAGCTCGGTCCTCCGGTCTTACTCACAAACACGGGGGATTTCCTGGTCTGAACTGAATCTGCAGCCAAAATTGGAAACATCACTGAAGCGTGGAGAAAAGCCTATTTGAAAACATGAAGGTCTTATTCTGATCAGGAATCTTCTGCAGGCTTCCCTCTGGATCTGTCGGTAATTTAGCACCGGAAGCAAAAACGTTCAGACGCATGATTGGACGGACGGATGGATGGATGGATGGATGGACGGACGGATGGATGGATGGACAGATGGATGGATGGACGGATGGACGGACGGATGGATGGATGGATGGACGTATCGGCGGACGGATGGATGGATGGACGGATGGATGGATGGACGGATGGACGGACGGACAGATGGATTGATGGACGGACGGATGGGTGAATGAATGGATGGATGGATGGACAGACGGACGGATGGATGGATGAATGAACGGACAGATGGATGGATAGATGGATGGATGGACGGATGGATGGATGGATGGACGTATTGGCGGACGGATGGATGGATGAATGAACGGACAGATGGATGGATGGACGGACGGATGGATGGACGGACGGATGGATGGACGGACAGATGGACATATGGATGAATGAATGGATGGATGGATGGACAGACGGACGGATGGATGGATGAATGAACGGACGGATGGATGGATAGATGGATGGATGGACGGACGGATGGATGGACGGACGGATGGATGGACGGACAGATGGACATATGGATGGACGGATGGATGAATGAATGGATGGATGGATGGACAGACGGACGGATGGATGGATGAATGAACGGACGGATGGATGGATAGATGGATGGATGGATGGACGGACGGATGGATGGAAGGACGTATTGGCGGACGGATGGATGGATGAATGAACGGACAGATGGATGGATGGACAGACGGATGGATGGACGGACGGATGGACGGATGGATGGATGGACGGACAGATGGATGGATGGACGGATGGATGGACGGACGGACGGATGGATGGATGAATGAACGGACGGATGGATGGACGGACGGATGGATAGATGGACGGACAGATGGACGGATGGATGATAAAACACACCGGTATTTTTGGTTGTGACGTGAAGAAGGCGTTCCCCAAGGCTCTGTATAAGGAAACAGAGATTTTAACCAGATACAGTTTTGCAGGAAAACGTGGATTTTTTTGCATCACTTCTCAGTTTAGAAATAAAAAAATGGATTCAATTTAGCTTTTGTCTCCATTTGAATTAAAATCACATCAGCGCCTCAGTGATCTGTCGACGGCCACAGCTGGTCGTGTCTGCATGGCTCAGCGAAGGCGAAGGACAGAACGAACGGCCGACGCTGATGGAGGAGAGCAGAGCGGTTTGCCTCGAGGCGAAGAGCAGATCTGTTGAAAAGCTGAACTCCATCCAGCTCACAGACACCGACAGCGGCTTCCTCGCTGTCCCTCTCGTGTTCATGCAGCAGTCCTGCATGTGAAATCAGCCGGTGGAATAATAAACTCCATCTCACATAAATTAGTGAGACATGCTGAATTCCCCACAGACTGGTCACCATTAATATTAAAGCTGATTCACAAGGTTCACGAGAGACGGATGCAGAAAAAGAGGGGAACGAAGCAGAAACTCGGTTCTTCAACAGAGAGACGTTCTTGGGCTTCTTTAGCTGAGACCAGGAGGAGGTGAATGATGTGTTTCACTAGAACCGAAAACTTCAGTTCATTTCATTTTGCAACCAAGGTGCTCCGAACCCCCGAGCCTGAACATGTAAAAGAAGCAAGCCACGACCAGCTGATGCAGCGATAAGAAGAGGAAGGGTCAGAGGTCAGCCCCCTGTCCTGGAGCCTGGAGGTGTCCTTCAGACCATCTGCTGCAGCTGCTTCAGTTCACGGCCGTCCGAGCGTCCCACGAGTAACCATGGAGACGAGTGGAGGCCAGATGGGCCTGAAGAGACGGACAGGAACTCCATATAAGGCGTGCAGCAGATCGGGGCATCAACACGTCAGATTATTTTTTCAGATTTTATTTTTTCATATTATGTTCTCAAATTTAATTTTTTTTTGTTTGTTTGTTTTTTCAGATTTTATTCTTTCAAATTACTTTTTTTTTAACTTTTTTTTTTCAAATAATTTTTTTCTGATTAAAATTTTTTAAATTGTATTTTTGTGATTAAATTTTTTTCAAAATTATTTCTTCACATTCTTTTAAAAAAATTTTTACATATTACATTCTTTTCAAATCGTGTTTACAGATTCTCTTCCACGTTTCTGGAGGCGGGGCTTCTATGGAAACTTGGTTTAAAGATGCATTTCTATTTGTTTAAGTGAACATTAGCAACAGCATTTCTATTGGTTAGTGTGAGGTGAGTGCGAGCATTTCTATTGGTCTGCTTAAACCTAGAAGTAATTGCGTTTCTTCTGATTCTCCGCCCACCACATACACAGCTCCGCCCCCATATAGCCCCGCCCCCATATAAACCCGCCCCCACATAGCTCCGCCCCCAAAAGTGTGGAACATAATCTGTAAAACATGATTTGACAGTAATGCAGTTCATAAAACTAGGTCTCAAATAAACAAAGAGAAAATAATAAAATCTGAAAAAAATAATTTGAACAATAAAATCTTAAAAAATAAACTGCATAAATGTAGGTTTGACTATAGCAAACGTTGCAAATTACTGTCAAAACGTGCTTTTCGATTGAGAAGCTTTTCAAAGTTTCCTTTTTGAAATAATTTTTTCCAAATTTTAATTTTTGCAACCTGTTCTTTCAAATAAAAAATTTGCAGTGTGTTCTTTGCTTGCAGTAATATTGGAACAAATTTCTCTCCATCACTTCTGGGCTGGGTCCCTGCAGCGGGAGGGAGACGTCTGTTGGAGGATTTCTGGATGTCATGAAGATTTGTTGTGGATGGATTTTTGGAGATGTGAACCTGTAAATCTTCATTTCTCTGACGGCCACAGATCCTTGCATCTGAGTGTTAATGTGAGGCAAGTTTCTGCTTCCCGACAGTCATTATTAACGAGCTCATGCTGAGATTTTATCTCTCATTCCAATTTTCCTCGTATGTTAAGAAACCCAAAGAAGTCAGCCCTGAGTTGGTTTCAGGCCAAATAATGCAGAATTAAAGAAATTCACACGAAAACGTCTAAATTTGCACAGAAACATAAAGATAGCAGCAAAACAAAAAGCTGATTTGAGGGTTAGTTCCTCTTTAAATCCCATTTCTTCTCCTCTAATGCTCCGTTTGAAGATCACCGGGTGATGAAGAGCTGCATGGTCTGCAGGTTATTGGGTGGGGCGGCGGGTGTATTCAGCACGGCAGGCTGCAGTTGATGCTAACACACCGATTTCACAGGAAACTGAAGACATCAGGAGGGAGAAATGTCGCAAAGATCTGCTGAGCACAGAAATAAAGGTTGAGGTTATCTTTTGTAGAAAGGGCACCAGACCCAAGAGCTTCGCTCACATCTGTCTGCAGCCAGTTTCATAACAGAAACCTCTTCACATTCATCACAGCAGCCTCTGCCACAGGACCCACATTCCTGCAAACTCCCACTTGTGACACATCTCCTCCGTGTTATCTGCTCTCCTTTCACCCCCCCCATGCTAACAAGGCTATTTGTATTCCACAGCAGGGCTGGCAGGGTCTGCTTATCTCCTCAGAAGACGTCCTCTGAAAAGCCTCCGATTCTACAAAGGCAACCTGGGTGACATTTTGTGACTCGCAGGCAGGCAGAGTTCAGTGTGTGTGTGTGTGTGTGTGTGTGTGTGTGTGTGTGTGCAGGGGGTAAGTAGCCATCAAGCCTGGGTGGAAGATGACGTGTTTGGTGCAGCGCTGCACACAGCGTGTCCCTCCCGGTGAGTCAAGCAGACCTGTTGTTATTCTGAGGGTGGGGGCGGAGCCTGCAGGAGCTTTGTGCTGCCATGAGAGCAGAGAGGGGGAAAGAAAGCACCCTCGCGCATAGATGTGAGGCGTTCAGATTAAACCAACAACTCTGACATCCATCCATCGTCTATGTGCGCTGGCTCCTGTCAGGCTGCAGGGCGTGGTGCTTATCGCCAGTGGTCACCGGGCAAGAGTGGGGGCCTGGACAACCATGCAGGACACCTTAGAGTAGGGATGGTCAAAGTCTGGTCGGGGGCCATTTGTGGCCCCTGGCAGCATTTCAGGAATGATACAAGGTCAGCCATCCATCCGACAATTTAAACTCTTCATGAATTTCCAGCAGTAAAATCAGCCGACCAAACATACTCCAGTTCCCCTAGGTGAGGGGCTGGGCTCGGCTGAGGTTGCTAGGTAACGGATTGTGACGTAACAATCTGGAGGATTTTTGAAATGATTAGATTTCCAGACACCAAAAAACATTAATTCATTGCTAAAAAAAAAAAAAAAACCCAGCTGGATAGAGGTTTTAGCGCTTGGACTCTTTAGAAGCAGTTGAGACTCAAATGGAAGCATAAAATGTGCAAAAAATGTGAATTTTGCATGTTTGGTCCCCTTTAATGGACAAAATGCTGCTAGTTTGGACGAATCTTGGGGAAAATAAACAATAAAAAGCACTGAAACATATTTTTTGTGTCATAGGAAGGAGTGCGAGGGTTCACTCAGCTATATGTCTATAATGCATATTATTTTCAAGTTTCTGGTGGGAAATTTCTTAGTTTGCTGAAATGCTATCTTTGTTTATTTAAATTAATTTATTTTAAAAAAAAAAAAAAAAAAAAAAAAAAAAGAAAAAAGCTCTACTTTAAATTTGCAGCATTTTTACTGATCCCAGAGGCCAAAGAGATTGTCTTAGACTGGCCATAAAAATGACTTTGGCTTTAAGTTGCAAATGCATCAAATAATATAGATTTCATGATGCTGAACTGTGTCATGCAACATTGTGTAATTTGTAGGTTTTGTTTAAATCAAATTTAAAGGGAGGATTTAAATTTGAAAACCAGACGTCTGATTTTCATACAGGTGGAAGGAGACTGAAGCGGCGTTCTGTCCAGCAGAGCTCAGCAGCTTGACTGAAGACGGACCCTCGGCATCAACTGCTCACCCGGATGGAAGGTGCGACGCAGCGCCACAGCCACAGGACTCATCCCAAACACGTCAACATTTCACGCCCGCTCAGCTCTTTCTTTCAAGTAAAACTGATGTCAAACAACGTATTTTTATGCTCGGGGTGCTGATGAAGTCATGGCGTATTTTAAACATAAAGACGAACAGCTGTTTTGTTTGTGCAGACAAGAAATTGCTGCCCGTGCAGCAAAAGTTCTGCTGAAACTGGAAAAAGCAGTTTTGTTCTGACGCGCTGCTTTGAATAAGCAATTATTCACACATTACTGAGGGAATATTAATATTCCTTGTGAGAACAGCATTCGAGTCCTGACAAGGTTGGGAGTTTGTTTCAGCTAAATGATTTAGATGTGGAAAAACAAAACAAGCAGATGTTGCCTTCTCTTACAAAATCAAAGGGTTCTCATTATTCTAAACAGTTGTTCCTCTGCTTCAGTGTAATAAGGATGAAGATGAAAAGGTCACAAAAAGGAACAAAAGTGAAACTTGTTGCATGGCAAACATCACATGGACATTAATTTACAGCGGAAACGTTTCAGTCCAGCCTGTCATTGTTTCTGCGGTCATTTGCAGGTTTTCTACTCGTTGCAGATTCCCTGGAAGCTCAGGAGCTGCTCAGCAGATCGTTTCAGTTTCCATGCTCAGTGGTCATATGCCCTCTGGAAGCGGAGCACTGAGACCTGATGGGACCTGATGGGAACTCAAAGATCGTTTTCACGGCTGCATCAGTTTGAGGTTTGGGGAGCCGCGGCGGAGCTGGAAGGATGCGGCTGAGGGGCAAAGCATGCTGAGAGTCTGAGACACGTTCGGCTGCGGAGCCTCGGCTGCGGAGGCTCGGCTGCGGAGCCTCGGCTGCGGAGGCTCGGCTGCGTGCAGAACAGGCACATTAACTGGGTTTTTCTCACTTTCCCCCTGGTGGGTTTGACTTGAAGTGGTGTTTTTCCACTTTCATAAAATAAGCTCAGGTTCTTATTTATTAGCAACCAAAACACTTTAGGACAGGTGAGTGTTTTTATCTGCTAAATGATCTCAAAGGGGATTATTTATTTTCCATTTGTTGAGTTGAACAAACAGCTTATTGTTCCAGCAATAACATTTCACTAATCAGTTAGTAAAAATCAGAAAATCTTCCTGCTGAAAAGATTCCTTTCTGAAATGGTCAGCATGTGTTTCCCACTGCCTGTATGACAAATACAAACCCTCCAACCCTCCATCCATCCATCCATCCGTCCATCCATCTTCAGATACCTCAAGAGCCTGTTTTGAAAGTTCCAACACCAAGTACACCTTAATCTGTGACTGGCCACGGCAAAACCAGGAACAAGTCTGCCCTGGTGCATTTTGGTTTACCTACACATCCTGAAAGTGTGGATTCTAAGCTTTCTAATGACGGCAAACACAGAAGTCTTTCTGCTGGATGTTGTCACTGAAGTAAGGATCTACGTCTGTTGGCTTCAAGACGTCCAATTATTCTGATGTCCTGCCGCTCTCTTTCTGCTGCTAAAGAATAAATCCGTGTATTGTACTCTGGAGAAAGTTTGCAGCTGCACAACAGTGTGGAGAATTGTCTTTTCTTCTCTAGTATTATATTTACCCTGACAGCAAAATGTATCTGCGCCAGCTCTGGGCGCATTTGTCCAGGAACCATAAACGAACCTGGGCTGGGGTCTATATTTTTCCAAAGGCCCATTACTGGTGTGGCTCTGGATTACGGATATGGGCCAGAGTTGGTCCACAAGTGCTATAAAATACTCCAATGTGCTGGTGATGTTGACAAGCCATGTGTTGTTTGTTTCTAACGTACAGCAAATTATCAAAAGTATGTGAACAGCCAATAAACCCCGTTATCTTAGTCAGCTGTGAGTTTCCCCCACCACCCAAAACAGTTCAGATTTACTCTGTAAACAAGCTGAATTTAAACATAAAATTTACCTTTTTAAAACCTCCGAAACGGCTATTTAAAGGGATCCATGACTAGTTGAATATGTTGGACGAAATCTGTTGTAATTTTCCTATAAACCAAAATGTTTGTGATACATAAAAACTCATAATTACATCAAAAATTGTATATATTATATTTTTCACCCATGGCAGTCGCCACCTTTTCATCAGCGTGCATGCTGCATGCTGGTCCGGTGACGCGCGTAGGCTATAAACAAACAAAGGAAGGTCTCAAAGGTTTCACCTGCCGTTAAACACGAGATATCTGTTGAAACAAACAGGCGTGATCGTCTTGTAAGCTACTGTTTACTACATTAGCTAAAGCTAACACCATTAGCAGCAGCTAACACCATTAGCAGGAGCTAACATTATTAGCAGGAGCTAACACCCAATCAAAACAAACTGGAAGATAATGAATGGATGTTTAAAGTGGCAGTGAAGCATCTTTAAGTCGTTTTAGCTCACCATTCTGATGTCTTTGAGAAAAGGTCCCGATGCTAACTGTTAACAGCAAAGCGGAGCTCTTTGCAGCATCCTGTTGGATTGACATCTCCAGGCAGCAGCAGAACAGACACCAGATGATTGTGTCCGAATCGCTCATCTTCATCTCCCCTCATCACTTCTCCCTTGCCTTCCACTTCAACGCTCCGGTTCAAACTGAAAGAGCTGAGTGTTACTTTTTGAGCAAAGATTACTGATCTGGCTGGACGGAGCTAGCTCTGTATGCCCTAGCATACATCATCTACCCAGAATGCATTGCAGGGTAAACAATGTGGCGACATGCATGTCAGTATATCTATTCAAATATATAAAAACTAAACAGCCTAAATATTTTTACTGTATTGTTTTTAAATCTGAAATAATTTTTCCTCAGATAAACCTGCTGTTACAGCAAGTCATGGATCCCTTTAAAGCATGGCGTGGTTTCATGACTTCAACCAGTATATTTAGCAAAAAAAACAAAAATCACTATTTTCTCAGAAATTGATGGGGTTTTTTTTACTTTTCCTCTGTTTTTACCGTTCCTGGTTTTGCCGTGGTGCATCATGTCTACATTAATAGCGGAAACCATCTTAGCAGTAACGCAGAAGCTAACATCCACAGTCTTTCTTTGGCCACCCTTCGGGTTTAGCCAATCAGCACCAGGACAAAACTAATGGTGCTCCTGGATTGGCTGCTTTGCTAAAGCCCAAGCTACATTTTCTTTAGAATAGTCTAGATTTGCTCTGGAGGGGGAAAAAAATCCACGAATTGATCTGATCTTCAGATAATTTGGAGCTGCGTTCCACAGGAGAATCTGCGGATAGCTGAGGGTCCACTGCGTTGTCCAGTCGAAACAGACATGTATTTTAAAAATACTTCGTTTAGTAGATCAACTCTGAAAAAAAAAAAAAAAAACATCTGAAAAATCCACAGCTGGCTAATAATCCTGGAAACAAACATCCGCTGTGCACATCTCATCTGCCGCACCACTTTGAGCCAGGCCAAACGGCTTTTCTCCCAGAAAACAGGCCTGTTTTTATTCTGCCAGTCTCCTGTTTCTGCTGGAGCTCTTTCCTTCCTTGATGATAATTGTTTGTTTGACAAATTGCCAGTAATAACGCCGCAGCTCCACTGTTCTTACTTAAATAATTACCCTTATTCAGCTTCTTGTGGCCCACTTCCTTGTGCAAACACTGATATGCTAATTTGCCTTTCAGTCTCATCCTCCATCAGCTGCTTTCATTGGAGTCATTTGTTCCATTTAACTGTCTGTCCCGCTCCGTTCCTCTGTCTCATGAATGTAAATGTGTCCTCTGCCGGCCGCTCCCTGTTTTATTTAAAGACCTTTAGTCAAAGTCCAAATTAAAACAGTGCATCAGTTACGTTCTGCACTGTGGGAAGCAGCCTGCTCGGTTTTCCTCAGGAGTGTGAGTGTCTGAAAAATGTTGGATTTTGAAGTTATTATTTTAGCTTCACCTCATTGTCCCTTCGTCCCTCGTCTCATTATAGAAATGGCCTTCTGGTTCACAGACCTTCTGACCTTTATAAGGGTTTTAACAAATGTCCTGCTGGATCTGCATGCATCTCAAACAGAAAACATGTTTTAAAATTAAAACTGTGTTTTAAAACACAGTGAGTTCATGCTGGTGATGACTGGGAGTAATGGTGAGTTCTTCATCAAGGATCCCACCAGGGAAGCAGCAAACAGGCACGGAGGGAGGAGAGAGATGCATCTGTTCCCCCGCCGAACCCACTGAAGCTCACTCCAGAGAAATGTCTTAAAGGGGCAGAGGAAAGTACTGTGGAAGGAAGATCGTTCTCAGATTAAACATTCACATCTCATATATTCAACTGGGCTTCAACAACACAAATTAACCTTGTTTTACTCATTTAAAGGGGCAGCATTATGGAGCTGTCCATCATGTTATAATGTTCTTCCCTCATTAAAGACATACCTGGAGAGCTGCTTTGATTCTTTCATGCATGATGGAGGAATCCTTGAATCTCCCTGGCAGCCATTCTGGGGTGTTTAAACGCTTGCTCTCACAGAGCGCCGCCTATTTCCACAAAGCTCCTCCTCAGAGCTGAAGTCTCCAAGCCGAGCTTCCACCTCACAGAGCACTCCTACCCCACAACTCCCCCAGTCCTCCAGACTAGCGGCAGCAGCAATTAGCAAACACCTGGTGGTCTGTTGAGCTCATTATACAAGCTACTTCTCAATCCAACGTTCCTAAGAATGGTTGTAAATGCCATTATGGAGGAACACTGTTGTGATGACGTGCTGAAGGGGAGAGTGTCGGAAAGAGCAGGAGCTTCTTAAAGAGATAGAAGCCCAATTTCTTTTGTTTGTGATATATACAGCATTTTTATATCAACTGAAGGTAACATAATTACTTGATTGTGCTATAAAATGGCTCATAATACCGCCCCTTTAAAAAAAGATTAAACAAAAATGTGTTTTTGAGCTGAGGAAAAAGTTAGTATACCCTACCCCCTAACAATCTGGTTGAAATGCCTTCTGTGAGACACTTCTTGCCTCCATCCAACATCAGCCTGAGGAACATTTGCTCCGTACCCTACCTTCAGCTGTGAGATGTTCGACAGGTTTATTGCATGTTCAGCCTGTTCCAGGTCACCCCACAACATCTCTTTGAGATGGAGATCTGGGCTTTGACTAGGCCCAGGACTTCACAGTTAATATTTCTGCGCCAGTTCTTGGTGGATTTGATGGTCCGTTGTTCCAGTGTCCAGTTCTGTCTCTGCTTGAATGTTCTCACATTTTCCTCAGACATCCTCAGATACCTGCTAACACTCATGGTGGAGTCTGGAGTGGTGAGCTGATCAGGTCCTGCTGCCTCAGCGCATCCCCACACCATGACACTTCCACCTCCATGCTGCATGGCTGATGCAAGGTTCTTTCCCTGGAAGGCAGAACCTGAGTTAGGTTAAACATGTCTCCTGTTCTGGCGACAGTTTTTGGGTGCGTTCACGCCTAACGCATTTGATCTGCTTTAACCGGACTGGAGTTGGTTTCCCCGGTTGGTCCGGACCTTTTCTCCAGGTGTGAATGCACCAAACAACCAGCCTCGATCCGAACCAGCTACAGGAAATATTTTTGGACTTCACGAGCCCCCGTAGCTGGCCATTAAAGTAAAACTGGGCCCTTCAGTGTTGCTAACGCTACTGCTGCATGGACTGATTGGACTGCAATCCTACCTGACCCGCTGTTTTCTGCTTAGCAACGCAGTTGCAACGGAAATGCAGCAAGCAGGACTTCCTGGTTCTGCGCTCTGTCCCGCCACCATCATTTCTGTCCAATGGGCGCGACGATCGTCACCAGCGGTGCTTTGCTTGCAAGAATGCATCATGTGAAAGCAAACCGCACCAGCGAAAAAATAAAGTCCGCATTTGGTCCGGACCAAACAATCAGACTAGAGGACTTTCTTGGTGTGAATACAGCCTCAGACTCATCAGTCCAGAGAACATGATTCCAGAAGTTCTCGTCTTTCTCTCTGGCAAACTTCAGTCTGGCCTTCATGTTTTCCTTCTTCCTCACCTCCCTGGAAAGTTAAGTTTTGATGTATTCAGTCTCTTTCCAGTTGGAAAGACATGAACTTTCACATTACCAGTCGCAGAATCTGCTAAAGTTCAGTCTACTTCGGTTTTTTTGAGACTTCTCTTAGCACCTTGCGCCCTGCTTTCAGGGTGGACTGGACTGCTGGACCTGGGAATGTTGCCCCCTGCTCCGAATGACCTCTTTAAATCCCTCACCCTCACTTCAACAGTCAGGAGCACCAAACAGAGCAAACGTCCCTCTAAATGCTGCGCTATATGTGAGAAACCAGTCTTCACAGGGCTACGCCTGCATGTTTCATTGAAACGTTCCCGTTTCCGTCTGCTGATTGGACGTGGGGCTAACGACGACTGAATGATCATCATGTGTGGGACCACTTCTGGGCTTTTTACAAACTCTCACCTTCCAGACGTGAAGTGAGCCGATTACTGTGGGATTACTGTAGTTCATGCATCAGAACGAAAGCTCACTGTACCTGTTTGTGGCTCTGCTGATAACAACCTTCTCTCAAAGCCTTCGGGTGAAAGCTGTTGCTGTTTATGTGCTTCTTAAACACATCGTTGTTAACATTAAGCAAGTTAAGAAGCAGCTGGGAACCCTGAGGTAATAGATGTGAGAAACAAGCAGTTTGTGTTTAATTGATTCAGACTGCAGTTATGAAGCAGCGATGGGACATGATTCCTGTTTTCCCGGTGATCTACAGCCTTCTGCAGGATACTTCTGACTTTCTGATCAGGGGTTCAGTGGAGTTCTTACTGGCAGGCAGCATCTTACATGCTTTAGGCAGCAATCTTAAGACGTACTGTGCGTATTCTGAGAACCGCACAGACTCTGCACACTGTCTGCAGACAGCTGAAGTTTCATAGTCAAGCGTACTGACCAGCTACATTTCTCGTGCAAAATCCTTCATTTCCTACAATCTGAATGGATGCTAGCAAGTTTGGTGCGCTAGCTGGGTGCCTAGCTCGGTTTCTTCTCCACCAGGGCGGCCACTGCACACCTGTTAGTGCAGCAGTCTAGCTACTACACGTCTTTGCGACGTTTTCTGCCGACTTTCAGCCTCATCAGCTTGGTGTCACATACAAAACAGTTCGATGTGAACACCGTTTCCCACCGAACAGTTTACTGTGCAACACAGAGTACAGAATTCACCTTTGCGTGGATATGTCCGGCGGACGTCCACTTTGAGTCTGCCTCAGCCGCCGCGGCTGCATGAAGTATGCCGCGGTTTGTTGGGGGCCTTTAACCTCAGTTTGGATAAAAACGAAGTTTGGATCACCAAATCGACCCCAGGGCTTAGTAGATCATGTGAAAGCTGTTTTATAAACCTTTAAGCTGCCACAACTTGATGAATACCTCTATGATGCAAACTTCTGTGGAGACCACTGGAGGTCAGAGAATCCTCTACGTTGCTGTTGACCGTAAAACCTGCGCAAATCGGAATCACGAAAATAAGTTTAGAAAAACACTTTTTTGAAATCGGTTTTTGTGCTACGTTGATGTGGTTATCGAAATTTGTGTATTTCTCAAAACTGCAATGGAAGCACTTTTTCACATCACTCCAGTTTGTATCCAGCAGCTTATTTGAACTGGCCTCCTTGGATGATGCACAGCTGCCTCCGCCAGAGGCTCCCAGCATCCCACAGCTCATCAAAAGCTGAGTTTATCATTTGAAAGTGTTGAATCCACAGCTCTTCTGTAAAATCGGCAACTACTATTTCCCCAAAACGCCACGTATATAGCCGCTCCTAACCAGAAGAACAGCTGGTGCTGAGAATCGGTTCCTGTGCTGCCAGGATGTCTCTGAGCCCTTCAGAGACCCTTCAGGCCCTTCAGGCCTCTCTAACCCTCGGTAGGACTTTCAGTACCAGTCACATCCTCAGTCTGCAGGTGGTTCCTCTACATGTTAGATCCTCTTGGTCCTCTTCTTCACATTCCTTCTGCAGTTTCTCATCGGGGACGTCTTGATATCCTCCAGAGTCTTTGCGGTTTCGTCCAGGATGTTAGCTTTGACCCTGATCACGCCTCAGTCTCACATGGTGCTGGCCTTTGGGTTCAACCTCTCATCTGTCGTGAGGAGCTTCCTTGCCTTGACGTCAGTGGCTTGTATCTCCTCCTTTGGCCAGGCTGTTGTACCAGCAGGACCTCTGGTGATTGGCTGATTCCTTGTGTTGATGACTTGGATTTTGTTCCTAATGTTAAGCTTTCAGGTTCTGTCTGCTGGTATGTGGTCATCGCTAACTTCCTTGCAACCTCATCAAAACTGAAGTTATTATCTATGGACCCAAAGAGGAGCGATCTAGAGTCAGCGCGCAGCTTCAGTTATTACAGCTGGAAACTAGTGACCAGGCCTGAAATCTGGGTGCAGTGATGGACTCGGACCTGAACCTTCAGAGACACATAAAGACAGTTACAAAGTCAGCCTTCTATCGCCTGGAGAATATTTCCAGGATTAAAGGACTGATGTCTCAACAAGATCTAGAAAAACTTCATGCATTCATCTTTAGTCGCATTGATTACTGCAACAGTGTCTTCACAGGTCTGCCTAAAGAGTCAACCAGACAGCTGCAGCTGATCCAGAACGCTGCTGCTGGCGTTCCCAGTAAGACCAGGAAGATAGAGCACATCACCCCAGTTCTACACTGCAAAAACACAACATTTACCAAGTATTTCTGGTCTAGTTTCTACTGCAAATATATTAAATACAAATGAAATGACAAAACTAACTTACAAGTAGCTTTTCAGCAAATATAGGAGCTTGTTTTGAGTCAATAATTCCTTAATATTGATGAAAAATTCTAGTTAGTATTGAAATAATCTACTAGTAGAACAAGATATTTTAACTTGTAATACGGGAAAAAGTCAACTGTGCAACAGGGAGAGTGTAGCTCTGTCCCTGACAAGGCAGGGCAGCCAGACCCACCATGCTGTTTGTCCAGGACAGGACTCTCAGCTGTTGCTCTGTCGCCAGGCTCCTGCTTATCACCCCAGGTTGCTGACTCATGGATCAACAGAGTTCTCGTGGTTCTAATTAACTTATATCTCATCTTTCTCCTCACATGGAGGATGACTGTTGAAGTGTTTACAGCAGCTCTGCTTTCACTCATTAGTTCTGCCGTGTTGACTGATAGCACACCTCATCACAGACACTGGAATAACCCACACGGCATCGCTCAGGCAGATAATACAGCGCAAATACAATCAGCAACACCCAATGAGCAAAAATAGTCATTTGCACTTGCTAATTATGA
The DNA here is from genome assembly GCA_014839685.1 of Anableps anableps. NCBI lineage: Eukaryota > Metazoa > Chordata > Actinopteri > Cyprinodontiformes > Anablepidae > Anableps > Anableps anableps. The sequence continues at coordinate 34,947,237 of CM026078.1, forward strand.
ACAATGGGAACATCACGAACCAGGAAGGATAAGGAAGTGGGCTGCGCTCACTGTGACATAATAAAGAAAGAGGGGCTACCATCGTGGAAGAGGCTGGATTATTATAATGCTGATATGCAGCTCTACCCAGAATATTGGCTCATCCTCCACTCTGATGGGCATGGAGGGGTGCAGTGGTGGGATTATGCAAATAGCAAATTGAAGAAGAAGAAGCAGCCGGGTTCCCTGGCAGTCGACTTCAAAGCAGGAAGGACTGGAGATGGAATTAGTGCTCAGCTTAATCCCACTGGAGGAGGGAAGAGGGAGCCGCATTTTATTAATGCACCAGCAGCCTTAATCAGAGGGGAGGGGGTTAGAAAGCACGACGGAGGACAAAAACAGAGGGGAGGTGAAGAAGGTGAGAACAGATGCACAGAGGAGACGATCAGGAAGATTTTTACGGTGCTGGGTCGCGCTGGGGATTGATCAAAATGTGTCGAATCTCATCGAGTTTGGAAATAAACTCTTTAACTCAAAAATATGCTCCATGTTTGCACATTGACCGTTTTTGTGCAGACAAATTTAAGCACAACTGGTTGCTTCGCCATCTTAACTGGTTCTATAACCTCTGGCTTTATAGAACCAGTTAAGCTGCTAACTGGTTCTGTGAAGAACTGGTTCGGTCTGGGATTTTTCAAGTCTTCCTTGAGGATCCCAGCGCTCGGAGCCAGTTTAACTTCAGGAATCACATCTTTTATCTGATTATTTCTGCAAACCACAATCAGTGCTTGTAAAGGTGTCACTTTGTGTCCAGGCTCGACATTGCAGGCGTGCCGTATGGAGGTTGCCTACATGTGCCGGGGAACATGAGGATTCTGTCGGGGATATAAAAATCCTGTCTCGAGATGAATCCCAGTTGCTGACGGGCTCGTTGATGTGGTAACCAGTGTTTGCGTGTCAGCGTGGACACGCGTGTGGGAACGTCTCATGGTCCCAGTCAGCAGATCTCTGGTGCGAGCAGAGCTGCTAACGGGAGTTCAGCTCTCTGTTCAGAGCTGGGTGTGTTCCCAGCAGCTGCTAGAAGACCGACCAGCTTAAATGAGACGCTGTGAAAATAAACAGCAGGAAGAGTTTGCTGTTTTCATGCTAATCAGACTTTTTCTTTTTTTCTTCTTGTTTTTCATCGTTTTTTCGCTCTGAGTCAGTTCAGAGTTGGTGCTGGGAAAGAACCAGTTTAGTTGTCTCGACTGAGTCCTGCTTCAGTACTCGCTAACCGATCAGGTTCTACTACGGTGCGTTCAGACCCAGTGCGAATCGAGAGTCAGAAGCATCTGGTTTACATGCAAAGTCCATGTGGACGCACGTTGAGGAGGCATGGAGACGTCTCGTGGCGCGTCACTCGCACCCACGCTGCGAGATCTGGAGCATCTGGCGCTGTGTTTTCAAATGTCAACCGGCGTCCAAACCGGCAGACTCTAGAGTTGGACAACCTGACATGCTGCTGGACGTAGCGCGTCAACCAATCAGAGAGACTCCACTACGTGACGTAGCGGCGCGTTTTCCGACAGGACGGAAGGACCAGGAGCCCAGGAAGTCGCGTCACACAACGACGACAACGGAGGACGACCTCCTGGTCGCTGTCTGTTCCCGTCCTGTTTTCTACGACCGGTCCAGCAGGTCGTCAAGCTGGGCTGAGACGAAACCAGCGCTGAAAGCGGCCCTGGTCCGCGCGGCTCCTGGAGCCGGTGGTGAGACTCTCCAAACTCAGAACGGCTCTGGACGATCCGGTGGATCCAGACACGGAGCCGCCGACCGCCACGTTCTCCTGCTCTCAGGAGATACAGCCGAGCCGCTCAGTTTCATCCGCCGCTGGACAAAGAGGCCGGCAGAGGAGACACCCAGAAGTCAAGAAGCTCCTCCCACGGCGCGTCTCCCGCACTTTGCTCAGACGAGCGTCTGGAGCGGTTTGGACGCTGATATCAAGCGTCGGACTCGAGGCGCTGGACGTTTGGTCTGAACGCAGCATCAGTCTGTCCTGGAAACCAGGTTCATTGGATTCCTCCATCCTGGTTCCGTCTGTTCCGGTTCTGCCCGTCCTGGTCCATCATCTGGTCCTCCGTCCGGAGCAGCGGAGGATCATCTGCTCCGATGTTCCACGTTCTCGCCTGCTCACACCCGGTTCGGTTGGTACGTGTTCTGCTCTCATGGCTTTAGGTTTTGGTTTACTGGGTCGTTCTGCCTTTTTCATTGTTCTGTTGTTTGCTTTTGATTCCCACCAGGAGGAATTTCCTCCAGAGATCTTTTCTCCAGCTCTTTGTCTTGACCTCATTTCAGAACATCCTGATTTCAAAGCGGCAGTATTACCTACTTTACAGCCACAAAGAATCATTTATCGCTCAATCCAGGAACTATGTTACCGATGTTGATCAGCTCCATCATCCACCAGAGCCCCGACTGGTCCAGATGCTCCTACTGGTCCAGACGTTCCCACCAGAGCCCCGACTGGTCCAGATGCTCCTACTGGTCCAGACGTTCCCACCAGAGCCCCGACTGGTCCAGATGCTCCTACTGGTCCAGACGTTCCCACCAGAGCCCCGACTGGTCCAGATGTTCCTATTGGTCCAGATGTTCCCACCAGAGCCCTGACTGGTCCAGATGCTCCTATTGGTCCAGATGTTCCCACCAGAGCCCTGACTGGTCCAGATGTTCCCACCAGAGCCCCGACTGGTCCAGATGCTCACACCAGAGCCCCGACTGGTCCAGATGCTCCTATTGGTCCAGATGTTCCCACCAGAGCCCCGACTGGTCCAGATGTTCCTATTGGTCCAGATGTTCCCACCAGAGCCCTGACTGGTCCAGATGCTCCTATTGGTCCAGATGTTCCCACCAGAGCCCTGACTGGTCCAGATGTTCCCACCAGAGCCCCGACTGGTCCAGATGCTCCTATTGGTCCAGATGTTCCCACCAGAGCCCTGACTGGTCCAGATGCTCCTATTGGTCCAGATGTTCCCACCAGAGCCCCGACTGGTCCAGATGCGCAGTTCCACCAGGTGTTTGTTAATTGCTGCTGCCGCTAGTCTGGAGGAGCTGATTGGGGAAGTCACAGAGGAGGGGGACTCTGTGATGCGAAAGCTCGGGAGCTTAGAAACTGCAGCTCTGAGGAGGAGCTGCGCCTTGAAGGCGGAGCTGTACCCACCCAGGTGCTTTCCTCAGCTGAATGGTTGCCATGGAGATGAAAGGACGTCTCAAACATGCATGAAAGAATCAAAGCCGCGCTCCAGGTGTGCTCTTGCTGAGGGAAGAACAGAACAGGATGGGAAGCTCAGAAGTCGATTTTACGTGATTCTGGCCCTTTGAAGACCAGCGAGGATAAAATCTGTCAGGATTTTGGAAGGAAAGTTACCAGCAACGAGAAAACCAGCTGTTCTCAGCTGGGATGAGGGATCCTGATCCTGCAGAGCTCCAGAAAATTTATAACAGAAGTTCAATAAGTTGTTAAAATGATTTATTCTTTCTTCTGTAGAAAATGCAGCACAAGGTGAACATTATTGTCATGTGTTGTGTGTATCTGATGATCGACAACCAAACCAGGCTGTTTCTCTTGGTTCCTTAAATCACAAAATATTAATAAAAGATGAAAATAAGAGCAGAAACGTAGAAAAGCATGAAATATATAACCCCTGAACAGCAGTTCAGCATGTTGACGGCTGCAGGCAGAAAGCGCTGCGGCAGCTGCTGGTTCTGCATGATGGCAGAGGAAGTGAGGCGTCTCTGGGCTCAGCTCCTGCAGCGGCGCTGAAACAGATCCTGGAAACAGCTGCATCATGAGAAATTAGACCTTCACCTAATTTCTTTCACATCCAGATTATCTTCACCGTCGTTCAATGTAACATCACTGAAGAACGAAATTACGATGCGTAGGTCCGGACACAAACCAGCTGCATAAACTTTAAAACAATAAAAGAAACGTAAAAAAAAACGATATAGAATGAGAACCAGGGCAAAACTGAGGGAATGTAAATAAGTGGAAATATAAAAACAACAATATATGCAAAACAGTAAAAAAAAAAAACAGGTGGGTAAACGGTGTTCAGTGATTAAATTCAAAAAGTGCAACGCAGATGGCCTTCATGGAAACAGCTGTCTGTAACATGGTGGTGGCAGCATCATGCTGCATGCAGACAGCAGGTCAGAGCTGATGGGAAGATGGACGGGGCTGGAGGAAACCCTGTTAGGGTCAAAGTTCACCTTCCAGCAGGACGACGATATTATGGGATGGTTTAGATCAACGCAGACTAATGGATTAGAATGGCCTAGTCAAAGTCCAGACCTGAATCCAACAATCGTTTATTGTTGTGTTTTGTGCTGAAATATTCAAACAGTGTTTGTAATTTTTTCAGTGGCCGTACTCAGTTGCACCTGCTTTGATTCGATCTGATATTCAGGTCGTACTTAAATTGCTTTGTACGTATTTTTCTGATTTGTGTGACACACATGCTTGTATTTTGCATTTTCTATTGTTTGTCACTTGGATGGGAGTAACTGTAGCCATTTCTCCTTGGGGAGCGCGAAGCTCTTTCTGACTGATTTGTCTGCATGCCTGTGGTGGATGCACGTCGCCGGGCGTCTGTCGGTTGCTGGGTGTCGCGTCCGGAGACTCGGGGGTGTCGACTTCCAGTTTGATGCAGAAGGTGCTGGGATGGCGGACGGACCGCTGTTTGGGTCCTGCAGGACCTTCCCTCGGCAAGGGGACGGTGTTCTGCCTGCCGCTGTCTCACAATAATCCAGCACTGATGTATTTCACATAATTAGAGCTGCAGAAATGAAACCAGCCACGGCTTTTCTCTGCTTCTTGCCACAAATTGATCTCTCTAAAGGAACTGAATTGATTTTTCCTGGGAAACAAAGGCCCCGCTTTGCATCCTGTTGAGACTGGTGAAAAGCAGAAGATTACTGTTTGGACAGTGTGTGTTGGTGTGAGATCAAATCAATAGAAAACAAGACTAAGTGTCCAACGTTTGGACACGGCTCCGACTGGGGAATCTGCAGTTTCACTGCGCTGCAGGGAGAGCCGACTGCTGCAGGCAGCCGAGGGGGAAGGGATGGGTTTATGCTGCCCGTCAGCACCTTCACATGGACGTTTGAAGCTACTGTGAACACAAGCCACAGCCGAAGTTCCTTTCACGATATTTAAGGGTTAATTTGGTGTTTATGCAAAGAATAATGGTGTGAAATATGGGGAGCTGTTTGTAAAATTACACAGTCAGAAATTAACAGCATTAATTTGAGTTATTTAGCCTGTCAAGAGAAAAAATAGGGGTTCATTTATCAAAGTTATATTTTCACCATGCTATTTATTCATTTATAAATGTCCCAGTTTCACACTAAATATCTAATTAGCAAGCTAAATATTTAGTTTGAAGCTAACTATTTAGTTGGCAAGCTAAATATTCAACTCTAACCCAATGCCAGAAATTTTAATTTCCTTTCGGAGCGTGAATCTTAAATAAGCTCCTACATTATGTTCATCATTGCTTTTATTTTTCTTTTCTCTTTTCTCTTAGTTACTTAATTTCTTTAATTATAGTTCTAATGTTAAAATAGATATGTAAAAGATTCAACTCTTACCCACTTTTATATCCACACTCAGTTACTTTTTTCATTGTTCAAACTTTTTGTTATTTTGCTCTGTTCACGATTAACAAAGCGTTCTCTTTTTTCTCTGATTCCTGCCGTATTTGGTGGAGATATTTCATTTATAATATATCCTTAATTTTGAGTGTAGTCTATGTTCTATTTGAATTGTCAATAAAAAAGAAAAATATTGAGCTCTGAGCCAGCTAAGTATTTCGCTTAAAGCTAAATATTTTGTTAGCAAGCTGAATAGTTAGTTTGAAGCTATATTTAGTTAGCATGCTAAATATTTAGCTCTGAGCTAAATAAGTATTTAGATTAAAGCTAAATATTTAGTTAGCATGCTAAATATTTAGCTCTGAGCTAAATAAGTATTTAGATTAAAGCTAAATATTTAGTTAGCATGCTAAATATTTGGCTCTGAGCCAGATACATTTTTAGTTTCTAAATTATTTATTTTCTAAGCTAACCATTTCTCTCTGAGCTAGTTAAATTTTTAGCAAACTTAGCGCTAAATATTTAGCTCATACGCAAATTCACTTGCCAATAAGTGGAAGTGGACTATCAAAATAAAAGTTGGGTCTTGACAGCCTCTGTATGAACTCCTGCTGGTGAGACTGAATCCATCAATGCTGATGCATCACTGCTGCTGTAGATCGGTTGGTTAAAGTCCTTTAAAACGGCTCATCCTTTGTTTTAAGCTAAAAGGTTTACATGTGGAGAGGAAAAGAAACGATGTGAAAGAGGTGGCAGGAAGCAGAAAGCAGGCGTTCAGAAAGGGGTTCAGAAGACCAAGCTTTTAGTTTGGTCGTCCACTTCTGGTTTTCAGCAAATAAGTTTGTATATTAAATAAATATTTAGCTTGCTAACTAAATATTTAGCTAGCTCAGAGCTAAACGTTTAGCCCTGAGCTTGTTTGTTATTAACGTACGGCAGGAAGCTGGATGAGCTTAAACCCCTTACATTCAGGAAGCTTCTTTAATCAGGTTAAAATCATCAAAGATAACCCTGATAACTCGTGAGCCACCTATAAGTAATCCTTCAGGTGTCCCACCCCAGCACTATTTACTGCAGCAGTGAGTATTTACAGGAGAGAGGTGCAGAAGAATTGAATAAGGATGTTCAACGCATGGATGGTGTTGTTGGGTCCCTCCAGTCTGACTCTGGTCCAAACTGGGATCCATCAGCCAGCAGAGAGGAACGGGTGCTGACAACAAAGAGGCTGAAAAGCTGCACACCTCCTCCAGAACAATGGCTGAAGGCCTGCTTTTAGACTGATGATGATGATGCTCTGTATGTGCTGAAGGAGCTGTTCTTCAAAAGCTTTGCGATATCAACGTAACGGCTGATGACTGAGAGCGAAATCCTCTTATATTCCAACCCTCACTGGCTCGGCCGACTGCTTTCTGCGCATCTCAGCTGAAACCCTCTGCTCGTGGATCTGCAGCTGCTCTCGTTTCCTCCCTTCGTCCCTGCAGTAACTTCGACTGTGAGAAATAAACGCAGGAAAGAAACACGTTTACCTCCTCTGCACCAGCTTCTCACAGCACGTCCTCCGTGAAAAGATGAAAAAAATGGAATATATTCTAAAGTTTTCCAAGATACCGACAAGTTTGTTCCTATTTCCTCAGGTAAACAACCTCTGAATCATGATGGCAGGTCAAAGGTCAATTTCTTGTTTGCTTGTTCAGTAGGCAGAGCAGGCAAGACGGAAAACAAAGAGCTGAGCTCATTTAAAACTTTATTCATCCCAAAGAAGAAGTTACATGTGGTCGTAACTCATATCATCCAAGTATCTTCAAAGAGACGTGGATGGTGACGCTGTGGGCAGGAAGGACCTCCAGTAGCAGTCAGTCTTGCAACAGATCTGCAGAGGCCTCTGACTGAAGACTGTTTCTGTATGACAGTCTCATGTCTGTCCTGACCTGCTAACAGCTCAATATGCAGGCAGCAGAGATGATATTTCACAGTAACACGTCCTGGACGTCTCCATCAGCGTCAGCTCGCTCTGCTGATCCACCTCATTCGCTTTTGCCGCTGCTCTTTAAATCTGTGTCTGGCCGTGGGGTCAGAAAGCTGAGCAGAGGCTGGAGTAGGGGATCCATCATCATGGATGGAGGAAATGTTTTAAACCTCCTCCTTCTCTCTGCTCTGCATCCATGAAAACACCTTTTCAACTCCTCTGGGATCTGGGGTCAAAGTTCAGGTGTTATTTGAGCTTTTAGATGCTCGTCAGCTGCTCCCAGCGGTAAAAACTTGGGATTTCTTTGTGATCCTGAAATCATCTTTGACAACTTGGGTTTAGTTTATTACTTATTGGTTTTGCACTGGTTCCCAGTTGATGACAGACGTTTAATGACCAGTTTTGCGCGGACGATGTGAGAAATAATTTGGCGCAAAGGTTCCGGCTCGGAACTTTTCTGTGTTAAAAAGAAATACGCGATTAATGCGTTAAAATCTTTATCGCCTTTAAATCCATGGGCAGCTGCAATCAGCTCACAGCTGCTGAGGCTCCAGCTTTAACCGTACAGAAACCGTTCAGATTGCTGCAGGAACCGTCCCAGGAGACACACACACACACACACTACCTGTGCTTTTCATGTTTTTAGCTCGTTAACTTGAAGGTGTGAAGGATCCGGATTGATCTCGAGTTCAATCCATTATCTGTCCACTCAGCCTCAAAGTCAAGAGACGGGGAATCCATCACAGTCAGAGCTGCTTTGCTATCTGAACACTAACTTCTTAGAGTGTTTGTGACAACTTCATCCTTGTGAAGTGTTTCAGCTGGCTGCACGCCACACTATTAATGTGTTTTCCTCCCTGAATAAAGCTGCTCTGAGCACAGCTTTCATTTTAGGAAGTTTTACTTGAAACAGTTTTATTTTGCCAAAAAAAAAAACCCAGAAAGTTTTTAAATACAAGGTGATAAACTGTGGATGTTAGTCACCATCATGCATATGGAGGATATTGACTTGCAAAAGTCACTTACATATCCAGTGGGAATACAGGGGGCGGACATGTGAATTGCTTGTCTCGATGAATAAATATCTGAGCTCAATGAGGGGGTGACTCATTTCATAGAGTGCGAAAGGAAGAAACTGTGTTCGCCTCCAATTTATCAGGCTGTCAGTAAAGCTGAATCAGCTGCCGGCTCCACCAGATGTCTTATTGTCAGGACGTTCTCGAAGACGTATTTAGACTTCATCTGAAGAACGCTGATGTTCCCACTTCCTCACTGGTGAGGTTCTAACTCGAACCCAACAGAGCACAGCGACATTTTTTGGGCTTCTCCAATCATTTAACTTACATCTTACCTTCTTTCAGAGAGGATGGATGGAGAAATTACGTTCAGTATGTTCAACTGAGCTATACAACATTCAAAGTGTTCACAGCAGTTCTCATGGGACGGTCAAGCTAACAAAATATCTGATTCAAGCTAACAGCTACTAAGATTTAAGCTAATGACATCTTTGATTCAAGGTAACTGCAACAAAGATTCAAGCTAATCACATCTCTCATTCAAGCTAACAGCTACTAAGATTTAAGCTAACAAAATATCTGATTCAAGCTAACAGCTATTAAGATTTAAGCTAACAAAATATCTGATTCAAGCTAACAGCTACTAAGATTTGAGCTAACAAAATATCTGATTCAAGCTAACAGCTACTAAGATTTAAGCTAACAAAATATCTGATTCAAGCTAACAGCTACTAAGATTTAAGCTAACAAAATATCTGATTCAAGCTAACAACTACTAAGATTTAAGCTAACAAAATATCTGATTCAAGCTAACAGCTACTAAGATTTAAGCTAACAAAATATCTGATTCAAGCTAACAACTACTAAGATTTAAGCTAACAAAATATCTGATTCAAGCTAACAGCTACTAAGATTTAAGCTAATGACATATTTGATTCAAGCTAATCACAACAAAGATTCAAGCTAATGACATCTCTGATTCAAGACAACAGCTACTAAGATTAGAGCTAAGCTACATTCACACAGCAGGTCTTGATGCTCAGTTCTGACTTTTTGCTGAAATTCCTGTTTTTTGTGTGTGGTCGTTCATACTACTAATTATATGCGACCGCAATTAGACTTCAGTGAGAACGGTTCACGATCCCAAAGCGACCCGCATGGGCAGAAGAAGAACGTAGATATCACAGAAGCACTGTTTATGTAGTAAAAATGAATGCCGCCGTTAATGGATCGATTTTAAAGTTGCTGAGCAATGGGAGCCAATGGTGTCGTCACAAGATCATAATAAGATGAAGGAAGCTAAGAAAAAGAAAGCAACGGCCTTTAGTGGAGCACTGACTGCAGCTTCTATGGAGATAACTGTTTGGATGTGTCGTCGTCAATGATGTAAAAGTTCTGACTGCAGAGTCTGAAAACTATCTGATACGTATCCGATTTAGTACCACATATGGCAGGTAGAAGCTTCTCAGACTGAAGCTAACGCCTCAGAATCAAGCTAACAGCTAGTTGGAGTCAAGCTAACAGCTACTCAGGTTAAAGGTCGTGACCTTTCAGGTCCAAGGAAACATCTTAGATTCAAACTGACAGATACTCAGAATGGAGGTAACATCTAGGCGTCAGCATCTATTATATCATTTATTGTTCATTGTTAAAAGTTTATTATAAAATTTTTATTCATCTTTGTCACAATAAATTCTAATTAATTATGTTTAAAAAAAAATCCTATATTTAAATTTAAAATGTTTAAAAACACGAAAACTCACAGTATTGTCTGATGTTATTTTACTATTTTCACTGAAAGCATCAATAAATATCAATAAATTTGAAAATACGATTAAATGCAGTTACTTTTGGCAGTTTGGTGAAACAGTCACACTTCTGTATGTAACTGATGTCCTGAAGAAGCAGATTTGAAATGCTTTTCAAGAGCAGTAGCCTATCTGTGTCTGTGGGGCCATGGTTGCCATGCAGTGACAGTTACCTGAAAAAGAAGAAATAATATTGTTTTTTATCATTACTTTTATCATTATCATGATAAAAGTTATCGCCACAAAATAAGGCGATAACATTTTAAGTCCATTTTGGCCACCCCGAGCAGCAGCTATTAAAATCAAGCTAACAGTTGTTTATTAGGGAAAATGTGACATTTTGAATGAATGTCTCCAGCAAAGTTTAGAATCTTATTACATGAATTAAATATTTTTATCTATTATTGTGTTATTATAGGCTGCACACTGCCAACATTTTCAGTCCAAAAAATGGGAACTGAGCGTCAAGACCTGCTGTGTGAACGTAGCCTAACTGATCTGAACATATAATTACCTTACACCTTAAAAACACTGATTTATGGAAACTTTGGGCCCCTGATGTTATTTTAATAGGATGCAACTTGAATCTATCTGAGCCTCAGTAATAAATCAGGACATTTCTGGTGGGACGTCTGATCATTTAATTACAACATTTATTGATCAGAGAGAAAAACGCACTGGTTTAGATTCAAAGCGTCTGCCGTGCTACATACAAGCTGCAGACGTCTCAGTCAGTTTCTCACTTTGCCCCCCGTCAGCATGAAAAGGCCTAAAATCCACAGGAATGTTCTTCACACGTGTTTTACTGTTTGCACCGGTAAACTGGCTGTGCAGGCTGAGCGTTTGAAGAACCGCTGACTTAGCTGAGGACTGGCAACCCGAACGTGGACGCGCCGCGCTCTGCCCCGCGGCTCTGACTGAGCTCTCATTACGCCAGAGTCTGTCAGCAGCTGATCCGCGCTAATCCACGGCTTTGAAGTGATGCTCATGCGTCTGCTGCTGCGTTCTGGCTACACTCTGCAGCCTGCACGCTCGCTCTGATGTTCGGAAACAAACTGAAGCACTTCTGCCTGACCGGCTGTGGGAGTCTGTGTGCTGACGGCAGGGCTGGGAGCATCCGGCAGAAAACACGCAGCCGACCGGTCGAACTGTGGCTGCAGCGCCGAGTGGCGCTCTGAACGTTCCAGGACGCAACCGATGGCGCGAAAGGAAAACAAGTCAGGGTTTCGGTTTTATCTTCAGATAAAAATCTGCACATATTTTGTATTTATTCGTATTCAAGCAGTGAATAGCAGTGAGCTGCACAGATCCACAGCTCAGGTGGGAGAATCTCTGCAGAGTAACTATTAGTTTTGCCTTCAGATCAGGAAAAGAGGCGAGATGAAAGCAGTTATTAAAAGAAATCAATCTCATGTTTGCAGGGATGTAGGAGACTCTTCTCTCTGCCAGCCCTGCAAGAAGAAAGGACAGCACCCTGTCAGACATGTAAAGTGGACGTGTTCAGGCGGAAATGCTGTCATTCCGCCTTTTCCAGCGGTGCAGACTTATCAGGAGCTCTGCAGATGAGATCCTTGTGAACCAGAGCTTTGTTCTGGTTCTGGTCAACCCCGTCCAGTCCGCTTTAATCCGACTCCAGTCCGTTTCTCCAGAAAGTCCGGTCTGGGTTCGGTTCAAGTGAACTGTGGTTCAGTTCGGATGCAGATGTGAAGGCCAAGCGGACCGGAGGCCGCTCCAAAAGCAGGAAGTGGACTACAGCGCAGGGCATTCTGGGTAAACACAACCAAAACAAACGCTAGCTAGCCTAGCGCTAGCGGGAGAAACGGCTCGTGGTCTTTAGCTGAAGACAGAAGAGAAATCCTCCAGCCGCTGAAACCTGACGCCGCTCCATGTTTGTTTCCATTTGGTGAAGAAGGAAGTTGAGCTCAGCGTCTTCAGAGGTTTTTGTGTCGTTTCCTTCAGCGGTTCTTGGTGCAGCGCCCCCACAGGCGAGGAGGGGAACAGGTTGCTGAAAGGGTTTGGTTGGTTTGACTCAGAGCGGAGAGGAAGAACCGCAGCAGCTGGACATGGAGGACATGTTGTGATTTTGGTCCCAATCGAAGCGACTATCAGGGGGGAAAACAGACTGAAAGGACTGGTTTCCTTGTTCTGCTGGAGGACATACAGGTCTTTACACCTCAACTTCAATAAACCAAAAAACAAAAAAAACAATTTTGACATGTTCTCCAAAATAAACATACCTGAATATATTACAATAAAAATTTGATATGCATTAGTCTGAGTCCAGCACTTATTTATGTCCAGATATATTCGAGTCAAGTCAAGTTTATTTGTAAAGAACATTTCAGCAGCCTGGCAGTTCAAAGTGCTTCACATCGTAAAAACATCAATCAAGTACACAGCAAAATCAGCAAAATCATCGAGCAAATATACATCAAAATCATAAAGATCATCAAGGAAATATCATCAAGCAAATATAATCTGAAACTATGGTATTCATAATTAAATTTGACTTGGATTTAATCAGATTTTAAATTTGGAAGAATGTATATAAACTTCAGGGCCCAGGGTTCCTGCAAGTCTCCATCAAAAATTAAAAACATTTTTAAGACCATTATGATTCACTCAAGCAAGCTCCATGCAGAAAGACCCCAGGCCGGGATTCGAACCCGGGACCTTCTTACGGCAAAGCAACAGCGCTACTAACTGCGTCTCCGTGCAGCCTGCGAGGGCAACATAAGCAAAGAGAAAGGGGGAAAAAAAAAAAAAAAAAAAACAGTAAAATTCAACAGCTGTACAAACTTCTGATCTAAAAGCTCAACAGATTTGAGATTTCGAAGGGTTAAACTAGAAAGCACTGAGTTTTTCTGCAGAAACCCCGAGGACTGCTGTGCTTCTCCAGATATGAGTCCGCTGGTAGGTTTCAGCACCGATAGTTTACTGGAAACAGATCAAATAAAATATTTGCATTTACAAAAAAGAATGACACTTTATTAAACTTTTAGAAAATCAGAAACGGTCAGAAAATTAGATAATTTTGCTAAAATCATGATTTTATAACTTTTAACAGTTATTTACCATGTATTTTCCCTTCCTCTCACTGCATATTCAGCTGAGTGTGAGTTTACTGCCCTCTGCTGGTCACTGATATTCATACACGGGAAACAAAGAAACATCCAGATAAATCATCACGCATTAAAAACACAACTGCTGACCAGAAAACTCATTGATTTAACTCGGAGAACGAATTATGTCACATTACTGTGAAGGAATTCAAGATTCTGACGGTTCACTGAAACCAAGCAAAGAAAAGAGTTAACATTAAAACGAATACCTGAAAATGTTAAACAGAAGATACACCAAGTAGTTCTGCTCCAGCAGGCGGTGTCAGCTTGTAAGTCAGAAACTGAACGAGACCTTTCGCTCCTGAACAGACAGAACTTCACGGCTGAAGATGATGAGCCGGTGTCGTAGTTCTGGGCTCGTTTTGTTATTTTAGTCGTTCTGTTCTGGTTTCAGGTTCCAGTCCTGCCAGGACATGTTCTCCACCATCTGAACACCTGCATAATTCAAGGCTTGGCGCAGCCTGGTGACGCCATCTCCTGCCTACCAGCCGATGCAGCTCCCTACGATCCTGACCATAAGGGGCTGGGTCGGACTTTCTGGTCCAGAACCAGACTGATTCCAGTCTGACCTAAAGAAAAGGGACTTCTTTGTGTCAATAGGTAACTTCGGACATGAGACACACGTGGAATACCCCAAGGTTCAAAATCTACATGCTCCCATTAGCTCAGGTTATAACAAGTAATCAGATCAGCTACCACAACTATGGAGATGATACACATCTCTATATCACGATGTCACCAGGTGACTCCGAACCCATCCAACTACTGAACAGATGCTTAGAACAAATCAGTGTGTAGAGGTGCCAAAACTTTCTCCAGCTGAACAAAACCAAAACTGAAGTTATTATCTTTGGCCCTAAAGAGGAACGTTGTAGAGTCAGCGCGCAGCTTCAGTTATTCCAGCTAGAAACCAGTGATCAGGCCTGAAATCTGGGTGTAGTGATGGACTCAGACCTGAACCTTCAGAGACACATAAAGACAGTTACAAAGTCAGCCTTCTATCACCTGAAGAACATTTCCAGGATTAAAGGACTAATGTGTTTAATTTTGTTATTATTATTATTTCTGAAATAAAAGAGACTTTTCGACTCACACCCACTTAAACAGGAAGACATTACCATATATGGATAATGACTTGGCACTGTCTGGAAATGTGAGGAGCAAAGATGGAGCGAACTCTTTTCCTTCAAAGATCCTTCACATAGGAAGTCGAGAGACCAGATTTCTCCTCAACCAACAAAAACAGTCTCTGTTGAAAAAAACCCTTTTTTTTCTCCTGGATTACTCAACCGTTGGATTTAAGGAACAAATTAAACCTGCCGTGGTTGTGTTATTAGGTACCAGGCTGGAAGGGAGAAGATTTCCAAAAGGAGTTTAAATGAAAAAAAGCAAAAACTTCAGAGGCAAAAACTCAACGCACTGAGAAACTACAAATGTTACAATGGAATGAGCCAGTACGGAACACCATTAGTGACAATAATCAATGAGCCAAAATAATCCAAATACAAAACCAGCCAAAAACACAAAGACCCATGGGTCATGACAAAATATGAGAAAGGAGGATGTAACAGAGTTTCTGCTAAGGTTAGCACAGATAGCTGGAGCAGCCTTGGGTCAACAGCCAGACCACCGAGGAGACCCCAGCTGCTGTTTGTGAGCATAAAGGAAACAGAGCCCAATTTAACTGACATTTACTTTTTATTAAGGTTTCTAAAAGTACAGCACAGACAAATTAAATCCACAGTTACAATACTTTCACAGTACTTTACTGATGCATACAGAGCAGCGAGAATGAAAACATCCATGCAGACTGAATCTAAGCAGGTTTAAAGCAGAATACCCCGTAGGTGAAGCCTAAATTCATCTAGATTATCATGGATCTCAATGGCTCTAACACCACAACTTATTAGATTGATGCGAAACAAAACAGCGTCGTTTTTATGTTTCGAGAAGAGCAAAGCAAACAGCAAGAATGAGATCAAATCAGTGCTAACATTCAGCAAACAGCTGTTAAATACTGACTAGAAGCTTCACTTTAAAGGAACTAAATGTTCAGCGCTATTCAAACACAATCAACAGTGCAAGCATGGCAGTAAACCTTGAAACTGTACATTTTATCTTCTGTGATAAGAACATTTGTAAGAATTTTTCACACCATGGTGACGAATATTAAAGCAAAGCAACACAAATACAAAAAAAAAAATGTGCATCACTTGTGGGTTTTTATCACTCAATGAAAACTAAATGTGCAACTTAGAGCTGAGATAACAATCGAACAGCTGCTGCTGATCCAATAACCAGGATGCTTTATGAGTCAGGCTCCTTCCAGGCTCTTCCATCGAGGAAAACACGTCTTATTCTGAAAGGGAACTGTCGACTGCAACTGACAAATCTGAAGGGTCACAACAAATCAAAAACAAAAAACAAAAAAAAAAAAAAAAAAAAAAAACGAAAGAAAAAAGTTTTCTAAGCAAAGTTATTGAAAGAAAAAAGGACTTTAAACAATCTTTGGTAATTTGTTTTTGACACCCAGTACTGAAAGTAGAAGAATTGAAATATTTAATTTTGATTTCCTTTCAATGATTTCTGGAGCTGTCAGTAAGTAAACAGCCTCAGTTTGGAGAAACATGTTGGTTTTCATGAGTGGGTCAAGCTGAACGTCCATCTCCTTCAGAGCTGCAGCAGGTAACATACTCCTGATAAACTTCCTGTCAGTAAATCCCAATTTATGCTTTGTTCAGAAAGTCAAAGATTAAGAGTTTTAGGTCATTTTTTCACTGCATTACTTAGAAATCTGATGGGTTTCCTGTATTTACAGGAACTAGGTTTACATTTTGGAGGTTTTACTCTTTTAAGATGGCAGAAATCTGGAGAAAATCGATGGTACTGACTGCAGGTAACATACTGACAGCTAACAACACTTCAGAGAATCAAACCTGTGTCTTAAAACTGATCTATGCATATTTATAACCCTTTATACTCAATTAAGACAATGAAATGCACAGAAACTACATGGAAATCTGTCAGAAGAACGAACTGGTGCAGAGAAACAATAAAAGATTATTATTGTTATTCCTGTTTTATGAGGTATATTTTGCAGCAGGTGTTTCACATTTCTTGTAACAATGAACCACAATCCTGCAAATAACCTGGGCGTAAATACCAGTCTTATTAAAAGTGGCAGCAGTTTAAAGATGTATAAAATATTCTGGTCATAAAACCAAAAGAGAAACGTCTGAGAAAAGAATTTGGTGGAACTCAGACTCATTCTGACCAACCTGGATGCGCCGACAGAAATCCATCTGTTTTCCAGCTCTGCAGTCATTCTGGCAGCTTCTTACAGCAGATTTAATTACGACACCACTTCAGTGACTCTAAAACCTTCTCTTAAATTAATTATTGACATTAATTTAAAATGTCCGTATAATTGTTTACATTGAAGCTTATAGATTTAGGATATTTTTTACATCCTGTTACTTCTTGTAGCTGACAGTTTCTTTAGCAGGTTCCACCGAATGTGCGCCGTCTCACAGATCTGACCCTGACGCTTTCAGGAACCATCTGAGCGAAAACACCTCTGGAAAGGTTTGAACATGAAATGTTTTGGTGAACCAAACTGAGTTACTGAGGACTGAGGTTCACACACTTCAGTTATTCCAAGCCTGAGGCGTTCAGCCAATCAACTTTGAAACATGAATGAAACTTTACACTGAAGCCGCATTTTAGCTTATTCACATGGAAATCTGTGGTTACAGAGTCAAAACCGTGTTCATGCAGAAGAACTGCAGGACAAGCAAGAAAAAGTGAAACAATAGTGAACTGGTTCCATTTTCTTAAAGTTTTGTATTTTCTATTTCTATTCTGTTACTGGTTTCTCTTAATTCTGCCAGTTTACAACACGGTGACCCTTAAATGGGCCACGAACGACCGGATTTAACCATTACTGTTCATATCTTAACCGTCTGATTCAAAGTTTATCAAGTCATATTTGCATAAAACATCATGAAATTTGACTGGACAGATTTTTCGACTCTCCACTGAAAAATGTTACGTTTTTCCACATCGAGGCCGTTTTAAGGTAAATTCTCATATCATAACTTCAACATGTTTACTCTTTGCACCATATCTGAAGATGTTTAAAAGCTGCACACCAAAGACCAGTGAGAGCAACTAGAAAAAGCTGGTTGAACCTTTGAACTCTGGACACAGCAGCTCCAACCCGGAAGCAAAGCCATCAGGCACGCATGGTGCAGCGAAACCAGTGTAACTTATTGCTTTGGCTGATGCAGCAGCAGACACAGCGTCACATTCAGAAAGCAAACTGATCCAAACAATCATGACGTACAGCAGGTGAACAACATTCGTCACAGAATAAAATGTGCAAACACAACATTTTCTGAACATTAATGTGTGAAAATAAAGCAGTCGAGATGCTTATGAGGCTCTTCAAACACCATTTAGCGTTTTTTTGTCTTTAATATTGAGCTACAAACTAACTGCTGCTGAGTGTTTTTGGCAAGAAGAAGAAGTCCCTCATGTTCAAGTGTCCAGAACATGGAAATTACAATCTATGGCAGTTTGAATAATACACAGATAAAAGGTGAAGCAGCTCATTAAGTTGGTAAAAACCACCAGGAACTTTGCTCTCACTGCTAAATACTTGCTTTCTACTGTCTGAAAGCGGCCGTCGTGTCCCTAACAGCTGAGCGACGTCGTCGTCGAGAAGACGCTTTTGGCCGAGAAACTAAATGTGGTTCATGGATAAAGTCGTGGAAATGCTCCGAGCTGAGGTGAAACGGCTGTGATACAATCGTCACGATGTGTGAAAGCAACAGTGAGAAGCGATGGTGTGATGCAGCCTCGTGAAGCGCAGCTACAATCGCCATGGTCGTCTGGATGCTGGTGGTCTGAAGCTGCAGGGAGGAGGCAGTGAATGAGAGACGGTCCGGTCGGGCTTTCTGTAGCTGCACAAGAGATCAAATTGGATTCCAGGATCAACACCTGGGTTCAACACAAGTCCACAGTTTCTGCTGTGCTTGCATTTCTCGTCCACATGCAAACTGCAAAACGAGCTTTTTGTTGTTAAATTTACTTCTGTTCAAACATACCAAAGACATCTGGGCTAAAATCTGGTTTCGTTTGGTTTAAAAGTTCTATAATGTGTTTCACACCAGCCCTGCTCAGTCCGCTTTTATCGAACCGAGAAAGTCCGGTCCGGTTCGGGAGGTGTGAACTCTGACCCGAACTCCGGTCCGCCTACAAACCTCGGTCTGGGTTCGGTTCAAGTGAACTCTGCTGCGGTTCGGATGCAGATGTGAACGCCAAGCGGACCGGAGGCCGCTCCAGAAGCAGGAAGTGGACTACAGCGCAGGGCATTCTGGGTAAATGCAACCAAAACAAACGCTAGCTAGCCTAGCGCTAGCGGGAGAAACGGCTCGTGGTCTTTAGCCAAAGACTAAAGAGAAATACTCCAACCGCTAAAACCTGACGCCACATTATTTTGGTTAGCATTTGGTGAAGAAGGAAGCTGCGCTCAGCGTCTTCAGAGGTTTTTGTGTCGTTTCCTTCAGTGGTTCTTGGTGCAGCGCCCCCACAGGCGAGGAGGGGAACAGGTTGCTGAAAGGGTTTGGTTGGTTTGACTCAGAGCGGAGAGGAAGAGAACCGCAGCAGCTGGACATGGAGGAAATGTTGTGATTTTGGTCCCAAATCGAAGCGGGTCTAGCGGACTATCAGGGGGGAAAACAACCTAAATGTTTTAGCAAAGATTAACAAGAAGATGGGCTTGAACTTAACTTCATGATCCACAGTCTGATGAGCAACCCACGGAGTAATAGACCTGATTTCAGTGGGGAGGGCCTTTGATTAGACACGAGTCAACGTTTCGTGAAGATAAATCATGATTTAGTTCCGTATTTTTCGTCTAAGATTAGACCAAGCAGAACTGCCTACAAAAGCAAAATTGATCCAAGCTTAGACTTAAAATGATAAAATCCATAAAATCATGTAAAAATGTCAGAGCCTAAAACTGAAACTGAAAGACAGCTTTGTTTGTTTCAGGGTGAATTCATTTCATCCTGAACTTGCTGTAACATGTATTTTTGTTTATTGGAGACCCAAAACTGTAAAAAATTAAAAAAAAAAAAAAAAAAAAAAAAAACTACAAACACATGAATGATGCAAACTCCAGAACACACAAACACACACAAAAAAAATTAAAAAAAAAAAAAGAACTGCTAACAAAAAATATTTCAATCACAGGAAATAAAAGAAATAGGGGAACTGCTGCAAATAGAAAAATAGCAACAAGTCTTAAACACCGCAAACTTGCTCCACAAAATGGAAGTCCTCCAGACCACTAGGGGGAGTCGACCACCAGATCATCTGGGACCAGACTGTCAGTAAAGATGGGTTCTTCAGAAGAAAGTTGGAAAAAGAAGAAAAGGTGTGTTGTACTGTCTTTTAAATATTATATATCAGCAACATATTTACATAGGTAATATTACCTATGCCAGACTCCCCCTGGTGGTCTGGAGGACTTACGTTTTTTATTTGTTTAGTTGTTTTTTATATTTGTTTGTTTTGAAGTTTGAATCGTTCAAGTGCATGGAGCCACTGCACCTCTCAGCAACTACGAAAAAGAAGTTTAAAAAAAGACGAGCTTCATTTGTTTTGGGAGAATAACGAGTTACAGTGAACCCTCGGTTATAGTGGGGGTGATGGAATAAATGTGAATCCCAGAGTCTCCCTCTAAAAACGATCATAACTGCCTATTTTAATCGTTCAGACATCAAATATGCATCTTAATATGCATTAATACGCACAGAGGAAACCGTCTTAGCTCAACCGCAGAAGCTAACATTTACAGTCTTCGATATCTTCACTCTGAGGCGTTCAGCCAATCAACTCCAAGAAAAATAAACGGCACCCCTGGATTGGCTGATTTTCAACCAGCAAAAAGCATGTAAAGTAGCATTGTGCTAAGGTATTTAGCTTCCCACTCTGGATTTTCTTCTGAACATTTTTGATATTTTCTACGAAAAAAATCCACAAATAATTTGGAGTTGTGTTTCGCAGAAAAATCCGTGAATACTAATAATAGGCGGGGCTCCACCGTGCTCCACCTTTGTGATACTTTTAATTGTTCTTACATTATCAACCTACTGGCCCAGAAAGATGATTTTAGTGTCATTGTGTGTTTTCATGTGGACGGAAATATCAGCCTTAATATCCAGCCTAGTGTGGTGGAGGCCTACAGGAAGATCAGGAGCAGGTTGAGTATTGTGTGTACAGTGAGCTGCTGGCAGTGATGCAACGTGATGTTAGCTGGGACAAGTTGTTCCGAGGAGACGAGGAAAAGCTTCTCCTCAGGTACCTCCAGCAGTTCAGAGAACCATCAGCGTGAGTGTGATGTTTCACTGGCCCATTGGAGATCTCCTGGGGGGTGAGGGGGTTATAGGAGATTACAGGTTGACCAGGTGGAGGTCGGAGGCGGCAAAGTGGGGGCACAAAGCCATGTCCGGGTTCTTCAGCTGCCGCAGGATCCTCCGGTGGAACTTGGAGCGGACCCGGTTAAACTCCATGATGTCGCTTGGATCCTCCTCGATCCAGAAGCGCTGGAACTCCTGCATTAGGTAACCTACAATAGATAGAAAGCTAGATTAGACAAATAGCTAGATTAGATTAGATTAGATTAGACAGACAGATTGATTGATAATAGGTGCCATTTGTAAAGCTATAGTCAAAAATTCATAGCAATAATTTGAAAAGGGGATTCATTTTTCAAAGTCATATTTTCACCATGTTTTTCATTCCTTTATAAATGTCACAGTTTTAAGTTATTTAATTAGCAAGCTAAATATTCAGTTTGAGGCTAAATATTTAGCTTGCTAACTATATGTGCAGCTTCAAAGTAAATATTTAGTAAGCAAACTAGATCTTTAGTTTGAAGCTAAAAATTTAGCTAGCTCTGAGCTAAATATTTAGGTAATATGCAAATTCACTTGCCGATAAGCGGAAATGGACCACCAAAATAAAAGCTGGGTCTTGCGAACCTCTGTATAAACTCCAGCTGGCAGTAAGTGAATTTGCATATTAGCTAAAACTAAATGTTTGAACTAAATATTTAGTTTAGAGCTAAATATTGAGCTTTAAACTAAATATTCAACTTGCTCTTTAAATATTTAGTTTGGAGCTAAACATTTAGTGTCTTAACTAAATATTTGCCCCAAACTAGATATTTAGCCAGCTAACAAAATAGTTAGCTCCATACTAAATAGCCAGTTAGCAAGCTTACATCATTTGAAGCTAAATATTTAGCTCACTAACAAAATATTTAGTTTGAAGCTAAATATTTAGCTTACTGAATGTTTAGCTCCAACATAAATATCTAGTTTGCAACCTAAGCATTTTGTTTGAAGCTAATTATTTAGTTCGCAAGCTAAATATTTTGTTTGAAGCTAAATATTTTGTTTGAAACTAAATATTTAGCTTCATACTTAATATCGAGTTTGCAAGCTAAGTATTTCATTTGAAGCTAACTATTTAGTTAGCGATCTAAATATTTGGTTTGAAACTAAATATTTAGCTTCCTCATTAAATATTTAGTATGAATCTGAAATTTGTAAATGAATGAATGACATGGTGAAAATATGACTTTAGAAATTGAACCTCTTATGACATTCTAAATAACCCAAATTATTGCTGTTAATTTTTGACTGTGTAACTTTACAAACAGCACCCCATCATATTTCCCAGTTTTTAATAGACAATTAGCTAATACTCTAATGCTAGCTCCTACATCCTCTATCCCTCTATCATCTGTAGTTTTCTTGATTCTTCAATAGATAACTAACTTTATTTTTGCAATTAAAATGTGGACTTTTCTATCAACAATTAAATTTTTTTTGTCATTTTTCAGTTTTATTCTTCAAATTTTCTGCTCTTGCTTGTTAAAATATGATTTTTATTTTATTCTGTTATCAAAAACCTTGCAACTTTTAATTATTACTGTCTGTGCTCACAGAAGGTCTGCTGGAAGTGCTGCAGGCCGGGCATCTCTGGGGCCACGTTGTACAGGTGTGTCTTCAGAGCGCCGCTCACCAGCAGAGAGTAGGCCAGGTCCGTGATGTTGATGCCCACAATGGCAAAAGAATATCTGGACAGAGATGATGAGAAATAAGAGATTATTTAGGCGAAATCACAGGAGCAGGTTGAAGGATTTTATGATTTTAGCATCTGGTTTTTGGGACAATAAAGTGTAAACTTGAAGGAGAACCTTCAGAGTCTGCAGCAGAGCTCCAGTCAGTAGCTGAGAAACACAGTTGTTCTAGTTAGCAGTGCTATTTGTTCCCCAAATAAGTGGAGTCGAGTCCATAAACTAAACTCAGGAAGTGGAGGTGGTGGAGGCGAGCTCGGCGCCCACTCAACGTCTGGATGGAGGCGAACCTCCTCGCTGTTTTCATTTCCCGTTAAACACCAGATATCTGCTGAAACTAACAGGTGTGATCGGCTTGTAATCTGCTGGTCACTATGTTAGCTAGCGCTAGCATCGTTAGCAGGAGCTAACACTGTTAGCTGGAACTAATGGGAGATCAAAACCAACTGGAAGATAATGAATGGATGTTTAAAGTGACAGTGAAGCATCTTTAAGTCTTTGTAAAACATTATTTTGAAAGGTTTGAGAAATTGTTTTGATCCTGATGCTAACCGCTAACAGCTTGAGTTAGAAACTGGAGATCTGTCAGGTTGCCATTTCCTTAGCAGAGGCAGCGCAAACACCAGCTTTTTCAGCCGAATCTCGCCTCTTCCTCCATTTACTCCTCCTCATCTACGGTTCAAATTCAAAGGACTGAATGTTACTTATTGCGCAATAATTACTGTTCCAGCTGGACAGAGCTAGCGCCGTAGGTCCTAGCATACGTCATCTACCCAGAATGCATTGCACCGTAAACAATATGGTGACATCCATGTGATAATACTTTATTTAATTCTATAAAAACTAAAAAGCCAACAGCATTTTTACTGTATTGTTTTTACATCTGAAATAAATGTTTCTCAAATAAATTCTGTTATTACTGATCCGTGGATTAAGGCAGTGGTCTTTTTACCAGGGAGGTTGGGAAGGTGTCCAGGTCACAGGTGGAGAGTGGAGAAACAGTTTAGAGGTTCAGAGATGGCAGATGCAGGAGGAACAGCTTGGGAGGGAGGACCAGAGAGGGCCGATCTTAGAAGTAAAGAAGTCCATGGAAACATTGCACTGCTCTGCTGCAGAGGCAGTAGGTCAATGGAGAAAAGCCGTTTCGAATTTCCTGGACTGTTTCTGATGGTACGGGAGTAAAGCTGTGATCTTGCCTCTGTTAGGGACTTTGAGTATTGTGGTTGATGGTGCCGGCAGATCTGCTAATGGTTGGGTAAGACACTAGCCACTCATGACCTTTCCACAGACACTTACCCGATGGCTTTGTCAGGGTTCTTCTGCTCCCAGTCAGGCTGGTTTAGTTCACTGTGGACAACACACGGCATGAGTCACGCGTGTGAAGCAGCACATGGATACAAACAGGTACTATAAGCAGCTGTATATGAGCTGGACTGGTTCAGATGATGTCAAACGTAGAAACTCTGACCTGGCAGCCGGGGGTCATTTTTTCTCCGTACAGGTAAACGATGCAACATAATCGAATAGCGATTAACGAATAAAGCTTCTGATCCGTCAGACTAACTGAGCTACAGCCGCATCTGGAGCTGCTGCCAGGATTTATTTTCAACTGAAAAATAATTAAACGGAGAGCGCCGTGAAAAGTACTGACACCCCTACAGATCCCTTCGGTTTTTGCTTTTTTGTCACATTTAAATGTTTCAAATTATTTAAATATCAAACAAATATAAACCTGAGTAAATATAAAAACAGTTTTCAAGTCTTGATTTCCAGAGCTGAGCAATAACTGGAGCATTTTTACTAAACTGTAATTTTTAATCTGACTTGAATAAAATTTCTGGATCCTCTCATCTGTGAGTAATTTCACTGAATGAAGAACAAACAGGTTTTCACCAAAAATCCACAAGAGAGACAGAGAGAGATCATGTCAGAGTGAGACCTCTTGTTTCTAAACCAGCTTTGTTATTCTAATGTTATTTTCCATCTGAGCCTCTTATGGCTTTTGGAGGTCAGATGGGTACAATAAACATTTATGTCATCACTGGTAGTACTTTACCTTGTTCTAACATATATACACCTTCACTACTGTTAGACCTGATTACTACCAGACCTGTAGAATAAAAAAAAATCCCTGAATCAGAACCTTTCTGACAGCACGAAGTAGGCTAAAAAGTCTCAAAATCAAAATCAACTCATCATGTTCCGATCTGAAGATATTTAGAGAAGAACTGATGTGAAAGGGTTACAGAACCATCTCTAAGGTTCTGGGTCTCCAGAGAACCTCAGCAGAACCAGGATCCAGACCTGGAGCAGTGGAGAACCTTCCCAGGAGGCCGACCTCCCAGAATCACTCCAGGAGCTCATCAACGGCTCATCCAGGAGGTCCAGAAGAACCCGGAACAGCATCTACAGCTCTGCAGGCCTCACTGCCTCAGTTGAGGTCAGAGGTCATGATTCAACAGTAAGACTGAGAGAAAATGGCCACCATGGGAGAGATCCAAGACCCGGCTCACATTTACCAAAAACATCTGGATGAACCCATGAATTCTGCTCCCCAGATGAAAACCTGAAGGAGATCCAACCATCAGTCTGTCACCTGAAGCTCAGACTCATTTGGACACCAGTGAGTCCACCACTGAAGGAAGTGGCCTACTCAAAGTCTGATCTTAAATCTGACTGGGATGCTGTAGCCTGACCTCAGCCAGGCTGTTCCTGCTGGAAACCCTCCAGTGTGTCTGAATTAAAACAATTCAGTCAAGCAGAGCAGGTCAGATCTCCTCCACAGGGATGCTACAGGGTGTTATTACTTTTTCACATACAGTTCCAGTTTGGCTTGAATTGGTTTTTACCCTAAATAAATTAAATAATAATTTGAAAACTGCTTTTTCTATTTACTCCGGTTCTCTTTGTCTGATATTAACATTTATTTGATGATTTGAAACATTTAAAGCGACAAAAAGCAAAAAGAAAAGTAGTATTCTTGGGTGTGAATACTTTTAGAGCTGTCTTTTTTAAAAGTTAAGGCCTTTAAGTGGTGAGAGAACAGATTAGCTTTAAATACATGAAACATGAACCTGAAGGACCAACCAATGAAAGGCTTGTGAGTGCATGAGAAAGCAGGTGAATGGAAGTGGAGGTCAGTACCTGGGCTTTCTGACAGAGCTCCTGGGGTGACAGAAAGGAAAGCAGCAGGCAGAGATGAAGGTGAAGAGCAAAAGAAACAAAAACAGAAGAACCTTCATTGAGAAATGAGACAACTCACTGATATGCAGATGCCAAACAAGAGAAGCAGCAGCAGTCAGAAAACAGTGAGGTGGAGCAGTGAGGGTGAAGCTGATCAGGCAGAGATGGAGGACGGCAGCGGCCGAAGCTCTGATCGAACTTTAACTAGTCACCAGCAGCAGGCAGATTCCCCCCAGCTCCGTAAACCCCACACCAACGTACTTGTGCTTTGGGTGCAGCGAATCCTGGAGCATCTGCAGGGCGGTAGCCTTGTCATGTTCTGCGAAGTACCTGCAGGGAGATCCAGACCAGGGAGAGAGACGCTCAAGCAAAGCAAACTGAGGTGAGCTTCTCCTCCAGCTGGTAAATAAATGACGGCTCTCCATGTTTTTAGCTCAAATGCTACAAAATACGAGGCGCCGCTTGTAAAGTTACACAGTCAAAGATTAACAGCAAGAATTTGGGCTATTTATCCTGTCATAAGAGAAAAAAATGTCATATTTTCAACACGTTATTCATTCATTAAAAAATTTCACAGTTTCTAACTAAATATTGAATTAGCAAGCTAAATATTTAGTTTACCAACAAAATATTTAGCTCCAACCTAAATATTTAGTTAGCAAGTTAAATATTTAGTTTGGAGCTGAATGGTTAGCTTCAAGCCTAATACTTAGTTTGAAGCTAGTTAGCAAGCTAAATATTTAGCTCCAAAATAAATATTTAGTTAGCAAGCTAAATATTTAGATTGAAGCTAAACATTTAGACTCAAACTAATTATTTAGTTTGCAAGTTAAATATTTAATTTGAAGCTAAATATTTTGTTAGCAAACTAAATATTTAGTTTGAAGCTGAATGTTTAGATTGAAGCTGAATATTTAGATTAGATTAGAATCTAAATATTTAGTTAGCAAGTTAAGTATTTAGCTCCAAATATTTAGTTTGCAAGCTAAATATTTAGATTCAAGCTAAATATTTAGTTAGCAAGTTAAATATTTAATTTGAAGCTAAATATTTTGTTAGCAAGCTAAATATTTAGCAGCAACCTAAACATTTAGTTAGCAAGTTAAATATTAAGCTTCAAACTAAATATTTAGTTAGCTAGCTAAATATTTAGCTCTGATATATTTAGTTTGTAAGCTAAATATTTAGGTAGCTAAATATTTAACTAAGTAGTTTGAAATACTTAGCTCAATATTTAGTATTTAGCTCAGAAACTGTGAGATTTATAAATGAATAAATAACATGGTTAAAATATGACTGAAAAATTAACCCCCATATTTTTCTCTTATAACAGGCGAAATGACCCGTATTATTGTTGTTAATTTTTGACAGTGTAACTTTACAAACGGCGCCCCTTAAAGTAGCTGTTTGGGGTTTGGTGGTTTTCCAGGTTCTGAGCTCACAGCAGGTTCTGCAGACCCAGCAGGCCCATCCCTCTGAAATCAGTCTTGGGATCGTTGCCCTGGAAACCGATTTCACACCACTGCTTGGAGATGCGTCCGGTGAGAGGGGTGTCAGGACGGAGCTCCTTCCACAGCTGCAACACAGAAACACAGCAGGGACCGTGTTTAGCCTCCCCTCTGGTGGTTTATGATAATCTCAGCTAATCTCCCCTCTGAAGCTAATCTGGGGCGATGCTGAGGGATCCTGTCCTTATGGACGCCTGATTCCTGGCTGAGGTCCTCAGATGTTGCTTCAGTATTTCTACATAATGTTCTCTCCTCGTGGTACCATCTGTTTATGAAGTGCACCAGTCCCTCCTACAGCAAAATACCCACCACAGCATGATGGTGCCACTCCTGTACATCACAGTTGTTGTTCTCACGTTTGCAACGTCCTCCTTCTTCCTCCAAGCACTTCAGTTTTACATTCAGACCATAGGACATGTCTCCAAACTGAATGTCTTTGTCTCTGACTCCATTTGCAAACTGTGATCTGGCTTTTTATATTGCTATTGGAGTAATGGCTTCTTCCTGTCTGAGTGGCCTTCCAGCCCAGGCTCATGCATGACTCATTTCTCACCAGCTTCAGCAGCATCTTCAGGAGGTCTTTAGCTTTTGTTCTGGGGTTGATCTGCACATTTCAGACCACAACCTGTTGATCACTGGGTCACAGAACCCATCTCCTTCCTGAACAGTATTATGCTGGACATTCCCATTAATGTTGAACCTTCAGCCATCTCAAACTGGACCCAAGGAGGAACCAGAGCTGACGAGGTCCACAGCTCTTCCTGATTTCTCTTAGATTTCCATGATGTCACACAAAGAAGCTGAGTGTTTGAGTTGCTACCTTAAAATACATCCATAGCTGTGTCTCCATTCACAACATTTGAGTTTACAAATGTTGTGAATGAACCTATCAGAAGCTTGCAAAGCCATGACATCATCACCTGGGATTTCCCAGATAGTTTAAAGGTGCAGTAATATTAGTGTTTGTAAACTTTTGAATGTGAAGAAAGCAGTGGTTTTGTCTCTGCTAACTAAAAAGCTAGCTGTGATAACCCTAGAGCACTAATCATAAACATTAGCTCCGCTAACGCTAAAGCGCTACACCAACTGCTGCCTAAACAGTCTTCATCCACTTCAAAATAAGAGCATGAATTTAAATGTCTATTTACTGAATTAAATGTATTGGCTAATGTATCCAGAAACGTTTTCAAAGTTAGCAAAAATGCTAAAGCACTAAGCTAATAATTAGCTCCACTATTAGCAGATTAGTGGAAGTGTGCTGACCACTTGAAGAAAGTAATAAAAAATAAACTAAATGAATTTTTTCCTCTCGTTATTCTGCCGTTTACCAAACAGATCCCAGATTCCTGTACCTTCATCAGCATGCTCTCATGCTCAGCGTTTTCAGAGTCGTAAGGCTCCCTGCGCAGCTTCTCCACCTCCGCCATCAAACTCCGGTAGCCCACGATCTGCAGCAGGCTGGCCTGCAGAGAGATGCCCAGCCTGGAGACACACAGACAGTGAGGATGACTTCATGCCTCCCCGCAGGAACCACCCTCCTCCGCTGACCTCAGATTCACAACAACACTCAAACTAAAGTGACGCAGAAGCAGAGCAGCCAGGAGTCCTACTGAGGGTTGGTGTCCGGGTTGATCTTCTTCAGGGCCATGATGTCGTCGATGGTCTTCTCCACTCTGTCGGGATGGGCGCTGAGGGCCGCCTGCAGCAGCTGCGGAGGACAAGAAGACGGCGGGTATGAAGGAAACAAGGACAGGGGTGTGTTTATTTATCCGCCATGAAGCAGGACTGAAGACTCGTACCTCATGCTTGGAGTAACGCAACGACGACTCTGAAAGGAAAACGTTGCACAGAGTTAGTCCAAATGATGGGAATACCAAAGAACTTCACCGTTATTATTTATGTGTTTTTCTCAGCTGGCCCTGTGTAGAAAGTAATCCCCCCCCCCCGGACCTGATAACGGGTTGCTCCACCAGTGGCAGCAGCGGCCGGTAACTGGTACCGAGTCTCTACGTCACTGTGGAGCAAACTGGACCCATTCGGCTTTGCTGAACTGATTTAATTCGGCCACATTGAAGAGTTTTTCAGCTTTAACGGCCCGTTTATGGTCATGCCACAGCATTTCTATCGGACTTTGACTAGGCCACTCCAAAAGCCCTTTTTCTGTGTTTTTGAGCCACTCGGAGATGAAGTCGGCGGTGTGCTTTGGACCATCATTTTGCTGCATCATCCAAGCAGCAAATCAGCCCCAGATCATCACTCTGCCACCGCCGTGTCTGACTGCAGCGGTGACGTTCCGGTTCTGAAATGCTGTACTGGTTTTACTCCAGATGCAACGGGACCAACGCTTTCCAAAAGGTCGATTTTTACCTTTTTAGTCCCCAGAAGTCTTGAGGATCATCAAGATGTTTTTTGGTAAATGTGAGACGGGTCTTTTGGGTCAGCAGTGATTCTGGTCTTGGAGCTCTCCCGTGGAGGCCATTTTCTCTCGGTCCTATTGTTGAATCCTGACCTCCGACCTTAACTGTGGCCTGTGGAGCTTCAGATGTTGCTCTGGACCTCCTGGATGAGTCGGAGTAATTCTGGTGGGTCGGTCAGGGTTCTTTAACTTTCCTCATTTGTTCCAGAACTGCATTAGATGAAGTCATGATGTGCTGCTTTTTGAGATCCATCAGCCTACTTCATGCTGCCAGACAGGTTCTATTCATGCGATCTAGAGCTGAAGCAGTTTATCAGATTAATCGATAACTGAAATAATCATTAACTAATTTAGTAATCGATTAATCGTCAACTGGAGAAAACAGACTGAAAGAGACAAAGCTTCTTGTTATAACAAGATTTAAAATTCATCTGCTCAAACAGAAACGTTTCTCGTTAAAACGAGGTTTCTTGTTATTACGACGCTGCTCCTGAATTTATTTCCAAGGCCTGGCTGTTAAACGCTTCCGTATTTAATGATTTTCTACTATTTTATCAAATAAACTTAAAGCTGCAGTTTGTTACTTTTATGAAAAATGTTTTTTACATATTTATTAAAATCATCATCATGTCATGACAGGATATCAGACCGATAACCTGTGAAAAAAATCCAGCTCCTCTGCCTTCTCCCAGTGCTCCCAGTACTAACTGCAGAAATCCAACACTCAGTCAGAAACAACCAATCAAAGCCAGGAGGAGGGGCTTAGCGCTGCCAATCACCGCTGCTAATGCTAATGCTAGTTAGCATGGCCACCGATGGCGGCGGA
Organism: Anableps anableps; assembly: GCA_014839685.1. NCBI lineage: Eukaryota > Metazoa > Chordata > Actinopteri > Cyprinodontiformes > Anablepidae > Anableps > Anableps anableps. The sequence continues at coordinate 34,977,846 of CM026078.1, forward strand.
TAAACCGTTTTCCTGGAGCGGTGACTTGTTTCTCCACCATCAGCACATTTAGCAGCGCGAACACGAGGGTGATTGGCAGCGCTAAGCCCCTCCCCCTGGCTCTGATTGGCTGTTTCAGGTCGGGGGCGGGGCATTTCTTTAGACCAATAGCAGCTCAGGGAGGAGGAGGAGGAGGAGCTCCATCTTTTCATAGATTATCTGCCTCGGACCAAACTATGGAAAAACCACATATTTTTGTAAAAGTTACTGCAGCCTTAAGCAGTTAAATAAAAAATCTGGAGAATGTTCCAATTTTTAAAAACCCGACTAATCGTCAGAAAAATCGATTACTAAAATAATCGTTAGCTGCAGCCCTATCGCGGTCCTGTGGGTCTGGCAGTAATCAGGCCGGCGTGGCTTTTGAAACTGAATTTTTCTTTCCAAACAGTCATGATTTACCAAGAAGAGTGATTTTTTTCCTTTTTAAAATAAAATCCTGATTTTAAACATCCTTTTGTGTTTTCTCTGGTCATGTTCGTCTGATATGAAAGTTTGTTTGTTTGAACTGAAAATGTTGAAATGTGGCGAATACTTCCTGACTTCCCCAAACATCTAATTTTTCTGTTTTAGCTGCTGCCCGGCATCCATGATGGACTCATTTCTGCGCCGACAGCAAGGAAGTCAAAGCAGGTTCTAAACATGAGGGAACCTTTCACTGCAGACCTGTTTGGTTCTTCCTGGCGGAGCGCCTCAGCTGAGATGATGCTGCCATCAGCTCATCGTTCTCCTTCTCCTGCTGTTAACTTTTTACTTTTCATGAACATAGAAAGTGCTCCAGGTTCAGTTCTTCTTGTCTCTCTGCTCTGTCTTCTCAACCCCCCAGTCGGTCGTGGCAGATGGCCGCTGGTACTGGTTCTGCTGGAGGTTTCTTCCTGTTAACGGGGAGTTTTTCCTCTCCACTGTTGCTACATGCATGCTCGCTATGAGGGATTGCTGTAAAGTCAACGACTCAATGTCGTGCTGTCGCCCCCTGCTGGTCAGGAGGACTGAACGCTGCAATGACTCGATGCTCTGCTGGGCTTCCTTAGAAACTTTCTGATCTGAATAATTAACTGAGCTGCTGAACTGGTTGATATCCAGGATAAACTGGAACGTATGTATGACTGAACCGATTTATTTTTTTCTTGTAAAGCGCCTCGAGACGATATTAGTTGTGAATATAGAAATAAACTGAACCGTTTTACATGTGAACTGCGTGGCGTTCGAGCACCAGGCAGCATGCAGGTCCAGCGGCCCACCTATCTTCAGAGTCCTGCGAGCTCCAGGCTTGTTGTTGTAGCAGATCCGCTGCAGCTCGCAGCGGCCCGTGAACTTCCTGGCGACAAACTTCAGGCCCCGCCACAGACATTTACAGTAGAGGAAGACGAAGAACTGGGTCACCGCGCTGCAGAGGGGAAGACAAGAACCAGAGCTGAGAAACACAGGAAACAGAGGAGGAATCCGAGTCTGGACCACTTCCTGTCCGAACGGGGAGGAAAAAACGTTATGATCTCATGAAAAATACATATTTTAGATCGTTATCTTTCATTACAGATTAAGATTTTTGAATTCATTCACTCTGTTAGTTTTTTGAGCTGAAGATGCTTTTACTTCTGGACCGAAGGTTCTGAACTGGGTTCAGGTCAGATGTCCTACAAACCCGTGAAATCCTTCATTTGATGGGCGTTTGTGGATCGAAGGCGTCGTCATGAACTTCATTAAAAGGCTCGGTCGTAAATCTTGGATGATCCAGTCCAGATTCTAGATTTGATCTGATCCAGGTTTGTCCAGACATGTAAAACAGTGAAACAGTCCTTGACTTTACTGCTTCCTGATGGGGAAAAACACAATAAATCTCCGCTCGGTGAATGTTTGGTACTCAAATGACCATAATGTTAAGAAACTGATGGAAAAATCAAGAAAAGTGAGTCGAGAACCGTTTCATACGGTTCCTCTAACTCTACGTCATGAGACTTTAACTGCAAGAAACAAAAACAAACTTCTTTTTTGTCAATTTTGGATCAAACTTCTGAATGACAAACGAGTTTGATGTTAATCTGTGTAAAAATGTTTGGAAAGGTCTCCTGACAGTTCGTGTCACAGAAATGTATTTTTATCTTCATATGAAAGATCCTTCATCCTCCTGCGTCCAGCGGTGGCTCGGTGGCTCCTGGCAGAATCAGTCGCAGCGGAGCTGCTGACGTTGCCTTTGTGTGACTTTAAGGCAACGTTCCCACAGCAGGCGAATGCCGCACATATCCGACTTGTTCACCGCGTCTGAACGGCCCGATTCCGATCTTCTCACCTCCACAGATCCGATCTGAGCCGCTTCCGTTTCTGGAACTGAATCGGATCCGATCGTTTTCAGAGCGTCTGCAGTCTGAACGGTCAGGTCGCGTTTTATCCCACTTTCACGGCGCTGACGTGAGCCGTGCGCCATAACTCAGCCGCAGAAGCAGCCAGACTTGAATCTGGACTAAACACCGTCTGAAGATGATGACGAGCCTCCCATCCCGGTCCCAGCGCTCCCAGTCCGACTCCACCTCCAGACAGGTCCTCTCCAGCAGCTGCAGGCGATGCTCCGCTAAAGGCCGCTGCTGTTGGTTCTTCTTCCTGCTGCTCAGCTTCCTGCGTCTGGTTCTGATCCGGTGGCGGTGCTGCCGGCTCTCAGCGGCTGTAGGACCCGTCCAGAGACGCCGGCGGCCATTATTGCTGCTGGGGGGGCTGCGGTCTTCTGCTGGGGGGCGTAAACCGTCACACAGCAGTCTGACTGCTGACAGCAGGAAGGCAGCGCAGAACAAAAAAGGGATTTCTCCTTCCTGTTGTGCCAGCCTTCGGCGGGTCAGAGCAGGTGGTCCGCCACGCTCAGCCTGGTTCTTCTGGAAGTTCCTTCCTGTTAAAACCAAGTGGTTCCTTTCTACTGTCGCCACTTGCTTTTTATTATTCACCTTCATTTCACCAGGAAAGTCCCACTGAGATTAAAAACCTCTTCCCCAAGGGAGTCCTGGCCAAGAGGCAGCAGGCTTACAGAACAATAACAATTCCTCAACTAAAACGCCGTATATGAATTTTAGAAACAGTGACTTTCTGAAGAAGCCTCTCAGTCGGACGTTCAGTCTGGTCTTGAAGGCGCTCTGTGAGATAAGTCCAGTTCGTTTCCAGTCTGTTTGCAACGTGTTCCAAGCAAATGGAGCCGAGTAAACAAAAGCCCTTCTTCCCGGTTCTGAGCGAAGAAGTGGAACAAAGAGTCGGAACGGATCATCTGAGCGCGAGGAGTAAGAATCAGCTGTTGTCCATGTAAATCCCAACTATGGGACGGCGACAGCCTGGAATGGCCTCGTCAGTGAAAGTGTCCCAACGTCCTGGTGGGCAGAGAAGGCCGTCCCACTGGAGAATACGCTTCACGGCTGGCAACAACCCTCGGAGAAGGATGGGAACCAGTGTCAGCTCTTCGAAGATGTCGAACTGAGGCGATCATACACAACAGGCCTCCATCGTCGAAAACAGATCAAATGTTGTGTGACAAGCTGCTTTTATACCTTAAAAGAAAAACTGAATTTGTTTCAAAAGAAAAGCCCGATTTAAGATGAAGTTTCTTCACAGCATTATCAGCATGAGGCTTGAAGGTCATCAAGCAAGACAGCAAGGAACGTGTGGACCTCCTCGATGACGTTCCCTCCAGAGCGGACACGGTGGGGGCGGCCCGAGGCACCTTCTTGGTGTTTGCAAATAACATTAATGTAGTCTTGTCAGCACTAAGCACCAGTTTTCACTGCAGGAGTGAGAGCTGGACCACATTAAGAGCTTTTTGCAGAGATCCTGCAGATTTAGCTGCGGTTGATCCAAAACGGTAAATAATTGTGTCATCTGCATAAAAATGAATCTTAGCGTCTGACGCGTTTCGTCCGAATGCTTGATGAGAACTGAGAACTTTTTACCTGCTAGCAGTACCTCAGCTTCAGACTTTGTGTTGTACTTTAAGCTGGATTGGCCAAAGATCTGGATTCAGTATCACTGGATCTGAACTGGACCTCTTCAAAGTCTTTGTAACTGAATAAAGAAGACAAACTGAATTAAGTGTATTGGCTATTAGTGTCTATAGTGACAGCAGAGTGAACCATAAAGGCTCCAGAGGAAGCGAACTGAAGGGACAGGGCTGTCATCCAGCAGCAGATCAGTGTGACCCAGCCTTCACCTGCCTCCCTCAGCAACAAGCTCTGAAAACTGCCGAACACAGCAGCAGAGCTGAGAAAACACACATCTGCATCTTAAACAACGGACAGAACCTCCTTCTGTATGAGGAGCGTGAGCTGCAAACACGTCCGTGCAGAAATAAATCCCTGCGGTGCTGCAGGATCGCCGTCTGTCAACAATAAGAGCGCAGCCCAGGAGGATTAATCCTGCGGCGGAGACCTGCATGCTAAACTGCTCAAACGGACTCCGTCGTTTTCTCAGCCTCCAAGGAAACGACGCCGAGTCAAAACAGAAAAGATTTTGGGCTCGCAACACCAAGCGGCTGGTGGGTCCGTTTCAAAGCCTCAGCAGCTGAAGGACATCTCAACGAGCTGCTCAGCCTGGGAAGATGCTTCAGAGCCTGCAGCCATCAGCTTCACAAGAGATGGGTGAAAATGTCGTCTGTGCGACTTTTAAGTCTGTTTTTGTGCATCAAGAATTCAGCTTCAGTCATGGTAAAAAGAAAGTACACCCTCTGCAGAAAGCCCAGGTGTTTGGGTTTGTTGCAGTTAGAACCCGTTCAGGAAGCACCGGCTGACATCAGCCGCGCAGGATGTTGTGGCTAAAAGACAAAGAAATGAAAACAGCAACACAGGCAGCATCAAACTATTCTGTTCTTTAATATCAGAGATTTATAATGTCAGCATTGCAGTAAAACAAAAACAGGCATGAATAAAGATGAGAATGAATCCTTTCATATTTACTGTTTACAAATAACTTAGCATTAGCACTGCGGCACAACCAGCTGCACCAGGAAGCTAGAAAAGGCTGGATGGATGGATGTTTGGATGGATGGTTGGATGGATGGATAGTTGGATGAATGGTTGGTTGGTTGGATGCTTAGATGGATGGATGGATGTTTGGATGTATGCTTGGATGAATGGATGGATGCTTGGATGGATGGATGGATGGATGGATGGATGAATGGATGGATGCATAGATGCATGGTTGGATAGATGTTTGGATGGATGGATGGATGGATGGATGTTTGGATGGATGGATGGATGTTTGGATGGATGCTTGGATGGATGGATGTTTGGATGGATGGATGGATGTTTGGATGGATGGATGGATGTTTGGATGGATGGATGCATGGTTGGATGGATGGATGGATGTTTGGATGGATGGGTGGATGGTTGGATGGATGGATGCATGGTTGGATGGATGGATGGATGTTTGGATGGATGGGTGGATGGATGGATGCATGGTTGGATGGATGGATGGATGTTTGGATGGATGGGTGGATGGTTGGATGGATGAATGCATGGTTGGATGGAAGGATGGATGGTTAGTTGGATGGATGGATGGATGGTTGGATGGATGGATGCATGGTTGGATGGATGGATGGATGTTTGGATGGATGGGTGGATGGATGGATGCATGGTTGGATGGATGGATGGATGTTTGGATGGATGGGTGGATGGTTGGATGGATGAATGCATGGTTGGATGGAAGGATGGATGGTTAGTTGGATGGATGGGTGGATGGTTGGATGGATGGATGGATGTTTGGATGGATGGGTGGATGGTTGGATGCATGGTTGGATGGATGGATGGATGGATGGTTGGATGGATGGATGCATGGTTGGATGGAAGGATGGATGGATGGTTGGATGGATGAATGCATGGTTGGATGGAAGGATGGATGGTTAGTTGGATGGATGGGTGGATGGTTGGATGGATGGATGGATGTTTGGATGGATGGGTGGATGGTTGGATGCATGGTTGGATGGATGGATGGATGGATGGTTGGATGGATGGATGCATGGTTGGATGGAAGGATGGATGGTTAGTTGGATGGATGGGTGCATGGTTGGATGCATGGTTGGATGGACATACACCCGTCTGTAGAGCTCTTGGTTCAGATGTTCTCCCACCTTCAGCTCAGTTCAATCCCAGCAGCAGCTACTGGGAGGACTGGGAATCCTTTGGCTGAACCAGTCCGTTCCGTCATGTTTCGAGCCTCCATCTTGATTCTTACCTGAGGAAATGCTTCATCTTGGCCGCTGTTGCCCCTGGGCTGCCTGCTGTCCTGGTTCGGCTCGGTTCTGGACCTGAGGACGGAGCAGATGCTGCTGTCGGTTACTCAGGCCCAGACAGCCGGAGCTGTCCGCGGTGCTGACGGGTCCAAGCGCGGCTCCCCCCGCCGCTGCTGCGGCCTGATCCCCGGATCCCCGCAGGTCCCCCGCCTCGGTTCGGGAGCGGAGCTCCAGAACCCAGAACCTTCAGGCGTCAACAATCCTTTCAGATGGTCTGAGTAATCCAGCGAAATTACCTGGTCTGGTTAGCAGAGCGCAGGCGCAGAATAACCCGCAGCGGCAGCAGAAAGGCGCAAACATTCCCGCATCGCTGCAGCCGCTTCAGGCGCTGAGATGAGAGGAAGAGTTTCTTACCTGCTGGGACCAAACGAGGCGACGCAGCGGAGTGATTCTGCGGCGGAGCAGCGGTTCGTTGCCCGGCTACAGCCTCTGCTGCTCCTCCATGATGACGGCCGCTGCCCCGGTATGGCAAGCCGGCACAGCATTCTTTCTAACGTCCTTGAACGAAGACGTCACTGTTCACTTTAAGGTCTATGGCGCGGTATCAGTGCCAAAATTAAGACGACTGGGCACCCAGCGTCCTTGAGGCAGGAGGCTGTATCTGTTCCGAAGGCGGCTACTGATCTGATTAATGACTGGCAGAGGTGAGCGGCCGGCGATGGCAAATGAGAACGACGCTACTCGCTTGCATTAGCATTGGAGAGGCTAGTGACTAGCATGCCGAGGCTGGTCACTGGATTGCTCATTAGCATGGATAGGCTAGCGTTAGCATTGTTTAGGCTGGAAACTAGCATGCCTATAGGCTGGTCACCCGCGACTCGTACTTTCTTCTGTGAAGGGGTAGGGAGGCTCTGAATGTTGTTCGCCCAGGGTGCTGGACAGGCTAGGACCGCCCCTGGTTAAAGTTAAAGTTGCAGTGTGTAACTTTTACAAAAATATGTTTTTCCTCTATTAGGTAAAACCGTCTCCATGTGGTGACAGTCTGGTCTGAGGCAGATCGTCAGTGTAAAGATGGAGCTCCTCCTCCTCCTCCTCCTCCCTGAGCTGCTATTGGTCTAAAGAAATGTTCCGCTCCCGACCTGAAACAGCCAATCAGAGCCAGGGGGAGGGGCTGCTAATGCTAAGGTGAATACGAGGGTGATTGACAGCGCTAAGCCCCGCCTCCTGGCTCTGATTGGCTATTTCTGACTGACTGGAGTATTTCTGCAGTTAGTACTGGGAGCACTGGGAGAAGGTAGAGGAGCTGGATTTTTTTCACAGATTATCGGTCTGATATTATCCTGTTACGACATCATGATATTAACAGTTACATAAAAAGAAAACATTTTTTATAAAAGTTACAAACTGCAGCTTTAAGCCCAAAACTATCAGGATAAAATATTATCTAATTTGACCAACATGTTTCTTCTTACTCAAAATGATGTTAACATTCTGGAAGGGTATGAATAATTATGGGTGTAACTGTGGATTCTGATATTATCACAACATTCATATTTATAAATAAAGCTAATTTGGAGTCCCCATTAGATGATAATAGTCAACAAGTGCAGCTGAAAAACAAATCCTGTATTGTTTTGCCAACCTGAAGCTGTTGACGCTGGTTCTCTGCTGGCTCCTCGTTCACATCCTCCAGGATCTCAGGTTACGGTAAACATAAAAACTCTGATATTAAGGATTTCAGACACCCCCTTGTTCTGAGGAAAAGATCTCAAATAGATGCTAAAAGGGCTTGCCATACTCCTAAAAGCTGCAGCGTATGCAGACACTGCAGAAGGCAGACAACCAGCGCTCCCAGCGCTGCATGGTCTCTGTTTATGCAGCTGAGGTCAGTTTTCATCAGGATCATCCCTCTGGACTCCTGGTAAAATGTAATAAGAGAGTCTCAGTGCGATTTAAGGCTTTACTTCGAAGCTCCATTTTCTTCACCACTTGATGGCGCTGTTCCGGCCTCTATGGACACATTCTGTGTTCAACACTGTCCCACAACTCTTTCCTCTGTGTTGTTGCAGATGAATTTTCACAGTCAACAAGTTGTCTCTTAAACTTGGAGCAAAATCATATCAAAAGCCAAAAATGTGCTGATTTAGGATTTAAGGTTTTATTTTCACACACAGAGTAAAGCAAGAATAAAATGAGTCTCATATCTCCAAAGAAACAAGCGCCTGTCGTCCAAATGCAACCCTGGTAGCCATGGCGGCACTGCGCTGATGGTTGGTGGGAATAACAGGACGGGAGCTGCAGGTGATTCCAGGAGGAGGAAAGGGTCTGAGGCTCTGGACGTGGCCTCAGAACCACTTCCCAGAGGGGGGGGGGGTTAAAGGTGTCAGGACGGTGTGAAGCCTTCAGGAAGCGCGTTGATCTCTTGAAACATCCCGTCCATCCTTCCACTCGTTCATCCCGGCGAATGGACCAGAGACGGTGAACACCCTGGACGGGTCACCTGTCCACCACAGCTGTGCTAAAGACTGCAGCAGCTATCTCCCCCACCAGAAGGGGGGGGGGAGCTGGTGAACTGAATTCTGGGTATTTTCATTCATCATCCACCAGGATTCCTGCAATCCCACCTTGGTAGAGTCTCGTTCATGAGTGACGATGGGGCGGAGCAGGAGATGGATCGATGGACCGGGGCCCAGTCCGGGCGTTGCTCTGGTCGGTGTGGTGGAGAAAGAGCTCTCCGTCTACCGGCCTGTCGACGTTCCGACTCACGGACACGACTGGAAGATCCTGGAGACAAGCAGCTTCCTCAGCAGGGGAGAGGAGCCGCTGTTCCTTCCCATCGAAAGGATACTGTTGAGGTTTGTCACGTAAATCCCAACAGAAAGGCATCCTGGGCCACAGCCAGAACCCGCCATCGGTCCTATCATCCCCTTGTTGCGTGGGGATACCTTGGGATCCCTGAGAACGAGCTGGAGAGAGCGCCTGGTGTGAGGAACGTCTGGGCTTCCCTACTAGACCCAATCTCAGAAAAGCAGAAGACAATGGATGTAGAGCCTGCTACCATGGTAACATCACAAACTAAAACCCCGTGTTGAGACAAAGTATTCGCCCCTGTTGCTCGTTGTCCCCTCTCGTCTCCCCGGGCCCGTGGACACCGGGGGTAAAAGTGAAACCAAGACACAGTCACTGCTCAACTTCAGAATCATCCAGCAATTTATTCATGCAATCAAAAGCATGAAATCGCACCAACATCCCAACATGAGCATTGATTACCACAAGCAAAAGAAACATTAATCACCTTTTAGAAAAATACGAATTCGGAGAGCACCGTGTGGACAGGACATCGGCCGTCTCACCCCAGTTATACCTCGCTGTGTCCAGGTGGTTCTTTCTGCCTGGGACGTCCTGACGTCAGCCGCCAGGAGGCGGACGCTTCCCTGCCTGACGATTCTCTACCCAGGAACAACGCAGGTGTTGCTTTGCACAAAATATTCAACCTAAGGACGTGGGACGGAGTTTATCAGCGTTCTGGTGCGTTCCACTAAGTTGTCCTCCCTGTGCTCCTCAGTAGCCTCAGACTGGCTCCTGAAGCCACAGCGCCCTCCTCGACCCTCGCTGACCCCACCTGCTACAGAGCGAGACAGCAGATTCGACTACAAGGGATTAATACACACACTGTATAACGTTTATGAGAAAGTTGAACCACATAATCAGTTGAAGATCAACACACACGTTATACTTAAGGTTTCTGATTTTATAAAAGGTAAGTGAATATATAGGTGCTCTCCACCCCTCTAAGAATTTGTTCTTGTGAAACCCTCCTGATCTCAACGACATCTGATTAATCTGATTAACCCATAAATGAAAACTAAGTACAGTGTAACAGGACTTAAAAATCATTCAAATCAAAGTTGTATTCCCACACCTGTTAACACGACAACGACCCGCTGGATACGGCATCCCCCCCCCCATATCTGTTACCATATTTACATACCGGCCTTCTAATTACAACCCCCCTTTACGCTGCAGCAGTAGTGGCGTGAAATGGTGTAATTCCGCCGTCACGCCACTAGTTGGAGCCCTGTTCTTTGAAGACTCTCTTCCTAAAAGCTGCTACAACTAATAAAAGTTTGAGATGGCAGGGAATGAAGTGTCTCTATGGACAGACAGCAAGGTCCAACTGTTGCTTAACGTGACTTTGAAGCATAAAACCACCGAATTTCAAGCCATTTGCCATTGCCGATATTTTCTTCTCCTGTGGTTTTTAAAATTGTAGGCAAACGTGTGAATCTTCTGATTTCTGTCATACTGCGTATGAGCCAGGGATTACCTAAAAAATAAAAAATAAAAAATAAAAATAAAAAAATCATTTTTTTCCCTCTACATAACGGAGACCGAGACGTTTTCAAACCACTGCACTCTGAAACCCGTTCTCAGAGAAAACATTCGTCGCCAAATGAACAGTTGAAACGCAGCAAAGCTTTTCCATCTGCACCAGAAAATGTCGTGTAAACAGGGCCTAAGTGATCAGGTTTTCTAACTAAATGCACAGTTAACAGTGTGAACAGCCGTGGACCAAGCACACAACCCTGAGGGCTCCCACTGCTCAGTCAGACATGTTTTGCTCCAGTGTGGACTGACACAGTGCTCTCTCCGTCAGGAAGTTCAGAGTCCAGAACAAAGTTCCAGTTCAGATCAAGCAGGAGAAGTGGCTCAAAAACCCTCTGAAGATTTATTATGCTGCCGTTTTTGTTCCTCTTCTCACCAGAAAAAAAAGAAAAAAGTCAAACGGCCTTGACGCTGAAGGACGTTGGTTCTCGTGATGCGACGTTCACAAACAATCCGATTCTTTTGAACGGCTCTTTACTATGAACGATAGGACTCGAGTGTCAGTTAGTGGGAGCCGTTGTGTTTTTTACAACTTTGCTCGCTTAAAATGCTCTGAACACGTTTATATTTTGAAATTTAATATTTTATGAAATATACTTTCTATGAAAACCTGCAGTCGGTTTTTACTTAATAAGGCTGTTAGAGGTAAACGGATGTTCTTAGGAAAGTTTATATTTTTAAAAACGGATCATTTGAACGTGAAGATCTGAAGATCTGGTTCCCTTCAAAGGGCCGGAAGTCCCATCACCAGCTGGTTCACGTCCCAACCGAAGTGCCTTTAAGCATGGCAACATGTTTCTCTGTTGGCATAAAGTCATTTACAGCATCTTTGGTCAATTAACAACAAAACATGAAGGTAGAAACGGTAACAACAACATAGTTTAGTATTTAGATGAAGGTTATGGACGTTTCCAGGCCAGAAGAAGTCATTTTTATGGACATTCAGTCCCAGATATTCATATTAATTTAATAATCTCAGGTGGTAAAGCTTCAATCTAAGCAGGAAACAGGTGCAAAGATGAGACTTAATGTTTTAAAGCTCTTATTTACAAGGTTTTAACGTTACTTTAGCCTGGAGTAAAACAAAAAGAGCTGTGAAACGTAACATATGAATGTTTTTCTTATCAATCTTCACCGCCACGTAAAGTGCTGCTCAGCGTTACGGTCCTTCTGTCCAGATGCGACGGCTCGAGTCCAAATGGAAACATTTCAGGGATGCACGATAAATCGGCAGCAACATCGGTATCGGCCGATAAGTCAAACTGGGAGTTTCCCCCTCCATCTTGCTGCCGTTTGTGTTTCCGGAGGGGAGGGGGTTGGTCATGTGACAGTGATGCAGAGTTTAACTGAAGCTGAGAAGCGGTGTAATATCGGTAAATATCGGTTATCGGCCACAGAAGAAATAATATTATCGATATCGGCCCAGATTTTCATATCGGTGCATCCCTAAAATATTGCGTCAACATCAGGGAACTCGCCCCATCCCCTGAGGTCCTCCAGAACCGAACAGGTCCAGATCCTTTCACCTCGTCATACTCTTAGTGGTTCTGGTTGCTTCACCTTTGACTTTAATGGGTGTGAAAAGTTTCCGCCTGCTGCAGGGCGCTTCGCGCCGACCAGGCTTCAGTTTCCACCCACGATTTAAAGCGATTTTCCGTCATCTGCCCAGTCTACCGCAAGGCGATGGAGCAACAATAATAAATCAGAGATATTTTTACCCAACGGCGCCTCTCAGGTCACTGTGCAAACAGCAAGACAATAACCAGTGAAGTTACTCCAATAACTCACATGGACCAGCAGGAGGCCACCATTATTTGGTTTGGTCAGAGCTCAGAACCAGTCGTATGTCATAACGTGAACTGGTCTGTATGGAGATCAGAAGCAGCAGAGGTTGTTTATGAACCGATGTGCAATAGTTTCAGGTCACTGGTCCTGAAATGGTTTGGTTACAGGAACAAACTGGTAACATGCTGGTACTAAATGGGGGTAGAGACTGGCAGAGGGGCTAAATCCCATTACAGTGCGGGACTGACCTGGTAAACACCGGTGAGAAAATGAGTTTTTCAGTAATATTTCTTCAACCTGAAGTTCTGCCGAAGTAATTCAGTGGTTCAGAACTGGGAAAACGAAACAAATGTCTGAACCCTGACTGTAAACTGGCCGTCATCATCAGGCATGAGAACACGAACAGAGAAAATCTGCTTCCATCCGATGTAACAAGAACAGAAAACGTTCCGATTTCATTACTTCGCTCGTCTTCCAGGAACGACACGACTGTAACAACAACAACTGGCCTCGGGTCACGGAAACTCAGCATGAGTCCTCGTTCCGTCACTGAGCCGTGAACGCCACGACCGATTCAGTCCTCCGAGCGTCGCCATCTGCAGGGAGCAGCCGGTCCGAGGCGGGGTCGGCCGCGGGGTCGGCCGCCTCCTGGCCGGCGGCGTCGGGTGCGGCGGAGTACGTGGGGATGGCGTTGAACATGATGAAACCCACGGTGATGATGACGAACGAGACGATGTACAGGACAGAAAACTGAGGAGGAAACAACATGGAGATGTTGAAGGTTCCCATTCAGAGGACAAAAACACAGGTTTCATTTCCACCATGTCAGGATTTTACTTTGACTTCTAGTCAAGTTTATTTGTAAAGAACATGTCAGCAGCAAGGCAGTCCAAAGCACTTCACATCATAAAAACATCAATCCTGTACACAGCAGACTCATCGGGCAGATATCAATGCTTCAAAATCATGAGGATCATCAACCAAATATGGATCAATGTTCCATTTACTACTACTCAGAGGCGGCTCTAACCAGGTGGCTCTCAGCCTTGATTTAAAGGAACTCAGTGTTTCGGCTGTTTTGCAGCTTTCTGGAAATTTGTTCCAGATTAGCTTAGCATAAAAACTGAAAGCTGCTTCTCCATGTTTGGTTCTGGTTCTGATTCTGCAGAGCAGACCAGAACCAGAAGACCTGAGTGGTCTGGAAGTTTGATACGACAACAGGTCTTTAAACCGTTCAGTGATCCTGGTTTTAAAGAGAACACCAGCAGCAGCGTTCTGGATCAGCTGCAGCTGACTGGTTGACTCTTTAGGCAGACCTGTGAAGACACTGTTGCAGTAATCAATGCGACTAAAGATAAACGCATGGATGAGTTTCTCTAGGTCTTGTTGAGACATCAGTCCTTTAATCCTGGAAATGTTCTTCAGGCGATAGAAGGCTGACTTTGTAACTGTCTTTATGTGTCTCTGAAGGTTCAGGTCCGAGTCCATCACTGCACCCAGATTTCAGGCCTGATCACTAGTTTCTAGCTGGAATAACTGAAGCTGCACGCTGACTCTAGATCGCTCCTCTTCTATTCATTTCAGTGGCAGAAGTGATGACACTCCAGCCCAGAGGAATGTGCAACTGAGCTGGTTAATTATATTTATGTACAAGATACGCAAAATGTCTCTGAGCATTAAAACTATACCAGAGAAGGTAGCTAACAGGTAGCATAAACAAGTACACACACACACGGTACTTTGTAATTAGTATTCCTATTCATGTCAAACTACACACTAAAGCAAACATGAGGCTGAGCAGATGCAGAACTGATTATTTCCTAATATTTCCCTCATTACCATCAAAATAACGACCAGACTGCTTCCTGCCAGCGCTGGAACAAAAACACATCAGAGGGCCGATAACAATCACCAAGTCAGGAGGGTTAAACATTAATCACGAGGTCTGGAGAGACTAAAAGAAATGTTGAGTTTGTGGCAAAAATCGATAAAAATGCAGAAAAAAAGCCTTTTTGCAGCATAAATTTGGTCTTTGGAGTGTTCTGGCCTGTTTCCACGGCGCCTCACCTTGTAGCTGAAGAGGAAAAGGCCACAGAAGAGGCTGAAGAGGTCGGCGGTGAGCAGAGAGAGGTTGACGGCCGTGGCGCTGGTCAGCTTCACCACCACCGGCATGAAGCTGTACAGCGCGAACATACACAGGGCGTAGACCGCAAACAGCATGACTGCAGGAGCACAGCGCACAGAGGTTACTTAGCAACCAGTGAGGGGAGAACCGCTGCACGCTGCATATGCAGCTGCTGACTTACAGATGTAGAGATCCCACTTGATTGCTTTAACAGCGTCGATTTCCAGTGCAGCCCTGCAATCACAAAGCAGAGAGTTGTTCTCAAAGCTGTGGAGCGGCGGCGGCGGCGTGGAGGAGGAAGTAAAACCACAAAACTAGGACGCTCAAAGAGCGACTTACATCTGCACGCCGCTGATCAGAGTCCCGAAAAGCCCCATCATTCCCAGGAACTCGACCCGACTCAGGTTCTTCACGGTGTGCTCCTGGCACAGGTTGGATACGGCGTACAGGACGGAGCTGAGCAGAACCAACCCGTCACCCAGAACCACGTGAACCACGTCGCTGGCTGCGTGGAGGGAAACGGCCAGTTAGAAACGCCAGACAACCCTGGAGGAAGCAGCTGACGGAGCAGGAAACAGCCAACAATAAAACCGGCAGAGTATGAATCCAATCAGGTCAACAGCCTTTAAATGAGTCGTTTTCCAAAAAGCCCTTCTGGGTCATGATTTTGCTTCGTACAGCGAGTTGAAAAGAAATAGTTTAGTTGACAGAATGAGCTTTTAGCAGCGATGTGTTGAATGAATAGAGGAGGCCACTCAGTTCATGCACGGCCAGCGAGGGCAGGGGTCAACAGCCGGACCACCGAGGTTCCTGCAAGGATTGTTTGTGAGCTTAAAGTTTCTCAGGAAAGAGGAAAAAGTCTCCTGCAGCAGCAGGTCTGATCTGTCGTGTGTCTGGTGCCGACTGCTTTCAGGCAGAACCCACGGATTCTCCTGCGTTTCGCCCCAACCTGCGGCTGAGCCGCACCACACGGTCGCCATGCGGGATGTCCCGACCCGACCACGTGTCGGAATCAGGCGTCGCACCCCGAGCCGGGATCAGGTGTTCATGTGTATTTATTCTCGCCCCGAACCGGACCGATGGCGGTTCAGCCAGACTGCAGTTCTGCCGTAAAGCGAAGCAGAGCTCGACTTCCTCTGGTTTCTGGGAGACTTTGCACCAACAGGACCGCAGTTACAGCGAGTGCTGCCGTGAGCCCCCCCACCGCCGTCGGACTGACCGCTGGCTCGGCCTGCAGCAGAGAGGAAACCCACCTCCCTGCGTCCGCGTCGCCACTGGAGCACGCGCGCTCACAGCTGCCCTGATCCCGCTCTGGATGACGGTAAATATCACGTAAATTTAGCTTCTCGTGTCACTTTTCGTTTTTTAAATGAAACTGTTGCACCAAAATAAATCCCTGCGTTTTATTTGGTGAATGATAAACAAGGTGGATGAAATCAAAAACAGACATCCTGGATTGTTTCTTCACTCTTCTTCCTTTTTTAAATGTATTTTTCAAGTATCGGATCAGAACTCGGTATCGGCCGACACTCAAAGGACTCGGAGGGAAACAAACCTCGGGACATCCCTGGTTAGCTTGAAGTTGTGGGAAACCAACTGCAGACGGACAGGAAGTGTTGTCATGAATCTGAACGCCGACAGAATCTGTCAACAACGGTCTGTTTTCTTCTACAAGGGGCGCTTTTAATCCCTGGGCAGGGTGCTGGTCTGTTGGGTATCCAGTTTACTGCTCCTGACTTCCTCCTCGGTGAATATCTCACATCTTCGCCTCCTGAGCTCACAGCAGAGCTGCAGATGCACTGCTTCTGTCCTGGGGGGGCGCTGTGAGCAAACCAAAGGTGACATCACCGCTCTGCAGCAGCTCTGCGATCCCTGACGCTCGTGTTTTTCTCGATATGAGACACAAAAATACATGACGATATCTGCTCTTTACGCAGACCGGAGCTGAAACCTCCACTCAGCTCCGACGTTTATGACGAAGAGGTAAAAATCTGTCTGAGTCCTTACTGGATTCCTGCTTTCCCCCGGCTATGATGTCGGCTCCCACCATGGCCCCCACCCCCAACAAGCACACCACCACGGCGACAAAGTGCAGCGGCCGGTAGCGCGTCTTCAGGAAGATGCATGAGAGGATCATCAGCACCGGGATCACGAAGCAGTCCAGCAGCTGAAACGGCAACCAAGGGAAACGCGTTTAAAACCACAGAAACTGATTTTATGGGACCTTTTTCTTCCCTTCTCAGTGAAAAATGTGTTGATTGTAAAGAAATTCCTTCCGTTTCTTTTTTTGAGTTATTGGAATATATGTTTATCTTTTAAAAACCGATGAAACACCTTCAAGAACGTCACCTTGCTGCAGCTGCCAGCGCTCTTCTCCGTACCTGTATGCTGGTCAGGGTGGTGAACTGGTACGCCTTCACCACCGTGTAGTTGGCCTCCACGTCGGCCAGACCCATCACCACGTACTTCCACCACTTGGCTCGTAAGATCTTCAGGATGTTGGTGTCACCTGCAGAAACACGGCAGCTGAGGGACGCCATTTTCTCCCAGATCTACAGAAAAACACGACAGCTTTCCGGCCGGAGCCGCTTCGTGCTCCGGTCCCGGTTCTTCCTTTAAGCTACAACCACAGCATGACGTCTGGAACGAGAGCTCGGGTTCACGGAGACATCCTGACCTCTGCGGACGCACAGGGCGGGGGTGTAGGTGAGCAGCAGCAGGCCGTAGTTCAGGAAGCTCTGCAGCATGGGCGCCTCCACGCCGGCGTCCGCCAGGTACCGGCAGCTCCCCGCCGTGCCGCAGATCAGCAGGGACAGAACCTGGCCCATGGCCATGGTCTTCAGCAGCCGCCTGGAGGGGGGGCATCAGAACGAGTCAAACATGGTTCCGATTCACGGAGGAGCCCAGAGACGTGATCCTGATACAGAACCGCTTTCAGCAGGTGACAGGGCCTGAACTGTGGGGCCTGCAGAGGCGCGCTGTCACGTTTCCAACCAGCTGTGCATCAAAACACATCAAACGGTGCCTTTAAGAACGGAACCGAGAGCCAAACAGGGCAGAGAACGAAAAACAGAGATGTCTTCCTTCCTCTATAACGCAATGACCTCATATCGAAGGATTGTTGCGACATTTTAATCTACCGATGGGTCGAGGAACGCATGTAGCCTCTGATTTACAGACGCGGGCTCGGTTCTGACCGAACCTGCTGCCCGCTGGTTCGCAGCAGCACCACGGCTTCATCACGTCTCAACACTTCCGGGAGCCATGTCAGAAAAGCTCCAAGTTATTAGAGCGACCAAGTTAAGACTCAGGAACCGGCAGAGAAAACGGTGCCGTCCATTTGGCCCAGTAAGACCCGGTCACAGTGATCTGAGGAAAACAAACAGAACATGAACCGGTCCCGAGCCAGAACTTCCTGTTTTCAGCCAAAACTCTGTTAACATAACTTTATTTTTAATAAGGTATCACGGAAAAATCCCTTCAAGAAGAGGAAACGTCAGTTCCCAAGTCTTGCCTTGGTTAGATTTAGATCTGGACTTTGACTAGGCCATTCTATCACATGAATATGCTTTGATCAAAACTAGGCCTGGACAATGTCATCAAAACATGTAATTTATACATCACTATTGAATATGATGATGTCAGTAAAGGTTAAAGTTCACCCAGATGTTCCTGGTTCTTCTCTCTCTGGTCTATAATCACGTTTTCCCTCCAACCTCTGCGAGCTTCAGCCACTAAAACATACGCCTGCTGTAGGCATCGGGGCAGAAAAGTCCTTTCAGTTTGCCATATATGTTACTTTCATGCAAAGTAAGAATGCATTGCATCTAAAGTGTAACATCCTACCAAATATTGAATGCAAACAGCCGTTTGCTGTGCATCTTTAATCCACACGGTTTTCTGTGTTCAGGGATGTGTGTCAAATAATAACCAAATATTTACACAGAGTAACTAAAACTGCAGATACACGCACCATGAGAAGATGCCCTTCAGCTTGTCTCTGTCCAGTCCACAGACATTCCTCCATTTCCCGCACAGGCTGTCCTCTGTGGGCCCCTCCATCGCTATGAGCGCTCAGCCTGGCCCCACAGGAGTCAAACACAGTATTAGTGGCATCAAAACTGAACTTCATCTGACAAGCCGAGCAGAAAATCACACAAGTCTCAAAATCTCTGCTTCCAAAGCATTCTCACTGTGGAAGAGAAAAACGAAAAGTATTTATATATATATATATATATATATATATATATATATATATATATATATATGTATTTATATATATATATATATATATATATATATATATATATATATATATATATAAAATGGCAAAACAAAAATATGATAATTCTGCAGGAAATGTGGAAAGAGGCCAAAGCAATCAATCTGAACCCTTTAACTAGAAACTCTGACAAACACGTAATTCTAATGACAAATTTACACTTTCACTCCAAAAGGAACAAGCCGATTGTTACTGGAAACCTTAGTGGGTTTTACAGTGTGTATTATTCCGTTTGAACACCTTTAAATACCTGACAAGAACCAGAGAAATGTTAAAACTGTTAATTTAGCTGGGAAGTTCGGTCTAACTGCTCTACACACGAGCCAGGCGGCGTTGATCAGCGCTCCTCTCGGCTAAATTACAGAGAAAACTCGTAAAAACATAAATGGGAACAAACCTTCTTCTCATCTGTCATCTCATTTCATCACTCGGATATTTTCCAGGTGAAAATATTGATCGTATTTCAGCTTTAAGTCCCACATCTGCCTCCACGCCTCGCTGGACCGGCTCACTCTAACCTCGTGTTACAAAGGCCCGCCTCCTGCGCTCTGATTGGCTGAGGGGGATCCTCATCCGTAGTGATGGATGGAGGACGCGGTTTGAACTTCCTCCTGCTCTCTCTGCGCTTCTTCCGTCAAGCCTCTGTTTCAACTCCTCTGGATTTTAGGGTCATAGTCCAGGTATTATTTGAGCTTTTGAGATGCTAATCTGCGCTCCCAGTTGTAAAAAAAAACGACACCTTGTTGCCATGGTTACGCATCACAACACCTGTCCGAAGGTAAAAAAAAAATAAAAAATAAAAATAAAATAAAATAAGAGCAAAGATCTTCACAGCTGCACAGCCTCCAGAACCAGAGGGAATCGTTGTCCAAAAAGACAACAACGCAACCAAACGTTGTTGTCTTTTTGGACAACGATTAATTAATTAATTAATTAATTAATTAATTAATTAATTAATTAATTAATTAATTAATTATGAACAAAAGTCTAGGAAAAGATCAAAGCAGAAGTCAGAGAACAGAGCTGCTCCAGCCTGCTGCCACCATGAGCGCAGCTGTCCTGGAACCGTTCCAGTCCTCCTTACATTTACTGAAAAAATAGGAACCCTGCAGCTCAGTGATAAAGAAATAATCCCGCTTTGTTTTCTAATCCCAGGGGATTAAAGGGGCAGCATTATGTGTTTTCCAGTCACACAGAATCATTTTATAGCATGATTCAGTTATGAAAATACTGCATATATCAACCATGACTTCAAAGAAATTTGACTTCAGAATTTAATGCCTTGAAATTGGGCCTCTGTCTCTTTAAGAAACTCCTGCTCGCCTTCAGGAAGTCAAGTCAAGTTTATTTGTAAAGCACATTTCAGCAGCAAGGCAGTTCAAAGTGCTTCACGTCATAAAAAACATTAATCAAGTGTCCAGCAAATCATCAAACTCATCAAGCAAATATCAACGCATCAAAATCATGAGGCTCATCAAGCAAATACAGGTCAATCTTCCACTTCCTGCTGATCAAAGGCAGCTCTAACCAGGAGGGTTTTTAGCCTTGATTCACAGCAGCGCTCCTCTGTTAACGCTTTAACAACGTTTTTACCAGCGTTTCACCGAGAAGTAGCTCGTATAATGAGCTCAGCAGAGGCGCAGTTCCACCAGGTGTCTTCTAATTGCTGCTGCCGCTAGTCTGAAGGAGCTGACTGGGGGAGTCGCAGGGGGAGGGGGGTCTCTGTGAGGCGGAAGCTTGGAAACTGCAGCTCTGCGGAGGAGCTGCGCCTCGAAGGCGGAGCTGTATCCACCCAGGCGTTTTGCACAGCTGAATGGTTGCCATGGAGATTAAAGGATTTCTCAAACATGCATGAAACAATCAAAGCAGCGCTCCAGGTGTGTTTTTGAGGAGGGAATAACATTATAACACGATGTACAGCTCAGAAAAGTCGATTTTACGTGATAATACTGGCCCTTTAATGCACGTGTCCAATCAAAGCCTCGGTGTTTTCCTCTGAACCCTGAGAACCAGCTGCAGGACACACGTTGATTCCTAATCCTCTGCCTCTTTTCAGGACTGTTTCAAGTGCCTACAGGTACGTTTTAAATCCATTCCATCAAAACCATGAGAACATGTTTTATTCCCTGCTGAAGCAGCAGGAAGCTGTGGAAACAGAGGTCTTCCTGTGGTCGTTTCTCCAACGAAACCACATCCAGGCGCCCCACCTGCCTGCTGACGGCAGGAGACGTTTGTTTAACAGCTCCGCAGCGTTCCCATGCTCCCACGCAGAGCGGCTGGAGCAGATTCCTGTCCTGGTGGTTTACACCGAGGCATGTATCACTGCCACCTGAAAGCCAGTCAAGTTCGCAGGTTCCTCGGAAGCTTCCAGGAGCGTTGAAGCTTCAGCTTCCTGAAAACCCACATCTCTGTCTCAACAACTGTGCTGTTTGCGCTGAAGGCCTTCCTGGTTATCTGTCCTGTTGAACTCCCTCCTGCTTACGTGGGAAACCTTGAACCAAGCTCGTTAGACGGAACAAGGAATGATAACAAACACTGTGGCGCAGATGGAGCAGGAGCTTCCCCCTGAGACCGTTCTCATGGGTTCTGGTTCTGATCCGACTCAGCAGGATCTGTGTGAAAATCTGCCTGTTGCAGCAACTCCTGCCAGACGGTGCTGAGGGTAAAATCCATGTCAGCCAAGCAGAAGTTCAGGTTCTGTCCATTTATTAAAGAAATGCCCCAATTAATAACAGCTCTGTGAAAAAGTAATTACACCCGTCTTCAGATTTCTGAAAACATCAATTCAGTTCAAGTTCAAAAATACTTTTTTATCCCAAAGGGAAATTAAATAGCAAACAGCAGGTAAGTATTGTTAAACAGCTAGGATGTTTCCACCCAGTGAGGTCACTGCTCAAATATAACTGTGCAAGAAATATGTTTTAAAAATGCTCATCCTCGTGGAAACAACGCACATCATAATTTAAAATCTTTTATTTGTTTCATGTGTTTTTCTTCATTTGTATTTGTTTTGCCATGAATATATAGTTGGGAAGTAAAACCAAAAGGAACTTCCAGTGACGATATGCACGGATTATTTTAGCTTTCTCATCTCCAAGTGGCAAACAGGTTCAGCAGCAGGGCTGCACAATATCGGCAAAAACTGACATCGTAATTTTTTTCTAACCCTTTAATATATATTGCAATATGAAAAAACACAGGATTTTCAACAGATGACTTGAATTGCACTTTAGGTTATGCTGCACTCCTGCCATCTTGTTGACAGCTAACCTGGACTGATCTTACCTCTTTTTGTGATCTTACATGTTTTTTATTGGTCTGATAGTTATTCTTATTGTTAGGGCTGCACAATATTAGACAAGTTTGCAAAGTTAGCAGCATCAGTTGCCATATATTCCTATTTTCCTCTCGTTCTAATCTGTGCTTCCATCTCTCTGTAATCTTGAGCATGTAGGGCCGTTGAGAACATCTGCTGCTGCAGGTTCATAGCACTTGGAACATATTAGCCAACAGCTGTTGCACTCCAGTGTTTTACGATGACAAGGTTGCACACACTGATCTTGCGATGACAACATATTCGGGATATATTGTGCAGCCCTCCTCAGCCGACAGAAAGCAACATCAGAACAACAAAACTTGTTTGTGTTGAAGTCTCACTTTAACATAAGCTGTAGGTGTGTGTCTCACACAGTTTGGTTCTTCAGTTGGTGAGGTTACTCGCACTGGGTGGAGGATTCAGAAATTATTCTCAAGTCAGAGTACTGATACTTAATATTATTACTTAAATCAGTAAAAAGTAGTGGAGTAAAACTGCTCCTAAATTTTTTTTTTCCCACCAAAATGTAGCTAGCTAGCTCGCTACTCCCCACCTCTGCCCAGTTTCACACTGAAACATCCCCTGTTGCAACTCCTCAGCAAGAAAAGTAGCTACCGGTGTCTTAAAAGTGGCTGGAAACCGCTAGATCACGTCATTATCTAATCTGAAGTCAAGGGAAACTGACAGATTTATGACCATATTTAGGTTAATCGTGATAGTTTATGTAAATATTAATTTAAACATGTATTCTGGCCACATTGTATTGACTTTGTTGGCAGTTTTTTGTAAAAAAAAAAAACAAAACAAAAAAAAAAAAAAAACACTAAAATAAACAAAACCCTCCAAATTATTTAGGGGGGCTTGAGAATATTTGAGGGGAGCCTTCAACCCACCTAAAATACGCCTGGTGACGGCTCTGGGAACAAGCTTGCTTTAAGATGTGTGTGTCTCATACAGTTTTAGTTCAAACATGTTTGCTCTTCAGTTAGTCGCAGTGGCTGGAGGATTCAGAGAATTTACTTCAGTACGTTTACTTAAAAATAATAATGAAATCACAGTAAACAGTACAGTGGAGTAAAAACTACTCCTAAAAGTATTTTTTTCCCCAAAAAAGTTACCCAAGGAAATGTAACTAGTTATTGGGTGGGGGGGGCAGTTGGGAAGTAAACGGAAGGTGTGCATCACCGCCACCTACTAGCTGGCTAGCTAGCCACCCAACTCTGCCCAGTTTCAAGCTGAAACATCCGAGGCAACTCGAACGCAGCATATTTCCCCCTTTTAATGTTCACGCGAGATTTTCCGAGAGGATAAGTTGAGGGAACATGGCGGCGCCGTCTAATTTGCTGAAGGTAGGAGCCTCAATTCAATGATGTGTTCTCTCTGCTGACTGCAGCGGCTGTCCGGTCCGCGGTACCGCAGCTGTTCCGCTCCGGGTTTACCGAACGGCACCGGGCCATGGCGGCGCTGTCAGTGCCGCGCCTCCGGGATACAGCAGCTAAACTCAGGAGCTACAGCAGAGCTAGCCGTGGGGAAATAAGCCAGAGACAACGGGACCCGGTGGGGAGCAGAACCTGGTTCTGAATGGGAGGTTCTGCCTCTGTCTTCTTCCGGGCTGGTCCCAGATCTCATCAGCTGTCATTCAGTAGATCTGAAGCTTCTTCCAGACCCATCAGGAGGTCCATGGATCAGCTGTCAGGCTGTCCAGATAAACTCACTCTTGGCTCCATAAACTGAGCCTGTGCAGCCTGTCATCTGCAGAACTAAAAGACCTTAGAAATAACTGCAAGATTATGTTTGCATATTAAAAATTAGGTTAATTTTTGCCCTTTAGTTTACATTGAAACCTGAGAAAAGTTCTGGTCCGAACCTGGACTGGCAGCAGTCCTTTATCCAGCTAAGGCACCTTTATTTGTACAGCAGCAAGATAATTCAAAGGGCTTTACATATATATATATATATATATATATATATATATATATATATATATATATACACACATTACAACAAACATACATCATATTAAAGTGGTGGAATAAAGAGAAGAAATTAAAAGTTGTAATCCAGACTAAATTATTCTGTTATTATGCAGTTATTATGCATTAAAGGCGGCTCTGACCAGGTGGGTTTCAGCCTTGATTTAAAGGAACTCAGTGTTTCGGCTGTTTTGCAGTTTTCTGGAAGTTTGTTCCAGATTAGAGGAGCATAGAAGCTGAAAGCTGCTTCTCCACGTCTGGTTCTGGGGATGCAGAGCAGACCAGAACCAGAAGACCTGAGTGGTCTGGAAGGTTGATACGACGACAACAGGTCTTTAGGCCGTTCAGTGATTTATAAACTACCAGAAGTATTTTAAAGTCTGTTCTCTGAGCTCCAGGGAGCCAGTGGAAGGACTCTAGAACTGGGGTGATGTGCTCTATCTTCCTGGTTTTACTGGGAACGCCAGCAGCAGCGTTCTGGATCAGCTGCAGCTGTCTGGTTGACTCTTTAGGCAGAACTGTGAAGACACTGTTGCAGTAATCAATGCGACTAAAGATAAACACATGGATGAGTTTCTCTAGGTCTCGTTGAGACATCAGTCCTTTAATCCTGGAAATGTTCTTCAGGTGACAGAAGGCTGACTTTGTAACTGTCTTTATGTGTTTCTGAAGGTTCAGGTCTGAGTCCATCACTGCACCCAGATTTCAGGCCTGATCACTAGTTTCTAGCTGGAATAACTGAAGCTGCACGCTGACTCTAGATCGCTCCTCTTTAGGTCCAAAGATCATAACTTCAGTTTTGTTTCTGTTCATCTGGAGAAAATTATGACACCTCCATGCATTGACTTATTAATCAGTTTATCCCAGCTGTAAAATTGATATCTTGTTGCCATGGTTACGCATCATGACAACTGTCTGAAGGTACAAACAACCATAAATCCTTCCAGCTCCACAGCATCCAGAACCAGAGGGAATAAATGTGCTGGTGGATAAATTACTGATGCTGATGAGCAGAAAGCAAAACATTGTTCTCTCTTTCTTGTCAGTGTAAACAAACACAGATCTGTTTGTGCAGATCTATCATGATTGGACAACATGACCACCTGAACAGTGTGACAGGCCAAGACACAGAAAAGCATACATATAAACTGCTAAATCATTTATGTTCTTTGTTTCATTGCAGCTCAGACCCGCCTTTATGGAAGAAATATCGTCTCATTAGAATCAGACTTTTTTCCCCCAGACATTTAATTTTATAACACTGAATTTTTATCCTGTACATGTATAGCTATGAATTTAGTTTTTTACTTTAAATTTGTCTCCAAATGTGAGACCTTCTGGTGACCCAGGCCAAATCTGTCAGCACGAGATTGAGTGGAGCAGCATTTAGCCAATCAGATTAGCCTCCTTTGATCAGGTGACACCAGTAGGCGGGGCCAGATGTGCGTCTCCAAACCAGAGCCTCTGCAGACAGGTGGCGCTCTCATTGCCATCAGGTCAGTCAAACATTTCACCCAGATGAAAAAACAGAGTCATTCAGGAAGTACCAGGTGTTCTGTAATGATATCTGCTTAAAGCTTCACCACAACATAGCCTGCTGCTAATGCTAATGCTAGCTAGCATGGCCACCGACGACGGCGGGTAAACAGTTTTCCTGGAGCGGTGAGCTGTTTCTCCACCATCAGCTCATTTAGCAGCGCGAACACGAGGGTGATTGGCAGCGCTAAGCCCCTCCTCCTGGCTCTGATTGGCTGTTTCAGGTCGGGGGCGGAGCATCTCTTTAGACCAATAGCAGCTCAGGGAGGAGGAGCTCCATCTTTACTCAGATCATCTGCCTCAGACCAGACTGTCCCGACATGGATACGGTTTGAGGAAATATGGGAAAAAAACATTTTTGTAAAAGCTACAGACTGCAGCTTTGAGAGAAAAACCTTCTTACTCACTTTCATTAAGCCATGCTAACCAGCTAACTGTCAAGAGTTGCACCTGTAGCCCATGCCACCGGTGTCATGTGATCAACGGAGCCTAATCTGGTTGGTTAGACGCTGCTCGACTCGATCCAGTGCGGACTGCTTTGGCCGGGTCACCAGAAGCTTTTGAAACTCAGATGAGTGAAAGTGTTCTGGTTCCCTGACGCTCTGCTGTGTTGGTGCTCTTTAAGGTGTTGCAGGGATCAATTAAAGTTTGCATTTATTGGCCGAAACATCGGAGAATATAAGAGCTTTAAGGGGAACCAGGTCTCCGGCTGGTTTGTCCCGTAGGTTCTGAGCTTCTGTCTGTTTCCAGAACAAAGGCTCCCTCCAGTTTGAGGATAAATGGGACCTGATGCGCCCCATCGTCCTGAAGCTCCTGCGGCAGGAGTCCGTCACCAAGCAGCAGTGGTTCGACCTGTTCTCGTAAGTCCTCCTGCATCTTCACACGAAGTGTTGCTTCTCAGCGTCACCTTGTGTCTCCTCCTTGTCTCTGCAGAGACGTCCATGCTGTCTGCCTGTGGGATGACAAAGGTCCTGCTAAGATCCACCAGGCGCTGAAAGAGGACATCTTGGATTTCATCAAACAGGCCCAAGCAGTGAGGCTTCTTGTTTGGCTTTTCTCGGTTTACAGTACTGCTGACTGTTGGCCGTTTTATTAGAAGTGACTGGAAAATGACGATTTAAAGGGCCAGTTTTATGTAAAAGTCAACTTTTTTTGAGCTTTTCATCGTGTTATAATGTTCTTCCCTCATCAAAAACATACCTGCAGTGTTGCCTTCATTCTTTCACGCATGTTTGAGAAATCCTTTAATCGCCATGGCAACCCTTCAGCTGTGCAAAACGCCCGGATACGGCTCCTCCTTTGAGACGCAGCTCTTCCACGGAGCTGCAGTTTCCAAGCTTCCACCTCACAGAGACCCCCTCCCTCGCGATCTCCCCACTCAACTTCCCCAGACTAGCGGCAGCAGCAATTAGCAAATACCTGGTGGATATTTTCCAAATCAAAATACGGAGCGTGTACAATACGTCATCACGCAAATACGTCTCACGTTACTGGAAGCAACAAGCAGAATTGATAAGCAGGCAGGTTAACGATTCATTTCAAATTCAGTTCAAAAATACTTTATTTATCCCAAAGGGAAATTAAATTCCAAGGAACTGAACTACTGAGAACCGGTTCTCAGTTCACGAACTGGTTCTCTGGAAGAACTGGTTCCCATCACTGAGTCACAGCTGTCCAGGACCTCCCGTCTCCGCCTGTGGTCTACCCAGGGAGGTCCTACCACATCACCAGGACCATCTGGGTCGTGTCAGGAGGCTCCTCTCGCTGTTTTGAGTGTGGATTCTCTGGCAGACACAGAATTAACGTCGTTTCTCAATCTATGAATCCATATTTTGAATGTTTAGCTTAAAAAAAGAAACCGTTTCTTATCATTTTGCTGCCGTGATCTCCAACCCTGCTATTCTGACATCAGGGTCGCTGATGCAGCTCCTCGACCCGTCGTCAGCTGGATGTTGCAGATGACCTTGTGTTTGTTCTCTCCAAGCGGGTGCTGAGTCACCAGGACGACACGGCGCTCCTGAAGGCCTACATCGTGGAGTGGAGGAAGTTCTTCACGCAGTGTGACATCCTGCCCAAACCCTTCTGCCAGCTGGAGATCACCCTGATGGGCAAGCAGGGCAGCAACAAGAAGTCCAGCGTGGAGGACAGCATCGTCCGCAAGGTGAGGAGCGGCGGGCCCGGCTCCCGTCGGCTGTTTCCACTGATTATTCACCTGATTCTCGTGTTGGTGACCGCAGCTCATGCTGGACACGTGGAACGAGTCCATCTTCTCCAACATTAAGAGCCGGCTGCAGGACAGCGCCATGAAGCTGGTCCACGCCGAGCGGCTGGGGGAGGCCTTTGACTCCCAGCTGGTCATCGGCGTACGAGAGTCTTACGGTGAGGGGCTGGCTCTCTGCTGTTACCATGGGAACCACCTCCTTAAACACATCCACACTGATGGATCATTAGTTCCTCTCTCTAACCGTCTCCCTCCTCTGACCCGTCTCCCCCTCCTCTGACCCGTCTCTCTCCCTGACAGTGAACCTGTGCTCCAACCCTGAGGACAAGCTGCAGATCTACAGGGACAACTTCGAGAAGGCCTACATGGACTCCACCGAGCGGTTCTACAGAACCCAGGCGCCGTCCTACCTCCAGCAGAACGGTGTCCAGAACTACATGAAATATGTGAGCAGAAGACAGGAAAGTGCTGCAGCTGGGTTTGATGCAGAGCTGCGGTAAAGTATTCACACCCTTCGTTAACCTGAGGAAATAAAAGCAGTTTTCACATTAAGGGAACCAAGCTTTGCAAACGGACCGGTACCATGTGGAAAGTAATCACCCCTCTTCTCCTAAATCGGCTCTGATTAACGGCGCTTCTGGAAAGACGAGTCGATAAATCAGTGAAACGGAGCCGTCGCTCTTAACGCTGGCTAAAACAATATAGACCACCTGATGGTTTTAAATACGACTGGTTTCCAGTCACGTGACCCGGATGACGCGCGACATTCAGATGGGGGGGGGGCAGGAAGTGATTCGCATTAAAACGCAGCGAAATGGATGACGGCGAGTACGCTGCGCCTGAAATGTGCTGGCACAGACGAGATACTGGGGGGCAATACGCGTTCAGGATATGAGCCGTATGAAACAGCCGTCGTCTCCCCCCCCCCTGACCCCCCCCCCGTCGCCCCGCCCCCCCTCACGCCTGG
Organism: Anableps anableps; assembly: GCA_014839685.1. Classification (NCBI taxonomy): domain Eukaryota; kingdom Metazoa; phylum Chordata; class Actinopteri; order Cyprinodontiformes; family Anablepidae; genus Anableps; species Anableps anableps. Next base: position 35,006,666 of record CM026078.1, read on the forward strand.
ACTCTGATGTTTTCCTCCCGCCCTGGTTTCTCTGGTTTTCTGAGTGTTTACTTCATCGTTTTGATTAAACGTGTGAAATCTACGCGCCGCCTCCGCATTTGGGTCCATCATCACCACAAACTGCATCGTGACATGGGCTGCGTTCCAGTTGTCCTCGGAACTGGGAGATTTCGACTTCCCAGTCATAAAACTCAACTGGAACGCTCTCAGAAGTTACGTGTATGGCTGACGTTGCGTTTCAACATGGCCGCTCCTCGCAGCAACAGTAGTCGCATGCTTATGTTACAAGATGCACGTGCAGCAGTGCGTCTGGAATCAACGCCACACGCGGCGCCTGCAGCTCCAAACGGAGAAACCTAAACCTGGTGTTTGCTGATGGACAGTGAAGCCTGAAACCACGCTGGTAAGAGGCGCTGCTGACCGCGTCTCTGGGCGGCGCCATGTTGAAACCTCTTAACCAGAACGCCGTCACCTCGGGTGTGACGTCAGGCCCCGCTCCGAGCTACGACTTCCCAGGATGATTGGGTTGTTTTTGATGCTGTTGTTTGGCTGAGAGAGCCTGGTTCTGGTCTCAGTAACTGGTTCTGTGTTCTGGCCAGGCGGATTCGAAGCTGAGAGAAGAGGAGAAACGAGCGCTGAGATATCTGGAGACGAGGCGCGACTGTAACTCCGTCCAGGCTGTGAGTTGTACCTCAGTGTTTTCCTGAACTGAGCACAAAGTGCCTCCCAGTATTCTGGATATTGTTGCCACTGAACCGGTTCTGATGCGTTGGCAGCTGATGGAGTGCTGCGTGAACGCGTTGGTGACGTCGTTCAAGGAGACCATCTTGGCCGAGTGCCCAGGGATGATCAAGCGAAACGAGACCGACAGTGAGTCCAGAACCCAAAGCGGCCATGATGCTGAGCTCATGCCGTGGTTCTGTTTAGCTCGGTTCTCTCTGAAACATCTGTACCGCTGATTGCCCCGGACTCCGGCTCTGAAGTGACCCGGTCCGTTTCCTCTGAACCGCAGAGCTGCACCTGATGTTCTCCCTGATGGACAAAGTCCCCAGCGGCATCGACCCCATGCTGAAGGACCTGGAGGACCACATCATGAGCGCCGGCCTGGCCGACATGGTGGCCTCGGCGGAGACCATCACCTCGGTGAGCGTCCCACTCAGACTCAGTCTGGTCGGCAAAGTCTGACCAGTTCAACCATCAGGGTTACCAGAACAAACATCAACATTTTATTTGAGTTCAGTTCAGAGTGAGACTCAAACTAAACACACTCGTTTAATTCAAGCCTTTATTTCTGCGAGTTACACCGCAAAACACAAAGTCCTCCCGAAAAGTATTTCTCCTGCAGATGTCTTAGTACGCTTGACGTAAGACAAAACTAACTGACAGGAAACCGTTCAGCAGATACAGCACCTTGTTTTAAGTCAGTTATTCCTTAGTATTGATAAATACTGGTTCCACTGGAAGATTTTTTTTTTTTTTCACTTTTGGGAAAAATGTTTTGTATTAAGTAAACAAATCTGCCAGTGGAGCTTTTCATTGATATTAAGCAATCATTGACTTAAAACCAGCTCCTATATCTGCTGAAAAGCTACCTGGAAGTTAGTTTTGTCTTATTTGAAGTGTATTCAGGACATTTGCACTAGAAACGAGACAAAAATACTTGGTAATATTTTGTGTTTTTGCAGCGCAACGTCTTCACCATTCATAAATAACAGCTTTCAGCCTCACCTCAAACTAACCTGATGAAGGCGCTGCACGCACGGAGACGAGCACGGTGACCGACTGAGAAAAGATGTTCGTCCACGACAGGAAGCAGCGCCACAGTCTGCCGGGCCCGTTGGTGGCGCTGCAACACTGCTAACACACAAAACACAGAAGAAGAGGCAGTGTTGCCAGACTGAGCGGGTTTCTGCCCAGCTGCGCTTCCGGTGAATTGGTTTTTAAAAAGAGTTGTGCCCATCAGAAAAGCACAAAAGTTCTACATTTTAATAAAATAAAGAGAGTAGATATATATATATATACATACACACTGGTCTCCCAAGATGCTGAATGTGTGTGGATCACCGGTGCAATCAGAGCTTGATTGCAGCACAGCAGGATTCCCCCCCCCATCGTTACAGTTTATTATCTTATATTGCAGTCAAGGTTGTAGGGCTGGGCGATAAATCGATCTGGTCGATTAATCCAACTTTAGGGTTGCAAAGATTTAATTTTTGGAAAACCTGGATTTTTTTATTTTTTTTTTTATACCAATGAACTCTTTGGGTTTCCATAGTTACGAGTGATGTCAGCGCGCCAAGAGCCACCATCTTACTTGACGAGCGTTTTTTTTTTACAGCTTCTGTTTGTTTGGACTTTGAGTTCAGGTCAGCTCCATGACAGAATATTAGGGCCAGGGTATGATTATTATTATTGTTACAAAAATAAAGTCAATGTTATAAGAATACAGCTGTGGTAATACAGGAATAAAGTCTTATTATTACCAGAACAAAGTCGTAATATTAGAAGAATGAAGTAATTTTATGAGAACTTCAATATGAAAAATAACACAAAATTAATTATCCAAGCTTCTTTTCTCATTAATATGACTTAATCATCTTAAAATTAAGAGAATATCTGGTAAAATTACGTCTTTATTTGGCTAATATTGCAGCTATGTCCTCGTAGCCTGGCCCTGATACGCTGATGATTGAAATAAAAGCCGCTTTTTGAAAATATTTTCTGTCATTTGTAATTTCTTTATTGGAATAGAAAGTGAGAGGGGAAAAAAATCTATTAAAATTAAAAACCGGATCTGATAAGAAAACAAAAATCAGAGGTTTTATTTTTGACATATCACCAAGCCCTAGTGAGGTGGAATTAAAAATGTTTGTAGTAAGTCTTAAATCTGAGGTGCTGAAGCCTGCAGACCCCTGGAGGGCTTCCAGGTCTGCCCCATGGTGTCACCTGCCTGGGAGCCGGAGCGTGGAGGCCTGTGGGTGGTGGAAGTCTGGTTCCTTCACTGCACGCCAAGTGTTCATGTTCTAAAACATGTTCAACGTGTTCTCCGCTGCAGGACTCGGAGAAATACGTGGAGCAGCTGCTGACTCTGTTCAACCGCTTCAGCCGGCTGGTGAAGGAGGCCTTCCAGGACGACCCGCGTTTCCTCACCGCCAGAGACAAAGTCAGTTTTCCCTCGACGACGTGAAGGTGAGGCCAGGAGACCTTCCTCTCTGACCCTTCCTCTTTTCCAGGCGTACAAAGCCGTCGTGAACGACGCCACTATTTTTAAACTCGAGCTCCCGATGAAGCAGAAAGGGTAAGAGGACTTCCTGTTAGTGACGTTGTGACCCAAAGCTGCGCCGACCTCTGACCTCCTGCTGTTTACAGGGTGGGGATGAAAACGCAGCCGGAGTCCAAGTGTCCAGAGCTGCTGGCCAACTACTGCGACATGCTGCTGAGGAAGACGCCGCTGAGCAAGAAGCTCACGTCCGAGGAGATCGAGGCCAAGCTCAAGGAAGTGGTGGGTCCTCGTCTGTCTGCAGAAAAGTATTCACGCCCCCCAACCTCTCCACAAACCACATCAACACATGGAGACCGAAGTTCGTGGGGTTCAAATCGAGTCTGGAAGCTGCGGCGTGCTTCAAATCGAGACGCCTCAAAATAAAATCAACCATTTCTTTCGTACCAGATCCGATTGGGGATTTTAATCGATTGTTTTTCCAAGAAAGGAATTACAGATGACAGAAAACATTTTCAGTTTTATGTCAGTCGTCCCCTCTGTGACGGAGTATCAGGGCCCGGCTGCGAGGACTTTTGCTTATCTTTGAGAATAAAGTCTTAACATCAGCAGAATAAAGACGTCGTTTCACCAGAAGAACGTCTTGAAATTAAGAGAAAAAGCTTCGATGATTGTTATTTTTCGTTCTGGTAATATGACGACCTTATTTTCATACGACTGCGTTCCTGTAACGTCAAGACTTCGTTCTCATCACTGAAAATAAATCGCAGCCTGGCCCTGATCCTCCGTCGCAGAGCCGACCCGAATCCAACGTCCAGGTGAACGGACGCCGTCAAACACGCCGCTCAAACAAGATGGCTGCCCTGGGAGCGATGACATCACTCGTAGCTATGGAAACACAAGGAGAGCATTGGTGGAAAAACACCCAGATTTTCCAAAAATTAAATCTTCAAAAACCAAAAATGTGATGAATTGATCAAATGGATTTATGGCCCAGCTCTGGTTCTGGCATCCAGCATCGTGGAGACCAGTTAACCCAGCAGCAGGTCAGGGAGGAGGTTCTGGTTCCGTTTACAGCAGGGTTGGACCACCCGGAGACAGGACGGATGTGGACGTCCACCCGGGGACCGAGCGGGACGCGGCGTCCGCCCGGCGGGACGCGGCGTCCGCCCGGCGGGACGCGGCGTCCGCCCGGACTGCCAGGAGACGACTGCAGTTTGCCGCGAGCCATGAAGGAGACGCAGCAACGTGTGGAAGAAGATCCTCTGGTCAGAGGAGACCGACGGGGAGCTCTTCTGCCAATAAATGAGGCGAACCCTGAACACGCCGTCCCCACGGGGAAACATGGCGGTGGCAGCGTCATGCTGTGGGGAGGTGGATGGAGCTACATCCAGGATAATCCTGGAGGAAAGCCTGTGGGAGGCAGCAGAAGAGCTGGAGGTCCAACTTCCAGCAGGACGGCCACTCTGAGCATCCAGCCACATATTATGGGATGGCTCAGATCAGGGGCGTCCAAAGTGCGGCGCGGGGCCATTTGTGGCCCTTGGACTGATTTTGTGCGGCCCCCAACTGCAGGTCAATAATGGTACAAACTTGGCCCGACCAGCACAGGTGGTTGAGTTTTTATTTTTAATCAGGGTAAAATTATTCGCACCATAACTTCCCAACTACGGAACACGTTCAGTGCAACGCAAAGTATTCGTGTTTTTATAGCGACGCTTTGATAACGAGTAGAACCTCGTTCATCCAGACTTTGACTGAAAAGCCGACTTTGCTGAACCCAAATCAGCTTTTATTTCCTTTATTAAATTTGGCTCAGTATGGCAAGCGCTTAAGAGAAACAGTGACCCAAATCCTTTTCTTATAACAGAATAAATTTGTTAAATCGAGCCCAAGAGAATGTGAAAACTAGATGTCTTTCTTTTAACACAGCAAAATAATTTTGAAGTTTTGCATCTACGATGAATAACATCAGTTTCCTACAAAAACAAATCAGACTTGTCATCCTTTATTTGCTTGATTTCAGCTTTTTGGACACCCTTAGTTTAGATCAAAGCTGATTCATGGGTTAGAAGGGCCTAGTCAAAGTCCAGAGTTAAAGATCTGTGGCAGGACTTGAAGACTGATACTATCCATCCAGTCTGGCTGAGCTGGAGATGAAGTGAAATGGAGACCTGCAGCCAGCGGTGGTCCCACAGGGGGACTCAGACTCAGGGGGGCTGAATATAAATGCACTCCACACTTTTCAGATTGTTTTGGATCTCTCAGAACCTGAACTGGGTCGTTAAAAAGAGCCGTTCAGGAGAAGAATCTGATAACGGACGCAGATTTTACTGTGAATCAGCTGCTTTGGTCTCAGTTCTTTTTAACCTGTTTACTTTTTGTAGCTTTTGGTTCTGAAGTACGTCCAGAACAAAGACGTGTTCATGCGGTACCACAAAGCCCACCTGACCCGGCGCCTCATCCTGGACATCTCAGCCGACAGCGAGATCGAGGAGAACATGGTGGAGTGGCTCAGGGTACCAGACTCCTCATACTCAGCCTGTGGTTCTGATGAGAGCGGTTCTGTTGATCCGCTCCTCAGAACCTGAGCCTGTGATGTCATCTCTCCTGACAGGAAGTGGGGATGCCTGCGGACTACGTCAACAAGCTGGCCCGGATGTTCCAGGACATCAAGGTGTCCGAGGACCTCAACCAGTCCTTCAAGGAGATGCATAAACACAACAAGCTGGCGCTGCCAGGTAAACCCGGCTTCACAGAACCGGATCCGGGCTTTAAAGGTTCTTTCAGCTTCATTCGGACCTGACAAGAGTGAAATCTGCATATTTCTGTCAGAAATACAAAAAAAACTGCTGATCATAAAAGTATAAACTGCTTGTTTAATTGGCTTCAACGAGACTTTAGCTGAAGACTGAATGTGAGCCGTGGAAATATGCATGCTGTTCAGTGAAGTAGCCTGAAGGGGGCGCTCAAACACTTCATAAAACTGCAACCAGTTCAGCTCTGAGCCGTTTCATTCATATTTACATCATGAGGTCACCAGAGAGATGTGAAAAAGGAGTCCACAACAACAAATCATATCACAGCAGCTTAAAAAAGCTTCAAAAATACAAAACTATGAGGAAAACGAAGAGAATTAAAACCGTTTTTGTTTTTATCCATTTTTGGGAACCAACTACAGTGAGTTACCAGGTTTCCCACTCTGCCCGTTGTTTTAATAAGGCCCCGGCTCAAACTGTGCATCTGCGTCCTTCCCTTCTCTTCAGTGGTGGGAGCCGCTAAAAAGTTCGCTATGCTAACTCTAAAGCACTAATCGTAAGCGTTAGTTGCGCTAATGCTATAGCTATACCAACATGGTGTTTAGCAGAAGCTAATGCTAAAGTGCAATACCACCATGAGTTTTAGCAGAAGCTAATATTAAAGCGCTATACTAACAGGATATGTAGCAGAAGCTAGCGCTAAATTCACCCATGTTACCCACCATGTGTCACGAGAAGAACGTGAAGACGCTCTCAAAAAAATTCATGTGAATTTTTGCATCTATTTCTTTAATGCGCCTAGTTGTTTGTTCATGTAAGTGTCGTATTCTTCAGTATACCTCATTCATTTGTTTGTTGTATACTCGCCATTTGCTCAATAAAGTTTCATTGGAAAAAAAACAAGAACATGAGGAGAGGAAAAGGAACTGCTGCATAAACAGTCTTCACTCACTTCAAAATAAGAGCATAAATATAAACGTCTGTTAACAGTCAACCAAAACTTCAACACAGATGTCAAACTATATGTAGCTGAATGTGTGCAAAAAAGACAAGTAAATTAGCGCTTTAGAATTTATCCTGAAAAATTCATCTATTGGAAGATAAGCGTGCTAAATGTTTTCAAAGCTAGCAAAAGAGCTAAACAAAAACTTAGCTCGACTGTTAGCGCTTTAGAATTTAAACAGACAAATTAATTTAGGGGAAGCTAAGTGTGCTAAACATTTTTTAAAGTTAGCAAAAGAGATAAAAAAAAAAATAGCTGGATTATATACAGTTTATACAGAATAATTTATATATTGGAAGGTAAGTGCGCTAAATCTTTTCAAAGTTAGCAAAAGCGCTAAACGAAAAATTAGCTCCATTATTAGCACATTAGCGGAAGTGTGCCCACGACTGCTTCTATTTTTGTAAAACGTGTGGCGGTCTGCTTCCCTGCAGCGGACTCGGTCAACATAAAGATCCTGAACGCCGGAGCGTGGTCGAGGAGCAGCGAGAAGGTGTTTGTGTCTCTGCCCACGGAGCTGGAGGATCTGATCCCGGAGGTGGAGGACTTCTACAAGAAGAACCACAGCGGCAGGAAGCTTCACTGGCATCACCTCATGTCCAACGGCATCGTGAGTCTGCGTCAGACACAGGAAAGCGTTCTGCTTTTACCTCTGGAGATGAGACCAGCTGTTCCTCGCTTCTCCAGATAACCTTTAAGAACGAGGTGGGCCAGTACGACCTGGAGGTGACCACCTTCCAGCTGGCCGTGCTGTTCGCCTGGAACCAGCGGCCGAGAGAGCGGATCAGCTTCGAGAACCTGAAGCTCGCCACGGAGCTGCCCGACGCCGAGCTGCGGAGAACTCTCTGGGTAAAGAGCCGTAAAGTCCTCCGAGCTGCAGAAGGTCCGGTCCGGCTCGGTTTGGGTTAACTGACTCGGTGCTGAGCCGATTCGTGTGTCTCTTCCAGTCTCTGGTGGCGTTCCCGAAGCTCAAACGGCAGGTTCTGCTCTACGACCCGGTGGTGTCTTCGCCCAAAGACTTCGCCGAAGGAACGCTGTTCTCCGTCAACCAGGAGTTCTCGCTCATGTAAGGAACCTCGGAGAAATGTGCCATTCAGGGCGCGTTAAGATCAGGAAAAACACGGAGAAAGTAATCAGATTACATGAGTTCCTCCTTATAAGCAGACAAGGTGAGTCCGGGAGGCTCTGATCCTGACGCTACGTTTAAGGACATCAGGAATCGGCATAAACGTCCCGGTCGGAACATTCGGACCGGATTCAGCTCGGTCGGGATGAGAGCGGTGGTTTATGCCGACTGATGATCCACCGGCGTGAATCTCTTCCGATCGTGGCGATCTGTCCTGACTGCGCATGCGTGCGCTGCGTCGGGCAGCACGCCTGGGCTGCTGATCCTGAGACGCAGGAACAGCGCCGGCGGCGGCTCGGCCCGGAGCTCGGCGCTGCCGCGGTCCCGGCGCCACGCCCGGGAACAGCCAGGCAGGTGTCCCGCCAGCTCCCAGAACCGCGCGAAACCTCGGCCCGACCCTCCGAGACCGCGGGGAAAGCTCAGCCGGTATCAGAACCTGGTGCGGGTCCGTTCTGGACCCCCGGAACCAACACACCACTGCTGGGATTGACGCTCAGCACAGACTGGAGAACAACTTGTGTATTTAAGGGCAGTTTTCCAACCCTGCGTGTGTCGGGGCTTCTGTTCTGCATACAACCTGGTGCAGGTTTATTGGTTCAGCGGTTCCAGCAGCAATCAGGTCAAAGCCTTCGCATCATAAAAACATCAATGCAGCAAATCATAAAGATCATCAGGCAAATACTGATCAATGTTCCACTTCCTGCTGATCAGAGGCGGCTCTAACCAGGGGGGTTTCAGCCTCGATTTAAAGGAACTCAGTGTTTTGGTTGTTTTGCAGTTTTCTGGGAGTTTGTTCCAGATTAGAGAGCACAGAAGCTGAAAGCTGCTTCTCCATGTCTGGTTCTGGTTCTGGAGAAGTACACCAGAACCAGAAGACCTGAGTGGTGTGGAAGGTTGATAGGACAACGGGTCTTTAAGCCGCTCAGTGATTTATAAACTAGCAGAAGGATTTTAACGTCTGTTCTCTGAGCTCCAGGTGCACGTAAATGCACGCCATGATCGGATTAATTCGTTTAAAGCCATGTAAACGATACATTTGATTATTTAACCACAGCTGCAGTCTCATGGAGAAGTTAATTTATTTTCAGGAATTTAAATTAAAACATGAAGCTCAGATATTATATGGATTCATTCCACACACAATGATTTATATTCGTGTGTATTTTAGATCTGAACCGATTAATCCGAATAATCGATTATTGAAATAATCGTCAACTAATTTAGTCATTGATTAATCGTGAACTGGAGAAAACAGACTCTAAAAGGCCAACGGCTGACAGAGCAGCACCCTCAGAGCAGGAATGGAGCCAAAACTGTACAAAAAACCCCAAACATTTTGCATTTAAGATTAAAAAAACAAACCTTTGTCTGTAAATCTGTTCGACCCAAAACTCCTGAAGTGGCAGTTTTAGCTTCACCTGGTTCAGATTCGGTTAAAAAACAAAGTCTCTTATTAATCACCCCTTTCATCCAGTTATTAACCAGTTAATCCAACAAGAACCAGCTGATCAGCCCTCCGCTGATGGAGCTAAGCTTTTCTCAGGTTAGGGTTCATTAGCTGCAGATGATCAATGATGTTGCTGCATTTTAAGCAACTAAATGCTAATTTTCTGATTTTAAAAAACAAATTGAGTTATTTTTGTTTGCAGATTTTAATGTATTTCTAATGTATAAAAAATGCTTAAATGAAAAATCGGTAGTTTGTGCCGATTTCTTCTATCCGATTAATCGATAATTAAGATAATCGTGAGTCGCAGCCCTCGATTCTGGCTTCCAGCTGCTGAAAACCCAAAACCAAGTTCATCAGAACACCTGCAGCAGAGCGCGGGGCGTCCGGCTTCAGGGCGGTTCTGGGCCCGGCTCCGTGGCTCACCGTGGTCCCGGCTGCTTGTGCACCTTGTTCTGCCGTAGTTTTTCCTTCCGCTGATGACCTGAGGAGGTTCGGGCCGTGGCATCTGAAAGCCTGGATCATCGAAATGAAGACAAATAAACACTTCCAGAGTTTCAGACCCGGTTCTGATCCGCAGATCTTCAGGCTTCAGAAGGTGTTTTTCTCTCAGAAGTAGGGCTGGGCGGCGGTGATACGGCTGAACGATTAGATGCGACCGGATCCGATTTTAATCTGTCTCTTTTCTTCAAAAGAAATTATGAAACTGTTTTCAAAATGCGGCTTTTATTGCCATCATCCCTCCTGAGCTGGACGGCGGAGTATCAGGGCCAGGCTGCAAGAAATTCGGTTTGATTACGAGAATTAAGTCATATTCATGAAGAAAAAGCTTGAAAAATGATTCATTTTATTGTTATTGATGTTGGAGTTCTCATAAAGTTAAAGCTTTATTTTTGGAACATCATGACTATTTTTGTTGACAAAACAGAATCTTAGCCCTGATACGCCGCCGCAGGGTCGACTTGAGATCAGCGTCCAAATAAACAAGCTGTAAAACATGCTTGTCGAGCAAGATGGCCGCCCTGGGCGTGCTGACATCACCGGTAACTATGGAAACATAGGGAGAGCACCGGTGGAGAAAAAACCTCCGGGTTTTCCAGAGACGAAGTGGATTTATCGCCCCAGCCCTTCTCAGAACCTGACGTGTCCTCAGGCGTCCACACTGACTGGTTTTAACGTTTCCAGAAAAAACTCCAAGGTCCAGAAGAGGGGGAAGATCAACCTGATTGGGCGGCTGCAGCTCACCACCGAGCGAATGAGAGAGGAGGAGAACGAAGGCATCGTCCAGCTCAGGATCCTCAGAACTCAGGTATGAAGGACGAGCCCGCAGCGGAGCCGCGGCCGGCCCGATGTAACCTTCTGCTCTTCCTCCGCCCGCAGGAGGCCATCATCCAGATCATGAAGATGAGGAAGCGCATCAACAACGCCCAGCTGCAGACGGAGCTGGTGGAGATCCTCAAGAACATGTTTTTACCACAGAAGAAGATGATCAAGGAGCAGATCGAGTGGCTGATAGATCACAAGTACATAAAGCGGGACGAGACGGACATAAACACCTTCATCTACATGGCGTAGCGCGGCGCGTTGGCGTCCTCGTGTCCGCTGGACCGGGCCTGATGGACTCCAGGACATTCCCGGGCCTCCCGGCCGGACAAACGTCCATTCTGCGCAGGGAGGCTGAACTCAGACGGAGACGCATCCAAATCAAACTTCCTGCCTTAAACTGTACAAAGAAGAAGCCGCAGCTCTGCTGTCCGGCGGAGGGCGGCCGCTGTTTCCGGTGCCGGGTCAACGCAGGTTCTGCACTCCCGGTCCGGGTGTGAAGCAGCTGCAGAGCCTCTGCAGGCCAGCCCTGATCCAGACCACCGGAACTGAAGCGCCGCCATGTTTTCCTCAGACGTGATGCTGCTACATAACCCAGCTCTGCTTCCCCGACCCGGTTCTGGATCACCCACAGCGTTCAGTCAACCAGAGAGGTGCTGGGCCGAGCCAGGCTGACTCCGCCCCCGTCTGACCTCTGACCCCGGGTACAGGGGAGGGGTTGCCAGCGCAGGAAACTAAATTCCTGCTTCCGACCAGTTGAAGAGACCGAAGCGTCTCTTTTAAACATCGGCGACTCCGTGAGTCAGAGAACGACCAGAAACAGGACTCATTCCAGGAACGGTTCAAACCAGTCACTCCGGTATAATCCAGCCTTTCTTTCTGCTGGTTTTGATGGTTTCTGAGATCATTGCAGCAGAACATCAGATCACTGCTCTGCAGAAACACAAAATCCCAGTTTCTACGGCAGAAATCTTCGTACACTGCAATCAGACAAAACTAGCCTAAATGTTTGTTTCAGCAGATGGAGGAGGCTGTTTTATGCCAATAATTCCTTAACATTGACCAGAAAGTATTAGTTTCACTTATTTATAACGTGGGAAAAACGTCTTGTGATAAGTGAAAAAATCTCTCAGAACTGGTATTTTTTTTAATGAATACTAAAGACTTATTGACATCAAACAGGCTCTTATATCTGCTTAAACGTTATTTTTGTCTCATTTCAAGATTACTAAGAAATTAGCAGTAGAGACCAGACCAACAGCAACTGGTGAGATTTTGTTTCTGCAGTATGGAAATGATTAATGCAGAATATTGCTCCCACCGAGCAGCACGGGCTCCTGCTGTGGGCTCCTGGTCTGGGCTCCTTATGCCTGAACTCCTGCATCAGAAGGAGCAGGAGTAAACGCCAGAAAGTGTGGAGGAAATATGAGTTTCATTTGTTATATAAACATTTGTAAAAGATCTTCTGATTTATTACGACATGCTTGTTCCTGTTATACCGCAGTGGTAAACAGACGCGGTTCTGGTCTTTGGTGAACCGGGCCTCAAGGTGCGTTCGAGTTGCACACAGAAGTCGGTTCAGAGATGGCTGCCACACATACAGAATGCGTTGAGCTGCAGAAACAAACAGTTTATTTCTTTTTTGATGGTTGCATCTCTTTAAAGCAGCGGACCCACCGTTAGCGTAGATGGGTCCGGTCCGGTCCAGTTCTCCAGAGCCACCGCCCTGCAGTTTTCAGATGCATCCTTGCTCCACCGGATCCGAAGCCTGGTACCGATCCGTTCATCTGATCCAGGCGTGCTGGTGCAGAGATGCACCTAAAAGTTACAGGATGGTGGTTCTGGTGGATCGGACCTGGACACCTGATTCACCATTTGACATGTAACGTGTTCCTGTTTGCACGGAGCTGATCTCTGAGAACTGCAGCAGCTCGGGCTCAGTGTCAGAACAGAGCTCTTTGGTTGTGGTCAGTGACCCGGCTGCCCGGTATCAACAGAACCAGCTGGTCGGGTTTGTTCAGACAGACCCAGGTGGTTGATGTGGAAAACCGCTGAGGTGCTGTCCGTCCTGGCAGGCACTTCTTGCCCTCTCTCAAGAGCAGACGTGCTCCAGTGCCCAACAAACTGTCCTCAACTCCATGCCCCTCCCGGGGGTCCACTGCCCCTGGATGGACCGGCACCCGGCACCGTCACACCGCCCCCCGTCCCAGGGTGATGCGTCCGTAGTCGACCCCGTGCTGTAGGTACGCGTCAGCGATGGAGGAGCACTGCACAGCTGGGTGTAACTCGCACCCTGACCTGCCGGTGCGACCGGGGGTCCTTGAGGCTGCTGGACCACCTCTGTGGGGGCCGGAGATGGAGCAGCCCCAGCGGCATCAAAGCCGAGGCCAACACCAGGACCGGAGGTGCCACACCCATCTGAAAAGACTGGAGCAGGGACTGAATCCTGTTCACCCGCTCCACGGTCAGCCGGGCCAGCATGGCCACCAAATCTAGGGCCAGGTCACCTGCTGGGCTGGGATCAGAGGACTCTCCTGATGGTTCACTGCTATTCCGAGACATGGGCAAGGACCGTTGATGTCACCCGAGCTGTCGAAACAAGGGGGCACAGATGAGCCAGTCGTCGAGATGTGGCTGGACCTTTAACCCCAACAGGCACAGAGGGCTTAAGACTGCCTTCATGCAGCTCATTAAAATCCGAGGGGCCAAGGAAAGTCCGAATGGCAGGACTGAAAACTCGTAAACCACATCACAAAAGGAGAATGACAGGTACTTCCTGTGTTCTGGGTGGATTGGAACATGGAAGTACACGTCCTTCAGATTTATGGGCATAAACCATTCTCCTGGACAGATTGTCTATAGGATGTCGCAGGCGTGGAGCATGTGAAATGGTAGAACCAGGCTCAGCCTCCTGAGATCCAACACTGGCCAAAGGGAAGCCTCAGCCTGCAAACGGGACGCAATCACCACTATGGCCTCTTTGTTCAGGAGTTATTTCCTGCAGCAAGACCGCAGCATGTGCAGGACCTGTGACCAAGGTGACCCTTACCCCCGATGGGGCGGGGGGCCGACAGCGGAACTGCAGTCTGTGGACACAGTTCTTAATACCCATGCATCTCTGCAATGGGTTTCCCAACAGGCCAGGTGCTGCTGTGGAAACCTCCCCGCCGTCAGCCCGAAGCGCTCAGGCCCCCGCCACAGCCCGGCTCTGCTGCCCAAACTGAAAGAGTGGCAGTCCAAAACTGGCACCGTGGGTCCCGTATGTCACGTCTCCTTAGTTGTGGACCAAGGGTCCCAAGGCCCCACTGCGTCCGCCCCAAGCCTCAAAGGCCTGAGTGGTTGGGACACATGGCCGTCCTCCACCCAGAGAGGAGCTCCACACGAAGTGCACGTCAGCATCCTGAAAAACAGACGTGTGAAATGCGGGCTTGCCCCAAACCAGGCAACTGAGCGAGGACTTCAATAAAAGTGAAGAACGCGATCAGAGACCTCTATTTATAATGTCGCCACACGTGCACCAGCGAGGTCACCTGAGCAAGAACTCCAATAGAAACCGAAGCGTGTGTTTGTATTGCCTGGCGGACGCTCAAGAACTGTGCAGACAGAACGAGGTCAGAACATCCAGCTGTCTGCGCCTCCCCACCTGGACGGGGGGAAAAGAAGCTCCAGCCAGAAGTGGATGAATCGGACGCACCGCCAACAACAACCAGACAGACATGGACACGACGACCACAGCCCTGGAAGGCTCCCAGGAGCACGCCGACCAGTGTCCCAGGCAGGAAGCTTGTGCCTGCCTCTCTTGGACCTGCAGTAACCGAGACGAGCCGAAAAACATGGACTTTCAGGAGCGATCGACCTGCAAAGCACGGCAGGTCAACAGCGAGAAGATCAAGGAGACCAAACGTAGCCTTCCACCCGGTGGGCGACGTGTCCACTCGGTTTCCTGGCAGTCAGGAGTAAAACAGAACATCAAAGAGAGAGTTTAGTTTCTGTGAGCCGCTGGTTTCATGCGATCCAAACCATCAAATACACAGGTTCTGGTTCTGTATGCACGGCAGCCATTTTGACTTGACCTCGACGTGTCCGAGTCCGAGTTCTGTTGAGTTTCACTTTTTCTAAGTTGAAACTGAGAAGTCCAGACTTTCCAGAACACATTGAATGCACCACAGCTTAAGCAGCTTTTTAAATTCTGTTTGAGCCTTTTATAAAGAATCAGTTTAAACCTTATTTAATGATCAGTAATGCTGCAAAAAATATAAAATCATGATCATTTCAAAATTAATTTAGATTAAATTAATCAAAATCTCTCTTGGTGCTTTTATGTTTTTCATTTGGAACCATCAGAACCATCTGCGGAGGAAATGGGTTTGACCCGAGCGGTTTGTTGTCACCGGTTTGTGCCCGTAGTGTCCACACTGGTCCAGAAGGTCTCATGTGAAGACTCCCTCAGTACCCGGGGTGAAAGGGCGGGGTCAGAGTCCGAGAGGACGGCTTGGGTTCGGGACAGAACCCTGGTCTCCCAGGTCAGTATTACAGAATATTACCAGTCCAAGCTCCCAGGGGGGATGTGAATAATGGATTCAATGAATAAACAGCACCTTATTATGAAATGTTGTACAGGTGTGTCTGTCATGGTGGCTGGGAGAGCTCAGGTTGGTTCATATGTCATTTATTTATTCTGTTTAGTTTCTGTTGACTTTAAAAATGATCAAATAAGCTGTTTTAGAATCAATAAAAGCTTTGCTTTAAAAAAAAAATCACGTTGGCTCCAGTGCTTCAACAGCGCAGCGTGCAGTGGCGAGAAAGGGTCTCGTGCCTGAGTCCATATTTCTCTGCATGTTTGTCCCACTTCGGTGTTTCAGAAGATCAAAGACGACACCTGAAAACAACATGCTGCTTTTAAATTAAGTTTATTATTAAGGGAGGAAACTGAAGAATATAAAAGTATTAATATCTTTCTTGGGGATGTAATTAATACGCAGGTTATCATTGCGCCTGAAAACCTCAGAAATGCATCAGCTTCCTCCATCTGCTCACCGCTGACCGAACAGGAAGTTCATGAACTTCATGACCGTTCAGAGGAAGACTCACCGATGGCCAAAGTTACATCACATTAATTACGTTTCCTTTCTTTGCCTTTTAACCGCAGATATTCACACTGAAACAAACAGTTAGATTCGTATTTAGCTGTAAAATGTGACCAACATTTGAGTAAAAATCTTTGGGGTTTATTATCTTTATGTTCGACAATTTATAAACAAAATGCTGCTTCATTTTTTGTTTTTTCATGATTTATTACGGTAATCTTGAATGTTTTATGTTTCTGAAAAAAGCAGCAAACTGACTGCAAAAAGAGTAAAAGTGTGTCTTCATCAGTGGCTTCTGTTTCTCCCAGGCTGCTGAAGAGCTGGTGTTTTCTTGGTGGCGTATCTTAACTCAGTCTGTTCTTTTAATAAATGCGATTAAATCTTAATGGAATTAGAAAAAATAAACATATCAAAGGAGGAGAAAAAAAATCTCAATATGATTTTAAACTTTTGTATTTTGATAAATCCTGTTAACCCGTAACTCCTTATTCTGCTGTACTGTAACAAACGCGTGCAGATTTGAGTGAGTTTTAAAAGGTCTCCAGCCCAGCTGACCGCCCCTCGGATCGCAGAACGGTAACTGCACGGTTTAAGCTCCTGTCCGAACCGTAACTCTGATCTGTGCGCCTGCTTGCCTTGCTGTGTGGTTTGTTGCTGCTGGTGCTGTGGGGCCATGACGGATGTAAACACCCCAGAGAGGAACCGAGTCTGGCAGCGGGGGCCGTGTTTGCGCGCCGGACGCTCGCCATCCGGGCCTTCGGTCTGCAGGAGCTCTGATCATTTCATGCTCTCGCTTCTCCACGCGTCTTCAGCGCTGCTGTTCACAACGTGCAAAACGGCTGTAGATAAACCGAAACAGCACTTCTCAAAAGTTTACACACCCCTGTTCCAACTATGAGGTGAAAAACTGGAGACCCTGACCAGTAAAACCAGAGGTTCCCCACTTTAAATCCAGTCAGTTTTCATTCAGCATGATCAGGAAATGCTTCCTCTAACTGAGAAGAAACTTTTCCAGCTGCTGTGGAGAAACCGCTGAGATGAAGGTCATGAACTTCATGTTTGTGGTTTCATGGGTGGCGAGCAGATGAAGGTGGCGGCGCCGCCGCCCCATGATGGGGGAGGTTCAGACCCCAAAGGACACGAATCTGGAGGTAAACAATTAAAAAACCCGAGAACTGGAGGAATCGGGTTTCCATCGACGGGCAGAGCCAGAACTTGGTCGTATTGCCTCCCGGGTCAACCAGAACCATTTCCTCTCAGATGCCATTACTGGAACATGGCTGCAGTCATCGTAAGTGAGCCGACATTTATCAGAGCCACAGACAATGTTCCTGAGGAGCGCTGGGACATTCGCGTTTGGAGTCTGAACCAGTGGAAACTGATACCATGGTCCAGTTCTGGAGGGTACCAGGACCGCCACTGGTTCTAAAGGTCTCGCGGAGTCTGGTGGAAGCATCATGCTCTTACACCACTTTCATCCACGCAATATTTCGTCCAAACTAAAGCCTGATTCAGTGGAGGAAGTGACCTCCTGACCCCAGACACGCCTCTTCTCTGCTGCAGCACTTAAACCTCCGCCGGCGCTGGACTTCCACCGTCAGAATGAAGGTCGCTCCGGTGTTCCTGTCGCTCCTTCTCGTCTCCTCCGTGTCCATGAATCAGATGGACTCGGACAACGAGGTCTTTGATGAGCAGAACGTCCACGCTGTCCTGAGAAGGACGGCCGCAGCCCTGGCTGTCCTGCAGGAGAAAGTCTCCTTGCTAGAAAAAGACAGCGAAGGTGAGGAACGGTTTGTTTTCATAGTAACTGCAGTCGGAACATCTCCGACAGACGATGCGCCAAATCAGGCTTCCAGCTGTTAACGGTTGCTTTTCAGAGCAAGAAGCAAAGCTGAAGAAGATGAGGACTTGGAAGAAGCAGCAGAAGGCTGAGATCTCCACACTGACGAAGAAGGTTGAAGGTAGAGATCTCTCAAGCTTCTGCTTTATTCTGAACATATCAATGTGACGTATGGAAAACCTCATCGCACGTGTTCTTCAGGGCAGGAGTGGAAGCTGCTTCAGGCGGATGCTCAAGAGAAGGCTCTGAAGGACCTGGCTGACAAGGTAAAGAAAATCTTTTTTTTTTTTTTTTTTAAAGCCTCTGATTGGGTTGAAATGTGGACCTGAAACAGAATGTTTCTGCTCCGCTTCCGTCAGAAAAGTGGCTTTTTCAGCCTCTCTGTTGGCCCAAAGCTCCGGAACGACCGGGCCCTTCAGCACATATGCCACTTTGGTCTTCAGACATGTCGTCACAAACGTCGGAAACGCTTACAACCCACAGACAGGTAACAACAGGTGGAATGTGAGCCACCGCTGAAAGCTGTAGCCGAGCGGTGAGCAGTGTTTCTGCTTGTGCTGCAGGTGTTTTCACTGCACCACTGAGAGGAGCCTACCACTTCGAGTGGTTCATCGGTACCGACGGCGGCGGAAGCACAGCAGCCGTGTTGGTGAAGAACAGCCAACAGGTGTTCATTGCGTGGGAGGGCGGGGCCTTGGGTGGGGCCTGGGCCGGATCCTGGGGAGGGGCCGCAAGCTTCCAAAGCGCTTCTAATGCGGCCACGCTGCTCCTGGAGCCCAGAGACGTGGTGTTTGTTCGCTTGTGGCCCAACCATGTCGTCTACGACAACGAAAACCACATCTCCACCTTTAGTGGTCGTCTGCTGTTCCCCATGTGAGACGGGACAGGCAGCCTTGCATGCTAACGATATGCTAACCTCAGCCAGAGCAGTCTGGTATCATCCATGTCCATCTACCTGTCAGGCTGAAGAAACAAGCTTTTTAATATTCCATCTGATTTCTCTTCGGTTAGATGTGCAACGTTTCCTGTTCTTCTGCTCCCTCCGTTTGGGTTCGGATAATAAATCACGGTGAAAACACGTCTGTGCTGCTTGTTTTCAATCCTGACTGAGGTCAGATTTTTGTCAGATGCACCCTGACAAAGTTCTCAGGGCCTCTGGAAGAGAGACAGACCCACAGCATCACACATCCTCCACCATGCAGTTTGTCTCTCTTCAAAAAATATAAATGATACACAACACACCCAGAGAAGGAAGTTCTCAGAGGGAATATACCCAAAAAACCTCTTGCAATGGCGTGCAAAACTATTCAGACCTTATGAAATCTTTCAGTTTGTTGCTTCTATCTGCATTTTTCACAATAACCGATGAAACACTCAGATTGAAATGTTTCACACAATGTGTGATCAGCATTACTTTCCTTGTTCCTCTTAAAGACATTTTAAATATATCTTCCTGTTAAGATTTGGAAAAAAAAACCTGATTACATGCAGTGTCCTCCAAAAGTATTCACACCTCTTGAGCTTTTCCCCATTTTGTCACAGTTTAACCACAAACTCGAGAGTATTTAGTGATTTAGTTGGGAGGAATTTAACTGACAGACCAACTCAATGCATAATTTTTAATAAGAAGGAAAATGTGCTCACAGTGAGTTAAACGGTGGTGGACGGCTTGTGTAACTAAACGTTCTCCCAGGTTGTGGGCAGCCATGACTGGGTAACTTCCTGTCTTTTGGGGCCACACCTGGTTCTTCCCGAATGAACAGGATGATTTCTTGACAGTTTATCCATGGTTCATGGTTCTGCTCCTGGTCCTCCAGACCCAGGAGATTTTTGACAAAGTTCTCCCTGGTTTTGGACACCTATTCCTGGGTAAGCATGGTCCATGGTTCCTCCCTGGTGGAACCTGGGCGGTCAGAGTGTGCCATCCCAAGTCCAATACTTGGACATAAATTAAGTTTGTAATGGAATGTTTCTCATGTAGACAAAATTCTGCTTTATAAGGGGGTTAGGGTTAGCCAACAAAATTAGTCCCAAATGGACGAATCTGGTGCCATCTAGTGTCCAAATGGGGGTACTGTGTCCACTCGGCACAAATTCCATTGTAAAAAGAGGCAACTTTGTTGATTGTTCACGGGGTCACGTAGGTCAAATAAAATTCTGAACCAGCGGCATAAGGGTCACGAGGGGTACCCATTCGGGTCATCCAGCCCTCACCTCCTGTGACCTAGGGTTAAGGAGTTATGATTTTTGCAAAATTGGGAAGAAAATGTATCCGCTTTGGACAGCTTTTGAAAACGCCACCTAACGAGTATTAAATTTGCACTGACGGTCTCTGGTAGCAGTGGTTGGAATTATTGGGCTGCCACCTGACGGTGTTGATCAGCTGAGGTAAGCCACTGCAATCAGAGGCTATCAAGAACAAATGTAATGAACAAGTGTTTGAATATTCATAGAGTTCTGCATTGTTATAAGCTGTCTGTAAACCTGTGTTTTAAAAAGAATAAGGAGTTACATGTTTGACAAGGTTTACAAATTGTGTGTACTGAACCCCATCTAGTGGATGACAATAATAATTACACTGCATACATTTAAACAAGCAGACACCCCCACCTGGTGGAGGATTGTGATACTGCATTCTCCAAGTGTACAACTTAACCTTCTGATTTCCTCTGGTTGAGGATTAAAACAATTGCAATTCGATTAAGATATATATAAATATGTATATAACATGGGACATGAAAAGCTTGATCCATCTTTCTTAGGCCTACACTTAGAATCCTGTTGCAGCAATAGGGAGAGCGAGGTTAGATTAGATTTACTTTCAATAGTATAGAAAAGTAATCAATCAAGCTGTACTGACGAATTAAAATTCTTTTTTAAGTGTCTTTGTCAGCCTGTATTTTTTTTTTTTTACCTTTTTTTCCTTAACTATTATTGAATTGAACATAATTTCAGATTTAGTGTAATTTTTGTCCAGGTTGACTTAAAAATTTAGCTATTATTGTGATAGGTTAATTTTCTAAGCTACAGAAAAGTAATTGTTAGGGATAAACATGAAAATTTTGGATGATATCCAATATTAGTAGTGCTGTTATGGCAGAATTTATCAATATCTTATTTTTTCAGATTTTTTTTATTCGATGACTCGATCAGAATAACCGATAGATTACTCGATTACTAAAATAATCGTTTACAACAGCCCTACCAGGAAAACCCTCTCCAGCCTTACAAGGACAAGCAGATAGCGATACAGCAGCTTAAAACTAAATTTAGGACAAACAATTAAATTCAATAAAACTTTATTTGTCCACCATTACTCAGAAAATGAACACAATAAAATTACGAAAGTTTATGAATGAAGTATGTATATTTGTTTTTACAACACCCTCACAGGTCAAGAACCACAAAGTGCTTCATTGTAAAAATATTAAAAGATTTAGCAGAAAGGCATAAAAGTAAAAATCAAACTAAATCAACCCAAATAAATGAGTATTTAGCAGATTTTTAAAAGAATAAGCAGAATCAAGACAGATGGAGGCAAAACCTTCCACAACCTATAAAGATGATCAAGCTCATATGGTACTAAAATGTCTGTGGAACCACCATTAGCCTTGGACTAGAAGGCTTCAGACCATGAGCAAACCTTAGAGGCAAATAATTTAAATGTTAACCCTTTTTTGAATCAGTTTGTGATGCTTCAATATTGACATCATTGGAAAGCTTCAGTTCATGGCAAATCCGACTGACAAAAGAGGGAGGTTGGTAGGGCACAGGAACAGACAGCGGCGAAGTCATTATATTCAGGTTTTCTGTTGTTTTGCACAGCTTATGTCTCCAAGCACACCACATTGTTTGCCTCTTCAGCAGTTGGCCAACATCTACATCTACCATCTATAATGGTTTATAAACCACCATGAGACGCCCAGTTATTGACTATTGAATAGTTTTACAGTGTCCTGTTTACTCTTACATTAAATGACAGCATCTCCTGCATGCATTTTGGCACAGAGCATCTTCGAGAGACAGTTTAAATACAACAAGAAACTGGCAAAATCCTTGAGCTAATTATGTCACCTGATGGCATCTCTACTTTGCAGCAGTTATGGGAAAATGTTCTTACTGATGGAAGTGTGGACTGCTGTCATCAACAGACTTTATTTTTTCCTGATTTAAGAGTAAAATTACAGTTCAGACAGTGTTTGAAAAGACAGCAGCTTTATGATGTGGCCTGTGTTTCGGCCAGATAATTATTTGTGTTACGCAAATCTCTCACTTCACTTCTCATTTCACTTCCGCCAATAAGTTGTTGACAATTGCTAAGTGCTATTAACACAACATAGGGTGACCAAACGTCCTCTTTTCTCCAGACATGTTGGGTTTTCATTGTTTTTCAGGGGACCAGAAGGCATCCTTAAACAGACTGGCGTGATCTGATGCCTGGAATATGGAGGTCTTTTTTTTTTATTGGACTTCCCGGAGCTGCTGCCTAGTGGCTGGTTCGGAGCGAACGGTGGTGAAGTGCATGGCGGGTGTATGTCTACAAGTGAAGCAGATACAGCCTATTTTCAACAGCATTGTAGAAACAATACAAATTATAAATTATATTATTATAAATTATGCTTGATTATCTTTCCTGCAAAAACACCAGCCAGGCCCCCTGGATAAAAGTCGAGTCCCCAGGTGCTTACCAGCGTACCCCACCTCCAGGCCTGGCTCCAGAAGGGTATCCTGGTGACTTACATCAGGGAGAGGGAACACTGCTTCCATCTATATTTCTTGTCGTCAGGGGTCTTTGGGCTGCACTTAGTCTGATCCCTCCCCTAGGAACTGCTTGCCATTGGTGACCCTTCAAGGAGGATTAAGCCTCTGACAGCCTAGCTCCTAAGATCATAGGGACACTCAAACCCCTCCACCACGATAAGGTGGCAGCCCATGGAGGGGAAAAATTAAAATAAGCATTACAAAAAGACAGTTTTTTTAATCAAAAAAGTTTTTAAGATGATGTTCTGGTGTTCATGCTCACGGTTAGAGTGGTGAGGCTGATTGAAGAAGACCTGAAAGTGTAGGTGGTGTGTTGGTGCAGATAGTTTAAGGGGTGTAAAACAACTGCCTTCAATGAACTTGACTCTGGTTCTATTGGAGGTTTTTTCTGTTGAAAAGGGACATTTGACTAACATTGCACAATCTTAGCTTTATTACAGTTAGGGTCAGACTGGACTGTGTGCAAGTGAACGTAATCTGTAATTTCCCCCCTTTGGGGGACTAAAAAAGGTATTGTTCTTCTATACGAATGGATTGTATCGGTATAAATCTGATTTATTTTGCATTTCTGCATTGAACATTGGGCTTGTTTTTCTAGTAACACCCCTTTAGACATTTGATGTGACTTGCTGTGATAAATACAACTGAGTTGACCAAGAATCTTTTTTATATTACTGTTTAATTTGATAAAGTTTGTGGTGAGCCAACATTAAACACTCCGAGGAGGAGGAAGGTGGGTTTCAAGAAATGTTTTTTTCTTTGTAACAATAAAAACTGATACTGAATATGCAGACTGCCAGTGTTCTCACTGTCAAATTGGGCCTGAATTTTTAAAGAAATGTTATTCCCAGCACCTTGAGCACACCACTCTTGTCTGTTGCTATGGGATACTTGCAATGGTTTCTAAATTCCTCTCATGTGGCTCAAAACCTTCAGCAGACAACTTACCTCCGAAAAATCTTATTTTCTCTATACCAAAACTGCTTATCTAACAAATTAGCTTTAAACCACTTTATCTCACCTGTTACCCCCTGTACCAGTCTTTGGTTACATTCATGTGCGGTGGAGCCCAAGATAAATGTCCTCATTATGTTGACAACATGGTTAAGTCCATCCAACAGGTTGTTTATGTAACAATGAAAAATTTCAGAAGCTGAGGCGATGCCAAACGGCATTCAAAGGAATCTTTTGTTTTTTGACATTTGTTAGTTGGGGATTTACATGTTTTTTTTGTTGCTATTTGTTGTTGGTGGGGGTGTTGGATTGGGGATTTAACTGGTTATCAATTTTGGCATTGGAGCTGGTGGGATGTATTGGTTGTTGGCTGGAACTTTAGATGTTTTCTTTTTTAGTGTTGGTTCAAGGGAGGGGGGGAGTTAATGGTTGTTGGTTGGGTGTTTAAATGGTTTTCTAATTTGGTGTTGGTTGGGGGTGCATTGGTTGCTGGTGGGTTAGTAAATTTTTTTGGTGCGTGCCGGTGGGGCAAATGGTTATTGGTTGGGGGTTTAAATGGTTTTCTATTTTGGTACTAGCTGTAGGTGAGGAGTATTGGTTGGGGTTTTTGAGTGTTTTCTTTGGTTGCTGATTAGCTGTTTAAATGGTTTTATATTTTGAGAATGGTTGTTGGTGGGGTGTAATGGTTGGTGGTGAAGTATTTATTTTTTTGTAAGGTATTGGTGGAGCATATTAGTTGTCAGCAACATGTCTTGGTTGTTGGTAGGATGTCTGAATGTTTTGTTTGGTGTTGGTTGTTCGTGAAGAGTATTGGTTGTTGGTAGAATGTATTAGTTGTTGGAGTGATGGCAACATTTTTTTTTTTTCAATTTATTAATTTTGTTTCAATCTTTGTTTTTTCAGGATTATCTTGGTTTTCATGATTTCGTTTTGTCTATTATTTTTCATTATTGTTGACTTTCTTCAGGTGACCGTTTATCATCCCTTTATAATTGATTACATACACATTTGTTCTCAGACCAGAGAATCTTTAAAATCGGTTCTGGTCTCTGCATCAGAGATCAGAACACTTACCTTTATCGTCACCTACCGTGTTCTTCCTGAGCTGAGTAATGTGCGTGGAAAGTACGGACCACTTCGTCGTAATTGTTTGTTACCAGTTTCCTTCAACTCAACCGTTGAAGCCTCCAATGGCTTGATTCCCGGCTACAAGACGTAGCATACCACATTTCCTTCCGTTGGGTTAGAGTCCAGTCCCATTGCAACCATGTTGCCGTCCATATTCCCCACCAGTTTCAGTCCATCTGGTGCCTTCAAAGTCTCCATCTCATCAAAAACACATGCTTGGCATCTTGTGCTTCTCAGTCCATGCACCACTTGGTGTTCCTTTGGAAAATGACAAGGTATCAAATTTCCAACAAAACTTTATCCATCATCATAGACAAATATTCTTTAATGTGATACCTTGTCCCGTAGTTTATAGGGCAACTTTTTGATGACCATCATCATATTGGCTGGGATGTCCAGCTCATCCAGGTAGTGTCCTTCCTCCACTGCATTAGAACATCCTCCAAGGGAAAGGCTGTAATCCTGAAGCATTTTTACATCAGTGTTTAACCCAAGGCCATGAGAGAACATCTTCCATGTAAGCATGTGAAACCTCCTGTTCATTCCCAAATCTCTCTCCATGTTTTTTCCTTCATGTATCCTCTGATGGGATTGACATACGGCAACTTTCAACAGACTCCTTTAGATGGCCACTACTGTCCTGTTCCAGATCATAAATCATACCTCAGTGAATTTCCATTGTTTACCAAAGACCAAAGGCATTGTGATTGTACCAATAGTCTCCTTATTTCCTTTCCTCCGTTCCTCCAGTACATTGTTACCATCCTCATTTCCTGGGCTGTCATTCACACTTTAAATACCGTCATATTGATTGTTTGTTCTGTCTTGGTTACATTGAGGCAACGGCACATGATGTTTATTGTATACATGTATCCTCTGATGGGACTGAGATGTAGTGTCTTTGAACTAACTTTTTCTTGGTCATAACAAAGCAACCGTCCATAATCTTTATTAGAGACAGAGGTTCTTCCGGCCTCCATGCTGGATCAGAACATTCCTTTTGCATATTTTTCAGTTTCATGATGATGTGTTCCTCTTCTTTCTTATTGATGTTAATCCTTCAACAGCTTTTGGATTTTCCTCCTGAAACTGATTAATGTGATCTATTCGTTCTGCTCCTCACATCTGACACACAATGCTGTTGAGTCCTACTGCCCCAATTCAGAACACATGGCACTTTCCAAAATTTAGGGGAAAAGTATCCTCATCATCAGTGCACCAGTCAGCATTATTTAAATCGGTTAAAAATTCTCTAAGTAAGCCATCAGATTTCATCAAGTCATTGACTTTAAATCAGTGCCTCATAGTAAGGATGCATATAGTGACAGTGGAGAGGAAAAACTTCCTTTTAACAGGAAGAAACCTCTCGCAGAACCAGAACCTGGCTCAGTACAAACAGCCATCTGCCAAGACCACCCGGGTGGATTGAGCAGACAGACACACGAAAAGAAACAGAAGAACTGATGCAGGAGCACTTTATATATTCGAGAAAAGACAGTTAATTGCAGTCATCGCTCCTTTGGTGGCTTCATCTAGGAGAGAAACAGTTAAACAGAATAAATCTGAGATGGTTTTAAAGGCTGAAGGGATAAAACAATAATTACTTGCAACAAAAGATCAGCCAGTAGCTCAGTCTAGGAGAAAGA
Organism: Anableps anableps; assembly: GCA_014839685.1. Lineage (NCBI taxonomy): Eukaryota > Metazoa > Chordata > Actinopteri > Cyprinodontiformes > Anablepidae > Anableps > Anableps anableps. The sequence continues at coordinate 35,032,960 of CM026078.1, forward strand.
CAAGGTTAAAAACACTGAAATACAGGGCTCAGTGGATCATCTGTAGAATGAGAACATGGAGTTATTTGCAGCAGCAGCTCAGCCAATGCCCCCTGCAGGAAGGAAGGTGCTACACCTGAACAGAACAAAGTGGGATTCTCCTGAAGTACTTTAATTAACCTCAACTACTCTGATAGGTAGTAGGGACTGGACCTTATTTTAGTAAAGCACCTTTTTCATTTATTTACAGATGGGCAAAAGTTCTATTGTCTGCTATGTAGAGGTTGTGTTGTTACACCATAAGTTTTAGCTGAGAAATAAATAAGTAAAAATAAATATAGCACCAGACTGTAGGACAAACTGACAGCATGTCAGGTTTTGTTTAATAGTTTTTAATTTTTTAATAATGAGTCAGGCAGGTTCAAGGGAAACCATGTGGAAAACCCACACTGACTAACTTCAAAATAAAAGTTTGGGTGCTTCAGTTTGATCTTCTTATATTCTGAAAATCAGACAGTGGATAAAATAGTATGAACGTTACCTCTTTGACCTCCGACCTGTAGCTTCAGCAGATCTCTCCGTTAATCGCCGTCATGCAGGAAAAAATGAAATCGCAAGAAGCCGCAAAGTGTTCCAACGCAAAAATGATTGGTTCTCACGCTTACTAAAGTAAGCATTGTTGTTTAACACTAATAATATTGGTTTTAATTATTTATGACTGTAGTACATGATACTGATATGGATACCTGTTTCTGAAATGTTTAGATTCAGTTTAAAAAAAAATATTTAGTAGATGTAAAACAAAACAAAAAAAAAGTAAAAGGTATTCTGTGATTTAAATACTTTAGTTTTTCTTTGAAATGCAAGTAAATTACCTTACTTTAATCCAAAAACATCAGTTAAATCGTATCTATGTCAATATAGTCACTTTCAGTGATCTCTTTAATAATATTTAGATGTCTTATCAAGGTTTATTAAACTGATATTTACTGGGCCTAATGACTTCCTGCAACATCTCAACTGTATTCGCCAAAGCCTTGGCGGCCATCTTTGTTTTCAATCACAACTCATGTTCAACCTTGAACTTCAGACTCCAACATGCTAGTAGCATCAAAACCTCCGCAGGTCACAGGACCACAGCCGCTGCGTCACAAACGGCGCAGAAAACCTCACTAAAGAGGAAGGGTTTTCACCACAGCAGAATCCTCCTCAACTCGTTCAGCTCATTGACTCTGAGCAGAGAATCAAACCAGCACCGGCCAGAGGCTTTGGCCTCCATCAACAGCGTTAGCATTAGCATCAAAACCCGCAGAAGCTCCTACCTTGAGTCGTCTTCTAGGTCCACCGTCCCCGGTAATGCTTGACCTACCTTTAGATGAGTAGAGGATCCTCACTTGCTTGTAGCGGTCCTCAGCTTGATTGTAGTAATCCAATAATGTCCGTCATCGAGCTGCTGCTAAATCCGGACGCCATATTTGTTTCTCGGCTGTTTCAGCGACGCCAGCAGCCCAACAAGATGCCGCCGAGAGGCCGAGTTCGGGCCGTTTATGTCCGCTGCTCTGCTTTGACACACACACACACACAAAAAAAATGGCTTCCATAACTTCAACAGGAAAAACAAACAACTTCGAACAGGGTGTCAGAAGAATGACTTACCAGAAAACATACGCAGCGATTTCAAAACATGGCGCTCCAGCGGCCTACTAACCCACACCACGCCATGATACTCCAGCAGGTGGGTTACAGCGCCAATTAAGGCCCAGTCCTCACGGAGACGATTTTAGATGTATCAGCAAAAGTTCTTAGTCATTTAGGCAGTGCGTCCATGCAGATTGGCGTCTTAGGAGACCAGAAATTATCATATTTTGATCCGGGTTACAGAGTGGATGAACTTCAGAACGCCGGTTTCGGCTCTTCTTACAGTCAAGCCACTCGCGCTTTTTTTCTTTTAAACGATGACGTCGAAGCTCCGTGGCTCTCTAAGCCGCATGCGCGTCACCCCCAGTCAGAACAAATATGGCGCTGTTCAGCAGGGTTTTATTTGAAAAAGACAATGGAGGGGGAAAACGGTGAAAGGTGACGTATTTGTTGGTAATGTGGACTGTGTCAGTGGCGGTGTAATGCCTTTTTTAACTGTGGAATGTTTTGAGAGTTTTTTTGTTTTGTTTTTTTGTCCTGCTGGTTAGCGTTGGATAATTGTTATTTAGCTAGCTCGAATTTGTTGTCTGCACCCCGTGTTTGTTCAGTGAAGATAATCTCCAACATTATTTTAGCATTACTTTTGATTCTTTTACTAAGTTTAGTGTTTTTATAGGCCTCTAATTATTTGCTACTGTTTTATTTGATTAAAAAATATTGTAAATATTTGCTTTTAAGTGATATATGAACATTAGTCATTGTGTTGATTATTTTAGACTATTGATGCAGTGGATCACTCATCTAAGTTTTATTACTTCAACGACTACAGTGTGTAAATTAGTGTAGAAACTTCTTTAAAGTAACAACTTTTTAATTGGGTACAAGCTTTCAACAGCTTTCAACATCATCACAATTATAAAACAGCAATATGTGCTGCTCTATTTTGCTGAGTAAGCTAAAGAGCTTTGTCTTTGCAGGAGCAATTCTAAAATATTTTGATCTGCACATTTAGAGCTGCCTGTTTTTGGTAAAGCAGTAGATCCAGCTGACTGGCCATCAGTTCTCCCTGATGTTTTCATTACTGAGGGTCCTTTCAGATTAGCCCAGATTTCACATTCCCCAAAAAGGAGATGAACATAACTTTCACAGAACATGAGTGAATGGGGAAATCTTATTGTATTTTCTTACTTAAAGTAAATCTTTTTATAAACACAAACGCTGTCAGGGCGAAACCAGCCTCTCGTCCAGTGACTGCTGGGCAAACGTTGAGTCAAATCAAGTTTATTTGTATAGCATATTTCAGTAGCAAGGCAGTTCAAAGTGTTTTACATCGTAAAACATTAATCAAGTATACCTCAAAATAATCAAAATCATTGAGCAAGCATAGAGCAAAATTATCAAAATCATTATATCTTAAAATCATCAGCAAATATAATTCAAAAATATTGATCAATGTTCCACTTAATACTAATCAAACGCAGCTCTGAACAGGTGGGTTTTTAGCCTTGATTTAAAGGAGCTCAGTGTTTTGTCTGTTTTTCAGTTTTCTGGGAGTTTGTTCCAGATTAGAGGAGCATAGAAGCTGAAAGCTGCGTCTCCACGTTTGGTTCTGGTTCTGGGGATGCAGAGCAGACCAGAACCAGAAGACCTGAGTGGTCTGGAAGGTTGATACGACAACAGGTCTTTAGGCCGTTCAGTGATTTATAAACTAGCAGAAGGATTTCAAAGTCTGTTCTCTGAGCTCCAGGGAGCCAGTGGAAGGACTGTAGAACTGGGGTGATGTGCTCTATCTTCCTGGTCTTAGTGGGAACACCAGCAGCAGCGTTCTGGATCAGCTGCAGCTGTCTGGTTGACTCTTTAGGCAGACCTTTGAAGACACTGTTGCAGTAATCAGTGCGACTAAAGATAAACGCATAGATGAGTTTCTCTAGGTCTTGTTGAGACATCAGTCCTTTAACCCTGGAAATGTTCTTCAGGTGATAGAAGGCTGACTTTGTAACTGTCTTTATGTGTCTCTGAAGGTTCAGGTCTGAGTCCATCACTGCATCCAGATTTCAGGCCTGACCCCCCCCTCCCCGCCCCCTCAGCCCTGCCAGGACAAGTGGGAATCATGGATGGATGGAATTAACTGTTACCCATTCAGGTAAAGCTTTGTTTATTTGTAGAGTTGTGGATCACGTCTGTACTGTGACTGTGAACAGGGAAGTTTTCAAGCTGCACTGACTGGTTCTCATCATGTTTTATTTTCCCTGCTAATATCATCTGATGCAGATTTGGACCTGATCCTGTGGCCACAAAGAGGAAATGTTCTGTTTGTGTTTCTCCTCAGTCACCAGACTTTATGGTTCATTGACTTTCCTGGTTGGTTCGGTCTGTTTTTGGACAAAAGTGGTAAAACTTGTTTTTAGCGTTTTTTTTTTTTTTTTTTTATTGTTTCCTTGTTTGGCTTCACAGCTTCAGAAGAAAGTATTCACATCCCTTCAGTTTTACACATTTAAATCAACACAAATAATCCCTAATGACAAACCTAAAAATGTTTGGAAACATTTTTGTATGTTCATAAAAATGTAAAAGTATTCACACCCTAATCTGTGGGAAGCCTCCCCTGATCATCGTTCAGATGTTTCTGCAGCCTCCTGGGATGAATTCAGCCGACTGAACAGGATGTGGAGTGAAACCCTGCAGAAGGTCTCTGAGCTGATGGAGAACATCAGAGCAGGAGCCATCAGAGCAACCGTCTCTAGGCCTCTGAGAGGAGATCAGGGACCAGGTCTGGGGAAGGATCCACGTCTCTAGAGGAAGTTTGGAACCACCAGAACCATCGGTGGATCTGACCACCCAGCCACACTGAGTCAGGGAGGTGATCAGGTCAGGTTCCACACTGAGCCCATAGAGGCAGTAGACTCCATCCAGGTATGAGCTTAAGCACAGCAAACATGTTTTTTGTTGAACTGAAACAAACAGGAGCTGAACTCTGAAAAACATTTATACAAAGTAGAAGCAGCTGCAATTCTTCTTCCGTCCACCAGGTGGTGCTAAATGAACACATCGGCATTCCTCCAACCAGGGGCTCCATCATGTTTAGTTCCCAGCTTCCTGCATGTTTCAGAACTTCCTCAGAACGTCTTCATCTTCGGACAGAACCGAAGAACGGGTCACCGAGTCTCTGCTGCAGGACTGGCTGAGGAGCTCCAGGTAGGGACATCTGAGGAGCACCGCTGGAAGCCTCCACTCAGGAAGGAAACACTTCAACAGGGAGATATATAAAAGAGATCTTCACAATAAAAGTCATGCCACAACCACTGATACTTTCATACTAAAAGTCCTGTTACAGACATATCCCTTCACAATAAAAGCTTGCAAAGACCTGAAAGAATATTTAAAGTTTTCATCACAAAGTAAAACAGAATAAATAAATATGAATTTAACACAATCTGTAATTAACGTATAAAAGTGAAATCAGCTTAAATATAAACATTTTCAACTCAACGAGTATTTGCTTCATTTATATTACAGATATAAGCAGATAAACACTCTGACTCTCAGTAGGGAAGCTTTCGTTTAGCTTCTCTTAAATAAAAACACAATTAAATAAAATGAAGATCTGATCCGGTTCTGAACTGGTTCTAGAGCGGAGGTGTTCAAACTTTTTGCCATAAAGGCCAAAATCGTTAAATTAAAAATCATGTGGGCCCACAAAAATGCTTTTATAAAATTTCTAAAAGAAACTTTTGTGCCTTTTTAAAATTTTATCTGTTCAATAATAAACAAAATGTGACAGTTTTATTGAAATCAACAAAAAAGTCTTTGTGGAAAAACGGATCAGAAAATCATTGTAGATACAAAAAAATATATAACAAAGGTCTTAGAAGATTTTTTTTTTTTTTTTTTTTTTTTTTTTTTGAGCTGCATGATTTGGTTTTGAGTAAAAACAGTTAAAGCTGCAGTTTGTAGCTTTTACACAAATGTGTTTTTCCTCTATTAGTTCAAACCGTCTCCATGTGGTGACAGTCTGGTCTGAGGGGGAGGGGCTTAGCGCTGCTAAATGCGTTGATGGTGGAGAAACAACTCACTGTTCCAGGAAAACTGTTTATCCGCCATCATCGCCATGCTAGCTAGCATTAGCATCAGGCTATGTTGTGGTGAACCAGCTGTAGCGTAGCGGGGGGGGGGGGGGGTGAGCGGTGCATACATGAGGGTGATTGACAGCGCTAAGCCCCTCCCCCTGGCTCTGATTGGTTGTTTCTGACTGATGGATTTCTACAGTTCACACTGGGAGAAGGCAGAGGAGCTGGATCTAATAATAATTTGAGCAAATATGTAAGAAAACACTTTTCATAGCAGTTACAGACTGCAGCTGTAAGATAAACACAAACATTTAATTAATAGTGCTTGCTGGTCAGGAGGGGGGGCGCGCTTTGGACACCCCTGTTCTAGAGGATCTGCGGCAGATCTGTCAGGAACCTTCAGAGGAAAAGCCTGGAGTTCTCTGTCTACACCTGTGAAGGTGAGGAGCTCCACCTCCTGCTACAGGTGCGTCCATGAACCTGAGCACCTGATTGGTCAACAGATCATGGGACTGTTTATGACATCACTTCCTGTCTCAGTTCAGAGGTCGTTTCCTGTGTGTCGTTCTTCTTCTCTGGTTACGCTCACGCCGTTCGCTCCTCGCCCCGGCCTCCCAGTATCCTTTGTGAGCGGAGACAGAGGGCCCGGACCGGGCCTGGCCGCCGACCCGGGGAGCGGCCGTGTGCCGGCGGAGGGCCACGGCGGGGGGCGGAGCTTGGTGGAGACGCAGCAGGGACTGTGGCTGAGGGAGGAGAGCGTCTGCTGGCTGCCGTTCAGGAAGGAGGAGGTGTTTGACCCTTGCTGGCAGCGGTAGTTGTAGTACGCCTGCCAGCCCTGGCGCTTGGTCTTCCAGCGGCAGCGCAGGATCCGGATGAAGGCCTGCAGGCAGGAAACAGAGCGGTGAGGAAGGCCCTGAGGCAGAGGAGCTGGGCTTCAGCAGATGGTTACCTGCTTGAACTCGCGGCTGTAGCAGGGGTAGATGATGGGGTTCAGGCAGCTGTTGAAGTACCCCAACCAGAAAATCACCTTGAAGAGCGTCTCAGGAGGACGGAGGCTGCTGTTGAACGAGCCTGAAGACAAGCAGAGGGCAGGAGACAGGTCGATCAGGTCAGACTCCCAACCTGGACCAGGACCGATCGACTGGTCAATCCAGACCCGGTCCACGTCTCACCCTCAGGGCCGAGGCTCAGCTGACGGCCATGCTCATTAGGGCTGTGCCAAAAATCGATTCACATAAAAATCATGAGTCTCATTTCCTGCGATTCAGAATCGATTAAATAAATAAATAAATAAATAAAGCAGTAAGACTAATCCGCTGTCTGTCGGCCTCCATTTTGTAACACGGCGACGTTCTGACGTCGCCACGCAGCCGGTACTAGAACGTACGCATGCGCAGAAAGCACCGCAATAATAAGGAAACTATAAAAATGAAAGACTGGGATTCAACCAGCCACATCTTCGTTGAAGGGAAACATTTGGACTCTTTTTGGTTTTTACCAAATGCCCGGGTAGACCGAGCTCGACATGCGCTTCACCGCACGCAAGGATCGCTCAAGGAAGACTGAGCAGTTCGGGAACACCGCGGATGCATGGAGCTAGTACAGCCGAGCCAGGGAACGCCGGCCTTCTGTCCGTTTGGCATACACCGTCAGAATAGCATACCGGAAGTCAGCTAGGCTACTTTATCAGAACAGTATACGCATGTTTGTTGTGTAATTAATGCGCGATATAATACACAAAAACTCGGAGGTACACTGAAGTGATGGTTAAACTGCTTTAAAACACAGAAAGCCTCGCTTTCTCGGTTCGCTACTTCACTCAAGCTAGCGAACAGCTAGCAGGATGTGTAAAGCGGTAACCTTCAAAATAAAAGCTTTTTTCCAATATAATGTACTTTCCATTGTGTACTTCAAACTGGTGGTTTTATTGAGCAAGTATAAGTTATTGTTCAGCTGTTTAGGTTCAGGACCTGACATCTTTTTCTCTATGCACTCCTCAAACTGTCCCAGCCTGACTGGCCCCGGTCACCAACCATTCTGTAAACAATAAATTGTTAATAATTTGTTGTTTATTATTGTTGTGTTTCAGGGAGATTGACTACGCATGCTGGTTCAGTGAAACGCCCATCAAAACAGCATCCCCCTTCACAAACATCGCTATGCTGTTTTGTTAAAGTAGCCTAGTAGACTTCAGTTTGCTATTCTGACGATGTGCGCCAAACGGACAGAGCGCCGCGCCGCCCTCCGAACAGAGCCCTGCGAGGCGTTGAATCCGACTGGTCAGAGGTTAGCTGACGTGTTTTAGGCAGAAATGCGCTCAGACAGCAGTGCTGATATTTCTCTAGTCCGCTTCCACTGTCCGGCTTCAGTATCCCCAGACATGAATACGGAGCGTTGAGCCGAGGAGGAGGGGAAGGATGTGCGTTTTTACGATTCTTTGCTAAATTACTACAAAGACGGTCAGATGGCCAAAACCTCAGGATGGAAACTGCGACGCCGCCGTCCACGGAGGAGGCGCCTGCAGGAGCGTGGAGCGCTCTCTCCGTGACGCTTCGTGAAAGCAAAACAGAGGAGGCAGGGAGGGAGCAATTCCATCTACGCATGGATTCATATTTAAAATTTAATAATTGAGACGCTTTAATGCCTCATTTCTCATTCTACCCAGCAAAGCAGCCTGGAGGAGGTCAGGAGGATCCTTTGCACGCCGGGCATCGGTAGGAATAATCGTTTTGACTGAAAGAATTTTGAATCTGAATCGAACCGCGAGATGGTGAAAGATTTCCACCTGTAATGCTCATGTGATGATGATGATGAAATGAAGAGCTGATTTTTATTCAACAGGAAACTGTTAGTATTTTCGTGCAGCTTTTAAAGTGACAGGCAGGTTTTTAACAGCTTTGCTATAACATAATAAACCTGAGTTATTTTACTGTTGAACTGTTAATAATATCATGTGTGTTAAAGCTGGGAAGCTGGCAGCAGCGTTTCTTAGTAATAACTGATGTACAGCTAAGCCCAGAATTATTCATACCCCTGACAGATTTAGTTTTACAATTGTTTTCATTTAACTGAGGAGTTTGTTTCTGACAGGAAGTGAGACGGGAGGAGGTAACTACGGAAGCCTCGTAGTTATTAACGAGGCTTCTACGGAATTAACTCGTTATCTCGAGAAAACGGCCATCGTTATTTCGCGATAACGACATAATCGAGAAAACCATCGGGAAAACGAACATGCGAGCATGACCGCTCTCGCCTTCCGTAGATAACAGAATAGTGGAGGATCTGTTTTTATTTACATTTTATGAAATTATTTACATTTTGATGTAAATAATTTACATTTCTATGAAAAATGGTCCATTAGAAACTATTCACACCCTTCTCCATATTCAGTGGGAAAACTGCTGATCAGACCTTTTTTATAAGCAGCTTTTTGCTTTTTCCTGCCAGAGGTATGAATAATTTTGGGTTTAACCTCTGACTGTTCAGCTTTAGTGTAATTTTTAATATTTGAAATGAAAAATAAAAGCTAAACTAGACCCCCCCCCCTGCTCTGCTGAAACACGTTCTGCCTCCAGGATGTGAATCTCAGCATCTGAAGGGAAGTTTCCTCGTCTTGCTCGTCTCGCCCCAGAGCCGGTGAAGCCGCTGCGAGTCCGAGGATCTTCCCGGACTCTGGTGGACTTAAAGAGGATCAGGTTTTGGATTTTCCTCCGATCCGACAGACTCCTTAGCAGGTGGATTATTTTTCCCAGCTCATGGACTTGTAAGGCCATCCTGCGCCTTGGGCTCTGATCTCTACCTATATATGAAGAGATTCCCAGTTAAACCAGACGACGGGGTGTTGGAACCATGTGACACCTGCCCACCATGCAGCAGTTCCAGTAAAACCCACATCTGTCCAAGTTTGGAGATTCTCCTCCAAACAGGCAGGAGGGAGTTATTTTGGTTTGAGCCAGGGGAAGATTTGGGTTCCTGCCACGTCTTCCAGCTGTTCCCAGGAGCTGTTTCTGGAGGAATTCAGCTGGTTTCAGACCAGTTTGTGAAGTGGTTTCTGGCTGCTCAGTTCATGATGTCAGCAGCAAAACATCAGAGAGGAAAAATCATCAATAAAACTGACGATGAGACGTCTGGGCTGCCCAGGACCCACAGGAGGACGGCGGCCCAGAAGCTGCCTGCTGCTTGTCCAGCAGGGACAGCTGGAGTTGAACTCGGGGTTGCCAGGTTTGCTCATTAACCCACCTCAGGCTTGTTCAGCCAGGCTGTGGAGGCTGGAGGTCAAATAAACCGGTTCTGTTCTGAGGACTCGGAGGACGAAGCGGCTCCTCTGGGCCGCTGGGGGTTAATTTCTGCTTCCAGAGCCGATCTGACAGGACGCTGGAAAAGACTCCAGTTGTGTTCAAGTTGAGCTAAAAGCCTATCAGAGAAGCTATGCTAGCCTAGACTAGCATCTCAATGCTAACCATGTAGCAGCAGCGCTAATGTCAGTGTCCACAGTCCACATTTCTAAAGAAGCTCCAGGAATGACCAGGGGCTCCTGGAACCCTGGAGAGATGAGCTTTGCTCCAACCTGATGCTGGAAGAACAGATTAAATCTAGAAACATCTTTGCTGCTGAGCTGATATGTTTATTTATTCAACAATTTAGCAGCAAAAAGGATTTTTGAACTGAAAATGTTGCTGATTTTGTTGATGTATAGTTTTTGATTAAAATGTGATCAGTTAGAGAACCTCCAATTAACTCGATTAAAAATTTTAATCACACCCCACCGCGAATGAAAATATATTTCTGATCCTGGATTCCAGCTTCATTCAGCGCTACAGTAAATTAAAGAAGATATTAAATTAGTTTGGACTTCACTTATGAGTTAAAGTTCAAAAATATGCAAATTAACTGAAATATTTTTAGAAACATATTTTCTGACAAATGAATCAGAAATATAACAATAATCCTTAATTATTAAACACAATTTATTATTTTTAGTCTTAAGCAAAAAGTAAAATGATTCTTGAAAGAAATTGTAATAAAAGCTCAGCTGTGTTTATGGAAAGATGAAGCAAACCAAGAAATCTTCACTTGTTTCTGTGATTCAGTTATTAAAGCGTTTTATTGAGTGCTTTATTCACTGTAACATCGGGTCTGAGCTGAATGTCAGACGATGCAGGTCTGAATGAAGCTGCTGCAGCAGCTCTTAATGCAACACTGCAGTGTTTCCTCTGCAGCGCCACTGAGGACGCAGTGCAGATCATGACTCAGCAGAGAGGGTCACTGAGTGGACCGTCCTCACGCCGCTGTTGTTGGACAGCCCGGGAAGGGAAACCAACTCTGAGAGGAACTTTCCACGTTACTGAAGAGACTCTGTCAGAAAGACCTGAACTGGGTCCGGTCTGGTCCAGTGTCGGTGTTGGCTAACCGGACCGAGTCCTCAGATCCAGCTCAGGTCGTATCTGACTGATTTTAAGGCCGACGCCATGCTTTAAAGTCTTGTGACACCCAGAGGAACTGGATCGGGTTCAGATGTTCTGCTCAGGTTCATGTGACCAGCAGGAGCTGCTCAGACTCAGATCAACAGTCCAGCTCGGATCCTCGGATCTGGGGTCAGTTTCTTGGACGGAACCGGACTTCAGTTGCTCGGTTCTGGAGTCAGCAGAGAAGCTGAACCTTCAGAGGTTCTGACCACAAGCATGAGTCGATCCTTCTAGCACTCTGCTGCCTGTTTCTCCTCTTTAGGCTGCCTCCCTCCCCGATAGTCCGCTAGACTCAGTTCGATTGGGGTCCATCTGCTCCATGTCCAGCTGCTGCGGTTCTCTTCCTCTCCGCTCTGAGTCAAACCAACCAAACCCTTTCAGCAACCTGTTCCTCTCCTCGCCTGTGGGGGCGCTGCACCAAGAACCACTGAAGGAAACGACACAAAAACCTCTGAAGACGCTGAGCTCAACTTCCTCCTTCACGAAACGTAAACCAAACGGAGCGGCGTCAGGTTTTAGCGGTTGGAGGATTTCTCTTTTGTCTTCAGTTAAAGACCACGAGCCATTTCTCCCGCTAGCGCTAGGCTAGCTAGCGTTTGTTTTGGTTGTATTTACCCAGAATGCCCTGCGCTGTAGTCCACTTCCTGCTTTTGGAGCGGCCTCCGGTCTGCTTGGCCTTCACATCTGCATTCGAACCGAACCAGAGTTCACTTGAACCGAACCCAGACCGAGGTTTGTAGGCGGACCGGAGTTCGATGACGCGTTCACACCTCCCCAACCGGACCGGACTTTCTGGAGAAACGGACTGGAGTCGGATTAAAGCGGACTGGACGGGGCTGCTGGGAACGATGGGCCCTAATCTGCCTGATTCTCAGTTTGGGTCCGGTTCATTTACAGAAGTCAACCCAGACTTCGGGACGGCTTCGTTCTAGTGAAAGATAAGCCTGGCAGAAAACAGATGGTTAGAATAAACTGATGTCTGACTGCTGCTGCTGGTTTGGGTTGAACTGATAACTCATCAAGCAGAACCTCCTCAGTAGCCAGGCGGATCCATGTGGCAGCGCAGATCTCAGACCAGTCTCCGCTGTGGGACAGACTGGTTACAAACTGCTTCCTGTTTCCTCCAGATCTGGAGCAATAAACTCCCATGTTGTAGGAAATAAAGAACATCCTGGTGAGGAAACTGGAGCCGTTTCAGGTTGGTGACTCTGCAGCTGAAACTCTTCCAGACATTCCTGGAAACCGTCTCCGGGCAGCAGTCCCGCTCCTGCCTGGGTAAAAACGGCCTGGTTTCATCCTGGAAACAGGACCACAGCTAACAGAGCAGCAGAACAAGATGTTTGTTCAGGATTCAGCAGAGGCGGCGTGCTGGACTGATTTTCAGCGGAGCTTCCTGTTTCTCCTCTAATGAAGCAGCTCAGATCCACTGTGACGGGTTCAGACCCAGAACCAGACGTGCTGAAGCGGTAAAATAATGTCTGACCTCTGATAAGATTCTCATTAAATATGATCTAATTTTTATTCTACCTTTGATTTTTACTTCTAAAGCTGGAGGGGAAAAAGGCTTTCAGTCCATTTGAAACGTTTTCTCCGATAAAAATGATTTAAAGCCGAAACTGTAGAGAAATAGAAGATCTTTGATCGATGATCTGCTGGTAGAAAATCATCAACATTAGAAACTTCTGGCTTATTTTAATCTTTGTGACTTTCTGTTCGCCCATCACTGTGTGGCTTGGGCCAACCAGAGACCAGAACCGGTCCAGACAGCATCGGGTTTCCAGAGAGGACCATCACGGCTGACCATCCAGGACTTCAACAGGTCAAGGGTCAGGAAACGGGCAACTCACATGTCTGCAGACCCCACACATGCTGGACACAGACTGTTCACTGCAAAAACACTAAATATTACCAAGTATTTATGCTCTAGTTTCTCGTACAAATATCTTTAACTTCACAACCAGCCCCTTCTCAACCAAAGCAGTTACTTTAAATAATCTCTGAATGAAAGAGAACAATACCTGAAAATGTTGAAATAAAAGCACCTTTGCTTTAAAAATGACTCATTTTTAAAATCATGGCAAAAAATATCCGGTCAGTAAAGTATAAAGCTGCAAAAACACAAAATCTTACCAAGTATTTCTGGTCTAGTTTCTACTGCAAATATCTTAATACACTTCAAATAAGGCAAAACTAACTTACAGTAACCTTTCAGCAGATATAGGAGCTGGTTTTAAGTCAATAATTCCTGAATATTGATGAAAATTCTAGTTATAAGTGAAAGTTAAAATATCTTGTTCCACTGGCAGATTATTTCACTTGTAACTAGAACTTTTTCACCAGCATTAAGGAATTAGTGGCTTAAAACCAGCTCCTACAGCTGCTGCAGAGACAGATTCCCTGATGGACACCAGTCGGCGCTCCCAGATCCAGACCAGCCATTTCTGCACTAATTCAACCGTCTTCTAATTTTGTAAAAACACTGGTTTTATATTAAAAATGCCTTCACCGAGATCGAAGTGGAACTGAGTCCTTGTTTCTGTTCAGAAACCTGGTGAATAAATCTGGTTCTGAAAAAGTCTCAACATCTAAAGTTGTGTTTGTTTTCCTGCAGAAGCTGAAACCGTTCGTCCTGAACCGGGAGGAGAGAGAAACGGATCGATGAGATCGTTTAGTTCTTAAAGCAGCAGCAGCTCCGCCTGGCGACACGCATCAGGAGAACAGGCGACTGCGGTCCTGATGTTAAATATTTTCACTCTTTCTTTAACCTCTCTATGTTTCTACCAGTTTCCGTGAAATTTAGCGTCTCTGTGCCTAAAAGGCAGAGAAAAGCCGCCAGTCTGGCCAAATACTGTGTTTACTGCCACGCAAAGCATCAACGAATGGGATCTGATCTCCTCATTGACCTCACGGCTCACCTGGACTGCGTTTAGCTGGGGCTGAACTTGGACAGGTCTGGGTTTTTCAAACTTACTGCGTCTAAAATCCTAACTGTGACCAGTTAAAACCCGACGGACTCTGATTGGTCAACAGGTTCTGTTCTCGGCTTTTGATTGGTGAGGAAAGTACCACAGAAAACCAGTGAGTTCCTCTGAAGGGTTTAACTGTGGGATCCAGGCTTTGGAATGATTTGTTCTGACCTCAGAACTTCTGTCTGGTTCTGACCCGGATCGGTTCTGCAGCCTCTGATTTAAGCTGTAGGTTGTGACTGGATGTTTATTCACGAACACAAACCAAACCAGATCCTCAAGCACAGCGTGGGTTTGAACAGAGCCAGAACCGCTCCTCTGGACTTACTGATGGGCAGAACCAGGAAGAAGGGCAGCCAGCAGAGGATGAACATGCCCACCACCACGCCCAGCGTCTTGGCAGCTTTCTTCTCCCGTGAGAACTTGAGCAGCTTGACGGTGAGGGCGCTGCGTCCGGCCGAGGCTCCGCCCCCTCCCGCCTTGGAGGGCGGGCACAGGTCGTGGATCTGCTGGTTCCTGCAGTGGATCCTCAGGGTGAGCTCGTTGGCGTCGTCGGCGCGGTCCTTCATCATGCCGGCCTCCAGGTTCCTGGTGGTCCGCTTGGCCACGACGTAGACCCGGCAGTACATGGCCAGGATGACGGCCAGGGGGATGTAGAAGGAGCCGAGGGAGGAGAAGAGGGCGTAGAAGGGCTCCTCTGTGATCAGGCACACCGTGTCGTCCTGCAAGTGGACACAGCACATCAGAGGTTTATCAGACGCACCCTGACCTTTCACCTCTCAGACGCAGAGGAGCCGGCGTCCTGCTGCTTCAGGTTATTAAGGTCCATCAGATCATTTTTAACCTCCCGTCTGAGCTGCGGCCTTCGCCAGTTTAGAGCTCGGCCTGTCACCATAACAGGTTCTGCTGGGCGATAACTTGGCTCAGAAATTACTGCGATAAACGATAATATTGCTGATTTGAGACCATTTTCAAGTGATATATTGATAATGGCGTAATAACTAATCGCTTATCGCTACAGGCCTATTTAGAGCCGTGACTTCTTGTAAATTTAGATCAATATCTACTTTAGGAAATCTGGTGTCATTTTAAAGAACCACCATTTTAGCTCTAGTTCTAGGATTTAAAGGGCGCTTTTATGTAAAATCTACTTGTTTGTTTGAGACATCCTTTAATTTCTTTAATCTCCATGGCAACCACTCAGCTGTGAAAAACGCCTGAATGGATACAGCTCCACCTTCGAGGTGCAGCTCCTCCTCAGAGCTGCAGTTTCTAAACTTTCGAGCTTTCGCCTCACAGAGCCCCCCTCCCCTGTGACTCCCCCACTCAGCACCTTCAGACTAGCGGCAGCAATTAGCAAACAACTGGTGGAACTGCGCATCTGCTGAGTTTGTTTTACAAGCTACTTCTCATTGAAACACTGATAAAAATGTTGTTAAAGGGTTAATAGAGAAGTGATGTTGTGATGACTTCCAGAAGGTGGAGTTTCAAAAAGAGCAGGAGTTTCTGAAATACACAGGGGCCCAGTTTCAGGGCATTAAATTATGAAGTCAAATTTGTTTTCAAATCATATTTGATATGTACAGCATTTTGATAACTGAAGGTAACATAGTTACTGGATCGTGCTGTAAAATGATTCTATGTGGCTGGAAAACACATAATACTGTCCCTTTAAAGTAAAGATAAACACAACATTTTGCAAAAAGCAGATGGATGGGTTTATTTTTTTCTGTGGGATGTAAAATTATGTAAAATAAAACAGCACCTAATAACAAGAAAAACAGCTCTAAAAGCATTTTACTGGTACTTTTAGAGTCATTCTTTGTGGAAATTCAATGCAAATAATCCAGGGAAAAAAAGAAAAACTTGCATTTGTTATAATATTTGAAACATTAGCTGGTTGTTTTTATGATGTAGCCAAAATTGTGGATGGTCCACAGAGCCGATTGTGGCTCCGGAGCTGCAGGTTGCTCTGGAACCAGTTGCAGCAGCCAGACTTGAGGACAAACAGTCAGTCATCTGAATAACATCAGATGCTAAAAACTAAAACACGTCTAAGGTCCAAAATGGACACCTTGAAGCTGGACAGCAGCAGCTGGACAGGCTCGGTGTCTTCTGGACGAACTGTCCTCCGTGTTTGAGGTGTTTTCCTGTTGTTCACCTCCTGATGGGTGATTTCTGCAGCTGAGGAGATGATGCAATCTGTATCAGGTGTCCTGCAGCAGAGAGACATCTAAAAGGACAGAGAACCCTGAGGACCAGGCTTCTAGAGGACAGTTTTATGTCTAAATTAGACCCAAAATGATTAATTGATTGTTGAAATAATCGTCAACTAATTAAGTAATCGATTCATCAGTAACTGGAGTATACAGACTCTAAAAAAAAGCCATTTGCTGAGAGAACAACACACCCAGAACAGTAATTAAATCAAAACTGGACAAAAAATATATACATTTTGCATTTAAGATAAGAAACGCTTCTTTGTCTGTAGATCTGTTTTACCCTTTTTCTATCTATTTATTAATCAGATAATAATAATAACCAGCAGATCAGCCCTGCACTGTGTTGATGTTCAGTCCAGCAGGAAGAGCTGAGCTTTTCACACGTTGAAGTTAGACGGATTTATTAGATGCACATGATCTAGCGTTCACTAAAGGAATGATGGAGCATTTGAGGAAATGAAATGTTTATTTTCTAATTTAAAAAGTTAAATTAACTTGTTTATTTGCATCTTTTAATGTGCTTCTAATATTGAATAAAGAAGGTTTAAGTGGTTAAATGAAAAGCCTGCAGAATGTGGCGATTTCTGTATGCGATTAATCGTAAAATAATCATTATCTGCAGCCCTAATGTTGTTTGGATGAGATCAAATCTGGTGAATTTCAGCTTGTGCACCATTTTCCTGTTAGTCCGTCTCATCATCCCACTCTGGAAGACGAGCAGATCCAGAAAATCTTTAAAAGCCCCAAAATAATCTGAGCTTGAGGTCACGATGAGAGGATGGAAACTGGATGAAGTCACCTGGTGCTGCTTCATGAATCACATAAAGATCAAACACAGGAGCAGCAGTCTGGATTCAGACTGCTGCAATAACAATAAACCAAAAATATGAGAAGACACAGGCAGAAGCTCAACTTCACCAAGCATGACAGTAAAATGATCAAGAGAAACCAGAGGATCTGCTGCTGATGGCGATGGGTGCGAGGACTGAAAGCTTCTGTTTCAGACCCACACATGGACGGAGAGACGGATGAACAGATGGAGAACCGTCTGCTGATGAAGAACCAGAACCAGACTCAGGGAAGTTGTTCATCCTGCTGCCAGAAGAACCAGAACCGTCTTATAGCTACTGAAAACCCAGCAATCGAGACAGTTATAGAGATTATTATTATCAATCCTATTAAGTACTATAGAATAACAGCCCGAACAACACAGGAAGTCTGCCTCGACCTGTCGACCTGTCCATTCTAGTCTTGGTTTTAAGGAGCTCCAACTGGTGTCTGAAACCCTTAATGGTCTTAGCCCAGTCTGTTTATGAGAGTCTGGATGATTTTGAAATCAAGATGCATCTGTTCAGTCTGAAGTTTATCGCTGTTTATGATCTCGTATAGTTTATTCCTTTATTTACACTTTAGTTCTTAAAAACCTTTCTATCTGATCCGTTTATTAATGAAGTCCATTTAAAAACAGCCATGGAGAGAATAAAAATAGTAAAAACAGCCAAAACTCATGATGTGCTGAAAACCAGGGAGAAAAGACGAGTTTTCATCTGTTTATATTTTTATTAATGTTTCTCTATAATGATAAATAATCTTGGCAAGTTCTTTCATTTGTTTTTGATCATTCTATTATTATTGTTAGTTTTATCATTTCCTGTTTATGTTTTTAGGTTAATATTATTTTAGCAGTGTTATTCAAATTGATTCTTATTCTTATTAATTTAACGACTATGCTTCTTCTGGGTGGAAGTAATATTAATATTTCAGAGTCCAGACTTAAAGCTGTGGAGGGATCTGGAGATTATGGTGATGGTAGGGAGGCCTATCACCTTTTGAGACTCCAAAAGTCGTCCTACTCAGTTGCACATCCCTCGGATCGGAGTACCGTACTCTATTCTTGATAACTGTCTAGTATTTTTGATGTTATAATCTTGTATAGTATATTATTATTATTATTGTTAATCTGGTTTTTGATTTATTTTGAACACTTTTTGATCTTTTGTGCGAGCTGACATGTCTGCTGTTACACCTGAATTGTTTCCTCAGATTGAGACAACAAAAAATATTTCTATTCTGTTAAATTCTAACTTCAAATCGGACTCCAGGGGTATGAATAATTCTGGGCTCGTCTGTGTTTCTCGACCGTGGAACAGAAATGAAAATGCCTCCCATGAGTTAGAAGCCTGAACACAACTAAAAGCTGTAAATGTGATGATGTTTGAGGCAGTAAGATGTCAGACCGATAAGGCGTTGTGTTAAAGTGGATGAAATGGTTCTGAGCAGCGGCGCTCAGTCAGTCTGGGAACTTTGAAGACTTTCTAAATGTTCCTGAAATAATTCAGTTTCTGAGTCGGAACGGGGCAGAAATGAAAAGAACAGCTCATCTGCCACGCTTGCTCTTCATAGACCTGTTTTCTCCAGCAGATAAAAGATCTGAAATGTGTTGCTCAATATCAGATTTTAAGCTTCAACTGTCAAAAAATTTATATTCTGATGCATTTAAAAGCAGATATCAATAAATAAAACACATTTTGCAGGTTATTACTGATATAAAATGTGGCTTAGCAGCAGTGATAAACTGAATCCTAAAACATTCAGGTTTGCCTGGACGTGTGAAGTGGGGGGGGGGGGGCTGTGGAGGAAACCAGCATCTGTGGCTCCGTTCTTCTTCTGTAATATTTAACTGAATGAATCAACTGTTTGCTAAAATGAATCCTGATGAGATGAAAACATGATGAAGAAATGGGACTTTGTGCTGGACAACAGAGCTCTGGGTTATCACTTCCTGGTTCCAGCCTCAGATCGGAGCTCGCTGCCCATCAGCTGCTCTGATCTCATTAAAGTTATCCATGAAAAACCTTCGGCTGCATTCAGATTTGGACCGATGTTGATTTCCAACATTAATAATTATATATTAGGGGGCGAATCACAATTCAATTCTGATTTGTGGAGCCCTGATTTGATTCAAAATTTATTATTCATAATGATTCTGCTTCAGTTTATCGGTGTGCAAAACATCCTCATGATCTACTCCGGTCTGCTTTGCAAGGCAGAACGACAAATTAAGACATAAGAGTGTCTTTTTCACATTTATTAGGTTTTAAATATGAACCCATGCTGAGATGGAATCTCTCCCTCCCTGAATCCAAAGCGTCCCAGAGGGAGAGCGCCACCTATCTGCAGACGCCGCCTCCCTGGAGGACAGCGTTGCAGTTTCCATCCAGGAGCTTTTAGCTTTTTGTTTTCTCTGTTATTTGTTTCTAAGGTTTCTCCTTGTTTTCAGGCTTTCTGCGTGCGTTCCAGCTTCCAGCACTGACTGCATGCTGACATCACAACAGGTACGTGTGTGTGTGTGTGTGTGTGTGAACTAGGCCTGTCACGATAACAAATTTTGCTGGACAGCAAATTGTGATAAGCAATAATATTGTTGTTTTGAGACCATTTTCAGGTAATATATTGGTAATGGCACAATAATGCAACTTTGCCCTCACAAAGACCAATAATTTTTTATTTTAATTTTGTAAAGAACACTTACACTTAATTATTATCATCACTATTATTTAATTTTCCATTTTATTTCCAATTTTATTTTTTTTAGTTGCCTTTATTTTATTTTTACTTTTTTTCTCATTTTTTGTATTTATGTATTTTTTTTTTAATTTACCATCAGTTTTTTTTTTGTATGTATTTTTTTCAATTTTTTTCCATATTATGTATCTATTTAGTCCATGTTTTAAGATATGTTAAATATCCTAAATAAAACACAGCCAAAAACAATAAATAAAACGAAATTAAAAACCAC
Organism: Anableps anableps; assembly: GCA_014839685.1. Lineage (NCBI taxonomy): Eukaryota > Metazoa > Chordata > Actinopteri > Cyprinodontiformes > Anablepidae > Anableps > Anableps anableps. Next base: position 35,053,096 of record CM026078.1, read on the forward strand.
ACACAACCAAAACCATAAATAAAATGGATCATGATGTCTCTGTAAACAATATTGCCCTTCAAAAAATATTAAACATCAGCATGGAAATTATGGAGCTCATTTTAATTTATCATGCAATTAATTGTCTAATTTGTTACTGGGACAGGCCTAGTGTGACCCAGCAGAGATTTGTGGTGTGGAGCGTTTGCTCACATCATGTTCTGCTGCCTGGGCCGACTGACAGCAACCAGCAGCGTCTCACTGAGCGAAATAAACTGAGATGAGTTCAGTAAATACTTTCCTCTCTGATTTCAGACGATCGCTGGCATCTACAGGAAACTGGATCTGGAGCCTAAATGTGTTTAATAAACATCTGATGTTTTTGTATTATTCTGTTCGAGACAGATAGATCTGATCTGATGTCTCCTTTTTGTTCAGGCAGATTTCCAAGAAGCACATTCTAAGTCAAAATAGGCCCCAAACATTCTGATCGGTTGAACTCATTTTTTGGTTTCCAGCAGGGCTGGGCCAAACGGATTAAAAATAAAATCTCTGATTTTTATATAATTTCCAGTTTTAATCAGTTTTTTTTAATCTAGCCTTCTTTTCTAAAAGAGAAATTACAAATGACAAAATATTTTCAAAAAGTGGCTTTTTGAAATCATCTCTTCTGGGAGTTGAACGACGGAGTATTAAGGCCAGGCTATGAGAACTTTTGTTTAATTATGAGGATAAAGTCTTAATATTAGCAGAATAAAGACACGATTTTACCAGAAGAACGTCTTAAAATTACGAGAAAAAGTCGTTTAATGAGAAAAAGCTTCTACAGTTACTGCGATCTGATGTGAGCAGCTCAGTCCGGGTGGTTCTTCCTCCTAAACAGACCCAGTCCTTTCAAAGTCCTGCAGCTGATAATAATTTGATGCTGATGTGTTGGAAGATGAAGTATTTCCTTACTTGTAAAACTTATACCAAAGTAGAACTTCACAAGCTGCTCAACATTCCTCATTTTAAGTTTTTGTGTTGGAGTTCTCATAAAATTACTACTTTATTCTCATAATTTAAAAAGCCTTCTAGCCTGGCCCTAATAGTTCATCACAAGGTTGACCTGAACTCAAAGGCCAAATAAACAGAAGCCGTAAAACACGCTGGTCAAACAAGATGGCCGCCCTGGGCGCGCTGACGTCACTCTGGACTGTGGAAACCCAGGGATTGGTGAAAAAAAATCTGAATTTTACAAAAATTAAATCTTCAAGAACCCAAGATTCGATGCCTCGGTACAACCGATCTGCGGCCCGGCCCAGAGTTCTGGTCCGGATGCGATGGACCGAGCTCCGGCTAGTTGGGTTGGCGTACCTGTGACGGCGGCTGCTTCCAGCCCAGCAGCGGCCCGATGGAGATGACGAAGGAGAGGATCCAGACCCCCAGCATGGCCAGCAGCGCCCGCCTCCTGGTGACCACCATGGGGTACTGCAGCGGGTAGCGGACGCCGACGTAGCGGTCGATGGAGATGACGCACAGAGACATGATGGACGCCGTGCAGCACAGGACGTCCACGGCGGCCCAAATGTCACAGAAGATCCGGCCAAACACCCAGTAACCCAGAACCTGCAAGAACCACATCCACCATCAGAGACCCTGTTCTACTGCATCGGTTTATCAGCAACAGAAGGAGTTTGTAGGCTACAGCTGAAACCAGAAGTTTACATACACCTGTTGTTCTCACCGTCTGAAGTTAAATCAGAGCAAACTTCTCTGGTTTCAGGTCAGAATCACCACAAATATTTCCACTAAAAGCCTCAATAATGAGAGAATCTGTCAGACATTTATATATTAATGTCTTTAAGATCATTATCCACAGTGAAACGTGTCCTGGCCCACATGGGCTGAAAGGCCAGTCAGCGATGAAGAAGCCATCACCCCAACAGAAACTTAAAAAGCCAGATTGCAGTTTCCAAATGTCCACAGGGACAAAGACCTTCATTTCTGGAGACATGTCCTGTGGTTGGAGACGTCCTGTGGATTGCTGATGAGACTGAAGTGGAACTTTTAGGATGTTTCCCTCCTGATAGTCCGCTAGAGTTGGTTCTATTTGTGACCAAAACTGCAACATTTCCTCCACGTCCAGCTGCTGCAGTTCTCTTCCTCTCCGCTCTGAGTCAAACCAACCAAACCCTTTCAGCAAGCTGTTCCCCTCCTCGCCTGTGGGGGCGCTGCACCAAGAACCACTGAAGGAAACGACATGAAGACCTCTGAAGACGGTGAGAGCAACTTCCTCCTTCAGAAGTAAACCAAGGAGGGCGTCAGGTTTCAGCGGCTGGAGGATTTCTCTTCTGTCTTTGGCTAAAGACCACGAGCCATTTCTCCTGCTAGCGCTAGGCTAGCTAGCGTTTGATTTGGTTGTATTTACCCAGAATGCCCTGCGCTGTAGTCCACTTCCTACTTTTGGAGCGGCCTCCGGTCTGCTTGGCGTTCACATCTGCATCCGAACTGAACCAGAGTTCACTTGAACCGAACCCAGACCGAGGTTTGTAGGCGGACCGGAGTTCGGGTCAGAGTTCACACCTCCCCAACCGGACCGGATTTTCCATAGAAACGGACTGGAGTCGGATTAAAGCGGACTGAACAGGGCTGCTGGGAACGATGCACCTTTAATTTAACCAATGTTACATTTGAAGAAACTGAGCGAAGTACGGGGGTGGCAGGATCATGATGTGGGGCTGTTTTGCTGCAGGAGGAACTGGTTCCCTTCATAAATTAGATGGCATCATGAGGAAAGAACAATATTGAAGCAACATCTAAAGACATCAGCCAGGAAGTTAAAGCTCAGGTCCAGATGGGTCCAGACGGACAATGAGCTGCAGCATCCAGCCAGAGTGGTTCTAAAGTGGCTTCAGGACAACAAAGAACAGGCCAGGCCCAGAAAACATTTGGGTTCAGAGGTGAAAAGGTGAGTGATGACAGAGGCCTAGAACCTGATCCAGTTCCACCAGTTCTGTCAGGAGGAATGGGCCAGAACTCCAGCAAGTTATTGTAAAAAACCTCTGGAAGGAAACCCAGAACGCTGAACCCAAGTCAGACGGTTTCAAGCAGAATTCTACCAAATACTGAGGAGACGGATGGAAACTTCTGAACTTTAGGAAAGTTTCAAAAATCAGGAAAAAAACCTCAACAGAAGAACCTTTGGTTTAATCTGTGGTTGTGTTTATGCTGGAGTTATTTGTTCAGGCTCCCTGCTTTGTGTGTTTTAGGGTTTCACTTTAATAACCTTTTCTGAAGTTTCTTGTATGAAATTTCCACGTTGCGTAAATTTAATACCTACTGTATGTTAAAACATGTAAAATTATCTTGAGATTTCTTGTTTCCCACCTTTAGTTAATCTTTAGTTCTGTATTTAGCTCCATCTGTTCTGAAGAAAAGCATCCCCCACAGCATGATGCTGCCACCACCACAGCAAAGGAACCCCTGGTTCTCAAACTGAAGATGCTTGAGCTGAGTTCAGTGATGCTCAGAGGAAAGTAATCTGAGCTGAGTGTCCACAGTCAGCACCGCAGTCTTTGTTTCAGACACAAACAGAAACTTGTACCGAGTTTGTTTCTGGCCTGGATGAGAAAATTAACTGGCTGACCTGAAACAGCCTAAAACATGTGTTCCTGGTCTCTCTCCTGACCAGGGTCTTCGTTACGCTGACTGGTTCCCAAGCCACAGCTACTCTGTCTGCTGTCAGGTAATGAAATAATCTGATATTCTCCAAAAACAAAATGTCATATGAGGAAAACATTTGACTCATGAGAAACTAGAGAAAGCAGATATTTCACATATTTTCCAGAGACTGATTAACTTGTTTGATGAGGGATTGTCTCTGTTTTTAGCTTCCAGGTCTTGTATTTTCCTCCATCTGGGTGGAACTAATTATTCTTATTAATATTATTGTTACTGCATTTACATCGCTGTCATACTGTTGCTGTTCTGTTCCCTTAAAACAGCATTACAAGTAAAACCAACTGTCTGCTAGTACTTCTACGCAGTTACACACATGTTTATGTTTTTGTTCTAATATCAGTGTAATGTAATATCAATATGTGCATCATCATGATAGCAAAGCGTTGCTTGGATACGACATACGGCAGGCTGTAACGTTTCACCTGACATTTTCTCTCAGCTTTAAGACAGTTGTTATGATGCGTAACCGTGGCAATAATATATTGTTTTTACAGCTGGGAGCAGCTGATTAGCATCTCAAAAGCTAAAATAATATCTGAACTTTGACCCTGAACCCTAGAGGAGTTGAAAAGGAAGCTTCATGGATGCAGAAAGAGAAGAAGGAAGTTCAAACCGTCTCTTCCATCCATCATAACGGATCATAAAGGATCATATCCCAGCAGTTTCTGACCACACGGTCAGACAGACACTTAAAGAGGAGCAGCAAAAGCAAAGGAGGTGGATTAGCAGAGCCAGCTAACAACTGATGGTGTCATCCAGGACATGTTACTGTGGAATAACGGATATTGAGTTGTTAGCATGTCAGGACAGTCATGAGACTGTTACACAGCAACACGGGTGGGCGATATGGACACCAGTCACTTAAAGAAGCATGATTTGTGTCACTAAACTGCACACAGTAACTGCATTTAATCTTGTTTTCAATTTTATTGATATTTATTGATGCCCTCATTGAACAAACTAAAAATCCTGACAATACAAACAGTTCTGGGGAGTTTTAAACATCATTAATTGGAATCTATTGTGACAATAATGAATCAAAATTCTTATCATGATAAGAAATTTATCGCAATAAATGATAAACGATATGATAAATGCTCACCCCTACTTCAGTCAGAGGCCTCGTAAGATTCGTTGCAAGACTGACTGCTACTGGAGATCCTTCCTGCCCTCAGCATCACCATTCACAAAGATAGTTGGATGATTTGAGTAACAACAACATTTAATTTCCCTTTGGGATAAATAAAGGATTTCCGAATTGATCTGAATTAAGGCAGCACTTAGCAGTAATATAACTGGGCACCAGCTGGATGGGCTCTCGCTGCACCTGCTGCCCAAACCTGACATAGATCTGGGTGTAGGAAATGCTTCACCTCACAGCAAGTAGTGGAAAAATCACACTGATGGAAAACTGAGAAAACGTAGTTTAATCACAACAATATTAAACAGTAGCTCCAGATTCCCCTGTTGTTGTGCAGCCCTACTTATAGTTACGAAAATCACTATAGTGGCCATTAATATTGGTATTATGGTACAACACATGCTGTCATTTTGCATGTATATATTATCATGATTATTATTGTTGTTGTTATTTGGCACATCTTTAACAACCTTGTTACTCAGCAGCACAAAAAGGAAAGCAAACAGTGGCGTTTAGAGCAGAACTGCCTACAGTTCAACACTTTTTTAGATGTAAATATTATTTATCAATGATTCTACTGTAATTTTACCACTTTAATCAATATAAAAATAACTTTTCCTCCTTTCTGGGCTTCATCAGAGCGGAAAGTAAACAGGTCTATCATCCATAATTAGCCCACAACACAGTCAGTAACTGATCAGCTCGCAGGCATGGATCGGAGTGTTGCGTTCACTGACCTCCAGGGTGGCGGACACCGGCAGCACGGTGGTGCTCAGCAGCAGGTCCGCCATGGCCAGGTTGATGATGAAGTAGTTGGTGGGGGTCCGCAGGTGTCGGTTACAGACCACCGACAGGATGACCAGGATGTTCCCCACGATGGCGAACATGATGAAGGAGGCCAGCACCATGCCCACCGGCACCGCCCGGCTGAGGTCCAGCGGCCGCTCGGTCCGGTTGGAGGAGGAGTTGGAGTCCTGGTGGAACAGGTCCGTCAGGGAGCCGTTAGTCCGCAGACTCATGCTGGGAAGCGGTCAGATGTTTAAATGGAAATGAACTGTCACTGGAGGAAACAGCGGGACTTACTCTGATCCAGTGAGAGAGGGGAAACTCTTTAAATGTGTTTTTAGAGTCCAACCCGCACCGGTTCCGTTAGTTTATGAAGGTTTTTAGATGACAACTTTAAAAAAAACAAAACAAAAAAAAAAACAGAGAGATTAGCAGCTCCTAGTTCTGGTTAAATCTCCGGGCTGAGCTGGGTGCTCGTGCGGAGCTCGGTTTGAGCGGGAGGCGCGCGCTGTGCTACAGCAGGTGGAGGCTCGGGTCCGTTCGGGTCCATTCGGACTCCTTCGGGAGGGTCTGGGGGTCTCCGGACCGGCTGACAGGCTCCTGCCGGCAGAGCGGAGCTCCTCCTCGGCTTGAGCTGTTGATTCAGGCGCAGGAAGAAGATTTGTGTGTCCTTTTATGGTCCAAGTGTTCAATGTGGGAAAGTTCCGACAGATGAGGGGGAAAAAGGCAGAGACACTGAAACACACACCGCTGCATCTCTCTCACAGAGGCTGAGCAGAACTGATATGATCTGAAGATCCAGCTTCACTTCAAACCCCCTCACATCACAGCCATAAACTGGCATGTTTTACTGGGATTTTATGTGACAGACCAACCAAAGCTGTGAAGTGAAGGGATAGTGATTCCTTTCAGAAATATAAATCTGAAAACTGTGGAGGTCCATGTCTTGTTAGGTCTGCAGGAGCTCCATCGTCTCTGGGAGGTGTTCAGAAACCAAAACAGCAGCTAAATAAAAATAATTTAGAGCCACAAATGTTCCATGACGTTTAGAATATAGAAAATAAAGTTGATGAATGTCTATTTAAGAAAAGTGATTTGTCTTTTTGAAAGAATCGCTCATTTTATTTCTACTTTTAGGCTTTTAAATAAAGAAAAACATCAAACAAGAACATGGATATATTTTCTTCTGTGGAATGTTGACATTTGTGGAAAAATATTTAATGAAAAATGGCACAAAAAATAGATCTAAAAAAAATACAACTTGGACTTTTGGCGTCATTCAGTTGTGGAAATTAATTGCAAAAAAACAAAACCAAAAAAGCCTGCTAAACACGCTCCGTGTGCAGAGGCTGTAGTCCTCAACACGGCCGTGCTGAGTTTGATTCCCAGCCATGTCTTCCCTTGCTCTCTCTGCCCATGTCCTGTCTGGTAACTGTCAATAAAGGCCACAAGTGCAAAAATATCGTTTTGAAAAATGAGACACATTAAAGTTTCTGGTTCTAAAGAGGTTAATGTATATGAATACTTTTTTTGAGGCCTTTCATTTGTAAAGAAAAGAAGATAAGTGGGGTTGTTGTTCAGAGCTAATGGTGGAAATTAAAAGTTCATCCATGTTGACTATAATTTACAGTTTATAATTTACATTGAGATATTAGTATCGTAAACAGTGAATATAGCGCCTCATGAATGTGTGTAATTGATTCTTCCTGCTGCTGAGTGCCAGCTTATGCCAGTTTCAGGAAGCCTCCTCTGATTGTGCTGCAGCAAGATGTGTCTAATGTTTTACATGTTTTACAGGATGATTTATTCTCGGTTCATGTTGGTTTGTATTTTATAGTAAATCTCTGGAAATAAGGAAAGGATTGTGGCAGAAACACATCAGTCGGTCAGTTTTGCAGCTTTTCAGAGGGTTTTGTTTGTGACAGCAGACATCAGAGAACCAGATTCTTCACCAGAACCAGCATAAATCAGTACAATCAAACACTAAACTGATGGCTGTAGTTTATGAAAAGAGCTGTATTCTTCTCTTTCATAACTCAGGGGACGCCTCCTGCTTGCAGTTCTGCATCTTCTCCTCCTACGTTAAAAATCGGCATGTTTAATGTTCCAGAGAGTCTGTTTCACTGCAGAGACACAGGCGTCAACCCTCAAGTGAATAATTCAGCGACTGCAATTAGCTCCACATAACTGAGAGCAGAGGAAGGCTTGAGACTCATTTAATATCACTTGATGTGTCAGATGTTACAGAGAAGAAGATGGCGGTTAAAGCGTGTTTTCAGTGAGATATGGGAACCGCTGCTGGAGGTGAGCCAGCAAATAAAACCCAACTTGTTCAGAGAAATGCCTTAAAACTGCTGCCAAGCTGCGAACGATTGCCTGTTTAAGAGTTCCAAAGCTCCGACCACAACCTGATGAGACTCAGACTCCCAGGTTGTCTCGTGTGCTGGAGAGCTATAGAGGTTAATTTCACTGATGTTTGTCTAATACGATTCACGCTTTGATGCAGGTGTTGGTTCAGGGGTTGATGCTGCTTTTCATCAAGTCAAATAAAGGTTTCGCAGCTCCGTTTTCGATTATGATTGTTTTGGTTTCATCAGGAGTAGTCCAAGTTTCACCTTCCCTCCAGAACTCCATGTTTCTGTGACACAGACTCGCTGAGAATTTACGAGTGACAAGAGGTTTCCCAAGACCTATAAAAATGTTTGGCCATAACATAGAAAATAAGAATATTTTTAGCTTTAAAGGGACTTATTATGCTTCCTTTTAAACAAGTCAGGGCAGGTCTGTGGGCTACTAAACATGTTTATTGCATTTTTATTGCACAAATTCATTCTCAGATAATGAGATTTCACCTCCTCAGTTCTCTCTGCTTTGAGCTCCTTTCAGAATGAGCTGTTTCAGGAGCTCTGTCACTTTTATGCAAATAAGCTGCTGTTGGCCACGCCCCAACTCAGTGTTTACACTTTAAATAGGTCAGAATGGCTGCAAACAGACGCCCGTTGTACAGCCGTCCATCTTTGACCCAGAAGCAGAAGAAGCGGAGCCTCCTGAACAACCAGCAAGGATGCAGCCGCGGTTTCTGGACGGTGAGTCAACAGCTAAACACTGCCAGCAGCCATCGAAAAGCAAAAACAGCGATAAAACCAGCTGACCGGCTCCGCTTCGTTTGCTAGGTGAGGGGCAATGCCCACCGATTGTGACATCATCAATGATGTCAGTCGTGCGTTACTCTAATCGTAACATGCTGCTATTTCCAGTCCAGTAATTAGATTAAAATTACTAATCCAAGTGATGTCTCTGTCGCAAGATAAACGTAAACAACGGAGGGAGGAGGGAGCTGCGCGTCTTCCAGCTAGAAACCCCATTGGTTGTTCCCTCTATGCTGGAGACCAAGAGCTGCTGTTACTGCCTGAACGTAGGAGAGACAGAACAACCAGAGGGAGTTTCAGTACTTCTGGAGGCACTACTAATCGATCCCAGAATAGGCTTTCTAGCTGATTGCTGACCTACAGATCGCAGTTTCCTTGAATTAAATGACAAAAACAATAATACATGAAAAATAATAACTTTTCAACAGTTTTCTCTGTATTTTCATTGTTTTTAGCCTTATATTAGCCAATATGGTTAATATTGTGAACCTTTTTTGCACTGTCAATTATAAATCTTTTTTTTATTGTCAACTCTTGTAGTATGAAATCCGCTTATGACATAGAGTTTTTTTTAGGAGTTTTTTTTTTAGTTCTGCACTGGAGGATAATAATAATAATAATAATAATAATAATAATAATAATAATAATAATAATCCTCCAAACTATCTAGCTTTAAAAATACTACATCAATATTTGGAGAAACACTTGGAGTCGCAGTCAGACTGACGGAGCAGATTAAGTCCCACCAGGTGGAGCGAAGCAAAGAGCTGCAACTAAAATGGAGGAAGTCCCGAACAACAAAACCTAAACTTCGGTGCAAAACCAGGAAGTGGAGGAGAGTTAAAGAAGTTGGTTGGATAGGATGTAGTTGAGGAAATGCTGCCCTTAAAGACGGTTGACTCGCCCTGGTTGGCTTTTTTTATGTCGAGGAGGTGGAGGCTGCTGAAAGTAACGAATAAAGTAACTTGTGATCTAATTTACTTTTAAAATCAAGTGATCAGTTAGGTTACTATGTTGCTTTTTCAAGGTGTAATCAGAAATCAAGTTATTTTTTCAAGGTAACTATGGCAACACTGGATGTCATAATCAGGGAGGATTTTGAAATGGCTCATTTTCCAGACTCTTAAAAAACATGTGCTTATTGTCAGAAAACAGCTGGGTGGGTTTTTTTTTAGTGCTTGGACTGTTTCTAGAAGCAGTAGAGACCCAAATGGAAGTATAAAAACATGCAAAAAGTGAATTTTGCATAATAGGTCTTTTTTAAAATTTACCATGCTTTCTGCTGTCAATGTGTTTTTTTATGTTCGATTAAAAGCTTCTAAAGCATTTTCAACCACTTTTCATAAAAGATTGAGTAGCTCTCTGTCTGTTCTTGGTTTTTACTACCTGACTTGTGTTACTGCTTGATGCAGATCAAATGGCTGACTCTGAGCCAGAGCAACACCAGATTTTACAGCCAGAGGATTCCTCTCTAACCTGGTTGGTTCATCATAAAAAGCTGTTTGTCGTATTATTTAATGTTTATTTGTTTCTCTGAATTCAGAGTTTTTCTACATAGGCCTTCCCACCAATTCACAACTAAACTCTTCACAGTACCATTTAGGGAAACCAGTTCAGTCCAGTCATTAGTCAGTAATCAGGTTGTTTGACCTGAACACACCAGAAGATGTGATTTCTTTTCCTCTCTAGTAGATGAATGGATGAATTAATCCTCACACCCCCGTCATAAAGGTTATAGAAAGTAATAATCTGGTCTAAAGTTCATGTAATTTCTGAAAGACCAGCTTGATTCAACATAAGTGGCTCCAGATAATTGGACAAATTTTGAATGTATTTAGCTTTTTCACTCCTTCACTGCATCAACCAAAAGTAAAAGTCATCCTTTGTGTGATTCGAGTTCAGCTGATTGACTGAAATATTCTTATTATTTGTTGTAAAGTTTTAATATTCATGCACATTTTATAGAATTTATGCTGAAACAGCTTCTGGCAAGGTTGTGTTAATTAAATGCAGTCAGGTTGTAGTGAACAGTTGTTTTAATTATCAGCATGTAGGACAGTTCTTTCCTTTTCTAATTAATGTCTCCCACTTGTAGCCAAACAGATAAAGTTCCTGAATAACATATTCAGACTGGAGGCCGTTTGTTAAATTCATCCATGAATTCAGCCGTGAAAGTTTTAAAACAATCTCCCTGAAAGTTCAGGAAATAATGTCACAAATCACATCTGAAGCACCTGAAGGAACGAGATTCAATGCTCGGAAATATCTAAGATATCAACCAGAATAATTAACTCCATTTACGTCCGCTCATCATAGACATAACGTGTTAATTTGGGACATTTATTAATTAATTTGAACCATTATTTTTTCCAGAGCAGAATAATTATACGTCAAATCTAATCCAGTGCAGTCTAGCTTTGTTTTTAAAGCACTTTAAATTACCAAAAGGACCGACGTGCTGTACAGAATACACAAAACCATTAAAAACATGAATAATGCAATTATAAGGACAGAAAAACATAAAATACAGAAACAGAGTTTAAAAATACCTAACTAGTCTCAAATAACTAAAGACAAAAGAACTGGGTGAACAAGTTGTGAAATATTGTAGATTTAGTCCCACAGAGTTAATTATTTGCCTAATTTTGCCGGTTAGCTAGTGAGACCTCAACCCCCAGCCTCATACAGCCACCACCGAGCTTCCAGCTGGACATTTCACAACTCCTCCGAGTAGAACTGATGTATACAGAGGTAAAAACTAAACAACCTCCAACACACACTCGTTTTATTGAACTTGCAGTCACAGAGAAATCGGCCCACTGCATAATGCTGCCACCACCAGTTCAGTGACATTTGCAGGAGGTAGTTCTACTGGTTAGATGTCCATGTTGCTCCTCTCTTACAGATCTACAGGTTCCCAAATCTGTCTGTCTAATAGAGCCGCAGATGGACCGATCATTTAGCCCAGGGGTGTCCAAAGTGCGGTCCGGGGGCCATTTGTGGCCCCTGGACTGATTTTGTGTGGCCCACGGCTGCAATTCAGGAATGATACAAACCTGCACCCCCTTTCAGCACAGGTGGTTAAAGCAGATGGAGACGTTTTATTTTTAATCAGGGCAACATTTTTCCAGACAAATGAAACTCTTACAACAGGAGGTGTAGGCCACAACACGAAGTCTTCAGTCACCATGACCGCGTCTGTCCAGAGGCTTTGATGCACCAGATCTGCTTTTAATGAATTTGTTACGCTTGGCTGAATACTTTTCAATAAAATTGACCAAAATCTTGTTTTTATTGCTTTGAATTGACAAAAAATGTTTTATCATTTTCAGACAAGACATTCAATAACTCACAAAGTGGACCTGTTTCTTTTAATGAGGCAAACCTGCAAAACCCTTTTTACGTTTTGGATCGACAATAATTTACACCTTCCTTCCCAACAATAAAAACTGTTAACTGAAATTAACGCGTTAAAGTCCTGGTCCTAGTTGGAATACATCATCAGATGGTCAAAACAAACACATGAGTGGATGGAAAGGGGATGTTGTGTGACCTAATGCTGGTCCTGATGGGAAGAAACTGAATCTTCTGGTCCTGTCAGGTTAAAGCCTGTTTTCTCCTTAAACACCTTTAAGAAGCTGCAGATCTAAACCAGTTGTGTTTGAATTAATCTGAATTTTCTGCAGCTGCTGGTCTGTGTGAGGAAACACAATGGAGGTCACTTCAGCATCCCCCCCCCCGAGGTCCGTCCACCAATACTACTGCACTCATTTCATTCCTGGAGGCTCCATTAACAAAGCTAATAAATTTCCTGGAGGTGCTGATGCTGACGGTGAATGTCCTCAAATGCAGAAATGATTTAATGAGCAGATTAAATGCGTCTGGGCTCCCACAGCCGGCTGGCTTCCCTCTGAAACAATCAGAGCAATCCGGTGCCCCCCCCCCCCGGGGGAGCTGGAGCAGCGTCTGTTTGTCAGTTTCACTTAGAAACATGACACCAACAACCTCAGCTGGGTCCGGATCCAAACAGGAACGAGCAGAATCCCGTCCCGCCCTCTGAGCGTGTGATGTAAGGCCAGGGCGGAATCATTCCCAACCAAGGTCGCCCAGCTCCAGGTGGTATAAGTAGCCCAGCAGGAACGCCACGTCTATTTCCAGATCTGTTAGCAATGTGCACCATCCAGTCAACAATAACTGCACGGAGGTGCTATGGTCAGAGCTGCAGCCAATCAGAGAGCAGATCGACAGGTGGGAGCTTCTATCGGCACCTTCTTGCAACTTAGTTTTGTCTCATTTCAAGTGTATTCAAGAGATTTGCACGAGAAGCCAGACCAAAAATACTTAAGATTTTGTGTTTTTGCAGTGTTCGGGTCTCAGATAAAACGCCAACTCAACCGAAAAGGTTCTGGAAGTGGATCCGACTCCCGAAGGAACACTGCAAAAACACAAACTCTTACCAAGTATTTCTGCTCTAGTTTCCAGAGCAGCTATCTTGAATAGCCTTGAAATGAGACAAAACTAACTTACAGTAGCTTTTCAGCAGATATAGGAGCTGGTTTTAAGTCAATAATTCCTCAATATTGATGAAAAAGTTCTGGTTATGAGTGAAATAATCTGCCAGTGGAACGGGATATTTTGGCTTATAATGAAGGAAATATGTCTTGTTCCACTGGCAGATTATTTCACTTATAACTAGAACTTTTTCATCAATATTCAGGAATTATTGACTGAAAACCAGCTCCTATAGCTGCTGAAACATTACTTATAAGGTAGTGTGTCTTATCTGAAGTGTATTCAACATATCTGCAGTAGAAACTAGAACAGAAATACTTGGTAAGATTTTGTGTTTTTACGGTGAAGAATACCTTCAGGATGAATGCTGATAAAAACAATCTTCATCCAACATCTTCCTCGGTGAAAGAGCAGCCGAGCCACTCAGTAAAAGCTCTGTGACCTCCACATGGAAGCCATCCATCTGTCGGGAGGCAGCGTGGAGAGATTTCTGATGCGAGGATCCTCTAATCGGAGGAGTGTGAGTCAGACTGAGGTGAGACAACGTCAGCACAGCTTTAAATTCCACACAGACTCCTTAAATCTGCTGCTGACAGACCGATGGGGAGGATGAGGAGCACGGTCAGAGAAACCACAGTCTAAAAAAGACCAAACACGTCATCAAGGTCCTTTTTCCGGAGCTCTTTAATGATCTCTGTATCAGTCACCTATCGATTCTCTCGTGGGGGGTTTATCTCTTGAAGCCACTATAGGGGGGAGTGCATTATTTGACAGACTAAGGGTTGCTGTAGGTTGAGCTGAGTTTCCATAGAAGAAGAATCTGGACATAAACAGCCGACAGAAACACACAGCAGGGTTCTTTCTGCAGAGACCAAACGCTCAGTTTAAACATTCAGTTTGGTCCAAGCCTGAATTCATCCTCGTCACTTCTTTACAGACATATCTGAAACCCAGGAGGATGAAATCTCTTCCTTTTTGTCTTTTAATTTCTATATTAAGTTATGCTGCTGTTGTTTCACCCTGGAGGTAGCAAACTGGATCTGGGAATGCCGAACCAACAGCGTTCCAGTTGGGATTTGCTGGTAGTTGTGCTTCATGACCAGGCTGCAGGGAAACAGGCTGAGAACATCAGATTTCTACGTATTTCACACATTCAAGCACTAAAGACACATATTTACTGTGTTTGTGAACAAGAGACAAAACATCCAAATGCAAAACAACAGTTCATTCTGCTGGTTGGATGGTTGATAGGTTGGATGAATAGTCAGATGGTTTGTTGATTAGTTGGTTGGATGGTGGGTAGTTGGTTTATTAATTCCTCATCATTCCAGCTGTGGTTGTGTTATTTGTTTGGGAAGTTAGATGGTTGGTTGGTTTATTTGTCCATTCATCGGCTGATTGGTGGGTTAGTTTGCTGCGTTGTTTGTATGACTTGAATGCTTGGTTGTGCTGATTGTAGAGTTGGTTGGTTGGTTGGTAAGCTTTATTTTTCATCTTTTCTTAATTTTACATAAATATGTAAGATGAATATGTTGTTCTAAACTTATAAAATATTTTAAAAATCATGGTATTGACCTGTTGTATTCCAGCCATGTTGGATGTGAGCCCGGAGTTGCCTGGAAAACCTCTTTCTAAGCGTTCATTTCAGGTTCTTCTAGCTGATCCTTCTGAATGGGAATTAAGAAGCCTCCAAAAAGAAACACTGGTCACAAACATGAAAACAAAAATATGTGTTAGAATCTTAGTAATCTAAAAATATTTTAAACTTTCAGTTTGGAACATAAACTCGTATAAACTATGAACATAATTAACGGTTAGGGACATGATTCAGACTCAGCAGCGTCTCGTACGCTGAGGCAGAGCGTTAAGTAGAGTCTCCGTGATGCAGAACGCACAGAAGTCATGATGTTGGTTTCGATGAGAGAGCAACTCTCAGCCAGGCCTGGTCTCAGTGTAGTTATGGACTCAGAGGTAAACAAACATAAAGTCTAAGGCCAAATCAGCCGACCGTCACGCTCCAAAAGTTGTCAGAAATTATGGGTTCTATTGAGACAGGACCCAGAAACTGGTGGAAGATTTTATTTTCAGTTGGTTTCTTGTTAAACTGGTGTCTTTATTGTTCTCAAAACTCAACCAGGCAGCTACATCGCATTAGAAACGCTGCTGCTGGAGTTCTGACCCACATCAGGACATTGGAAGCTTCAGTCAGAAGCCAACTTCAGCTCTCTATAACACAGCACGTTTATGCTTGGCGTCACGTTGAATTACAGAAAACTCACTCAAAACAACACAGCAATGCATCTAATGTATGACACTTACAGATACTCTACGTTAATCATTTTTCTTGATAAAGTTTCCTTGAAAGAAGAAAGTAAGCGTTGCAGGTGACCAGCCTTGGCTGGTTGTTAGCCTATCCAAGGCTCATGCCAGCATATTCAGGGCTAATGCTAGCCTATCCATGCTAATAGATAGCAGAGGAAGTAAGCATTCCAGTGGGGGACCAGCCTAGGCATGCTAGCCGTTACCCTAACCAAGGCCAACACTAGCCCATCCAAGGCTAACATTAGCCTAGCTGTGTTAATGGACAGCAGAGGAAGTAGGCAGTCCAGTGGGGGACCAGCCATGCTCGTCTCCAGGCTCTCCAAAGCTAACACTAGCTAGTACTCTCCTTCTCATTTGCCAGTTCCAGTTGCTCAGTTAGTGGTGCAGACCTCCCTGTCATCATTCGTCAGATCAGTAGCTGGCTTCAGGATAGATATAGCCTCCTGTGACAAGGAAGTAGCCACCAGTGGGTGTGTGGTCGTCTTAATTTTGGCGCTGAAACTGCACCATACCTTACTGTCAGGTCTGATCATCAGAAACCTCTTCACTGGTTGTTCCCAGAACCAGAACTAAACAGGTTTCTATGCTCCTCAGCTCTGGAATTAGAGCCATGAAAACCCAAGATGTTCTGGAAACATTTGGCTTCTTTCAATCAAGACTAAAACCTTTATTAGTACTGCTGTGTTTTAGCAGTTTTTAGCCATTTGTTTGGTTAAAATTAACATTTTACTGCTTTTTTCTTTAAATCTCATGACTAAGCTCTTCTTTCTTTTATTTCCTCAGAGCTTTCTATCATCTTAAAGTCCTTTTATTTGCCTTGTGAAGAACGAGGCTCCATAAATAAACTCGCTTTGCCTTTTTGCTGCGTTTTTCAGGTCTGAGCTGTTTTCAGGTTTATCTTTTACATTTATGATGGGTGGACATGTTGTTGTTTATCTCCACCGTCCGCTGACTGATGGAGACGCTGGTGGCGCTCAGGAGCTCTGATGAACACACACATCATCCCAGAGATGTCGCAGTGTGCGTGTATGTGTGTGTGTGTGTGTGTGTGTGTGTGTGTGTGTGTTTGGCACTATGATTAGTTCAATAATATCTGCAGGGCTCGTCTGAGAGCGAGCCAGTGCTCTGTCAGCAGACGGTGCTTTTAAAAGCTTGTGATGCTGCTCATTATTCAACTGCAGGGAGACTTTACCGCTGCGGCCACCGTGCACAGCAGCAAAAACACACAATTACGCCACAGAGAGCGAGAGCGACGCAATCCTCGCATCAGATGCTACAGACTAACAGACCTCCTCCTCCGCCGAGGGTTCTGCTTTCAGGCCCTCAAACATGTCAATTATCCGTTTAATCCAAAACACAAATACCAGCGATTATTGGAGTTTTAGGGGGACTAAGCATAGAGAGCAGCACTGGCTTCTTCCCATGACCTCCGAGGTCTCCATGTTACCAGAGGAAAACGTCTCACGCAGATGGAAAGACAAAAACTGAGTTTCTGCATTGACCTCCTGAGGGGCCCAGAGGTAGGCGGGCCCCTGTGACCCTGATTAATACATGTCAGGACTGTGTAGCTCAGCAATACCTCATATTTACAGATTCAAAATGAAGGTTTGAATATGTCTTAACTGACATCCTGACATAAAAATATTACAGTCTTAAATTACAAGAATAAAGTGATAAAGGTAGCAGAACAAAGACGCATTATTACCTGAAGAAAGTCGTAAAATTAAGAGAAAAAAGTCGTTTAATGAGAAGAAAGCTTGGAAAGAGTCATCAGCATCTAACATGAGCAGCTCAGTCCGTGATTCTTGCTTCTGAACAGACTCGGTCGTTGTTCAGTCGTTTCAGAGTCCTTCTGCTGGTAATAACCTGATGCTGATGAGTTAAAAGATGAAGTATTTCATTATTTATGAAACTGATACCAAAGTATATGTCAGAACACGGGTGGTTTGGGGTTGTTTGTGAGATTTACTCTTCTGACTCTAGTTTTTGTTTATTCCTATCCTGTGTCTTATTTTGATGAGATCAGCCTTGTTTTTGTTTTACTTTAGTTCAGTCTTTTCTTAGTTATTCTGGTTTATTATTATTCCTTGTGTCTAGTTATCCTCTGTTACTGTTAGATTCATTTTCTTTGCTCCCCTGTTTACTCTCTCTCTCTCCCTGTTGACATTCTCTCTCTCTCTCTCTCCTCAGCCTCCCTTTAGCTCTTTCCTCACACCTGCAACCTGTTAGCCAATCAGCCCCAGTCCATTGTCCCAGCACTCACACTCCCAGTATCTATTCTCCTTTCCTGCTCCCACTCCTCGCTGGATCCTCCTGTTACTTGCTCGTTTTCGTCCCCGGCGTGCACCACTGCTTTTGCTCTCTGGATTCCTGTTTTTGTTCTGCTCTGGCTTCCTGCATTCCCTGGGACTTTGTAAGTTTTCTGTTCATCATTTTTTAAATTAAATCTTCAAGAAGTACTCGCTGCCTCTGCCTCACTGTATTTGGATCCAGAACAGCCAACCATTTATGAGATTTAGGAAAATCTCATAAAATTAGTACTTTATTCTGGTAATATTATGACTTTATTCTCGTACGACTATTTTCGGACAACTTTTTTCTTGTAATATTATGATGGCCCTGCTCAATCCGCTTTAATCCAACTCCAGTCCATCTGCCCAGAACGTCCGGTCCGGTTGGGGAGGTGTGAACGCGTCATCGAACTCCGATCCGCCAACAAACCTCGGTCTGGGTTCGGTTGAAATGAACTCTGGTGCTGTTTGAATACAGATGTGAACGCCAGCAGACCGGAGGCCGCTCCAAAAGCAGGAAGTGGACTACAGCGCAGGGCATTCTGGGTAAACACAACCAAATCAAACGCTAGCTAGCCTAGCGCTAGCGGGAGAAATGGCTCGTGGTCTTTAGCTGAAGAATAAAGAGAAATCCTCCAGCCGCTAAAACCTGACGCCGCTCCGTTTGTGTTGACATTTGGTGAAGAAGGAAGCTGCGCTCAGCGCCTTCAGAGGTCTCCATGTCGTTTCCTTCAGTGGTTCTTGGTGCAGCGCCCCCACAGGCGAGGAGGGGAACAGGTTGCTGAAAGGGTTTGGTTGGTTTGACTCAGAGAAAGAGAACCGCAGCAGCTGGACATGGAGGAGATGTTGTGATTTTGGTCCCAAATAGAACCGAGTCTAGCGGACTGTCAGGAGGGAAAACAGCATTAATATGTTTCTTTTTCCTTTTTTTTCAGTCAAGCCCAAATGAACTTAAAACTGGATTCTTTTCTCTTAATAAGGCAAATAAACAAAATCCTCTCTTAGTTTTGGATCTGCAATGATTTAAAATTGATTTTAAAAATTATTAGTCTAAAATATTCCATGTTTAGTTTATTGCTGAACAAGCAAAAAAAAAAAAATCTCAATATTTGTTTTGTGATTTTAGTTTCTGAAGATCCTGTGAAAACTTTTGACTTCATTTGGGCCAAAAAGTTTGGACACCGCTGAGCTTACTGAACTCCTCTGAGTCCTGCAGCACAGTTTCACTGCTGCTTATGTGTGCGTGTTGTGAAGGTGGCACTGTCCTGCCTTGGCACCTATCCGGGTTTCAGAGTGGATTCAGAGTCCCACAGGAACCATCGGTCAGATCCTGTTCCTCCCGCAGGCCGAGAAGTGATGCTGACTCAAACTGTGGAGGCCGGCTGGTCAGCAGTCAGCAGAGCAGCAGCCCTCCTCAGGAGGCCGCTGGAGCCGGACCCTCCCAGTCTGCAGGATCTTAAATTACTGCATCATAGCTGCTTAATGAAACATCATCAGTAAGAATATGAAGATGTGTTTAACACAACAAAATATGAAAACACGCTCATGTTATTTTATCAGAAATATATTCAGTTTCATCCATCCATCATCTCTAGCTCATCTAAGACTGGGTTGTGGTGGGAACAGATCTAGTGTGGGAACCAGGACTGGACTGGCCATCTGGTTACTGGGCAATACCAGTCTTTCCAAGGCTCTTAAATTGTTTTTCTTCCTGATTTTCTTCAAGTCCACTAATCTTTCATTTGTTTCATGGATCCTTGATAAAACGAATCAGCCTTTCCATATTCGAGAAGAGACAGATGGTGTGCACGTGATAAGTCGCGGAGCAGAGTGAAATGTGCATTTCTTTTTGAGAAAGTGAGTAATCGAGAGGGATGGGAGCTGCCAAGAAGGATCAGGTGTGCAAAGAGATCGCAAAGCCAAGACAACCTAATACAGGAACCATATCAGGATGCAAAACAACCAAAAAACAGAGCACAAAGAAAGAACGTGGAGTTAAATAAAACAACTGAAGTGCTTCCTGGTAAACATCTCTGAAGAAGCTGCAGCAGAAACCGTCTCTCCCTCTGTGATTCCCTCACGTCATTCTGGGCTCCATCCAGCGACGTGCAGTAAAATAGGAACATGAGCAGCAAAACAGATGCTAACAATGATGAGAGAACATCAGCTTTTCCTCCTCATTTCTCTATAAATCAGTTTTTTAAGAGTTTGCAATATCAACATTTTTATGGTCAAAATCACTGAATTTCCACGCTGCCTGTTCTGCATATGCTGACGTTCCTCAGTGTGGCTCATATATTTAATGAAGGCGAGCGACAGACTCTGATCGGCCATAAATGCGCAGGCTGAGGCAGAAAGTACCGTGCCTCACCGACAGGGGGCGGTGCTGAGCCCCGTAGGAGCATCAGGCAGCGGGGGCTCTTCTACACATGGAAAAGACTGAAAACAATGAGAAAAATGCAGTCGGAATAGAACCGTTGAAAGCCGCGCTCCCTGGCCTTCATCCCCGTCACAGCTGGCGGAGTTTTAAAAGCGAAAGGGGGATGAGAGACTCGGGCGTTTTTACAGAGACATGGAGATTCGTGGAGGAGGATAGGTGCTTCATGTAAAGTAAAAGGTCAGATCATGATTTTCAGTTTCAATCAGAAAAGAGGGAGGTCAGCCAAAGACAACATTCACATTAATATATTATTTAATGTTCTTGCTCTCATGTTGTTGAATTGTGTGGAACTGATGAAAGCATAATTAAAAGCTGCAATCAGTTCAGGCCACAGCTGAAGCATAAGCTCCATACTGGATGCTGGGTCTGTGCATCCGACGCCTCACCGGTCACTGGTCCCATCAGCTGGGCGCCAGCTCAGACTGGCCTGCAGCTCCTGTGCTCTCTGGCCCTGAATTACTCCGAACCGAGCTAAAAACAGCAGCATGGCCCTTTAAGTTTCAGCCCCGCATTCCTGGGATTGCAGCTTTCAACGCCGGACGCTCAGCCGTGCGACAGCTGGGGAGCAAACTGCAGGGTCTCCGTTTCAACAATGCACCTGGCCCCAGCACCGATGGGCTGCGTGCGAGATGAACCTCTCGGTTTTATTCTGGACATGTTCAGAATGAAATCAGAGCGTTCGGGAGAAGTTTGTTGGTTTTCCTCTGCGTCCTCCTCCGCTCCAGCTGGAGCTGAGCTCCGGCGGCGCTCAGCAGCTGGTGGGAGTTTCACCACTGATGGATGGAGGAGGACATCCTGACATCCACATGGTGCGCTCAGCTGCGGGACGAATATAAGAGCAGTGGGAGGAGGCTGCGCCGCAGCTCTTCAGATGAAAAGCGAACTTTCACTGAGAAAAGCTGGAAGTTTCTCCTGCTGGTGCAGCTGCAGCCGGATGCAGCTGCAGCCGGATGCAGCTGCAGGGAGACGACGCCCAAAGACGAACAGAAGAAGGGAGCGTTTCCCTGGATTGTTGAGCAGATTGTGTTGTTGCATAACTGGATGATTCAGAGCAGCAATAGGCGGCAGCAGATTTAGTGATGAGGATGAGGATGGTGAGGTTCAGCAGCAGGTGGAGGATGAAGAGGAGACGGCTGCTCTGAGTTTGAAACCATCAATCTGAGTCCTCTGAGTTTCTGCCTTAAAAAGACGCCCGCAGGTACACAAACGTTTGTCTTTATGCTGTTTTAGGGACCATACTGTGAAGTATTCACACCCCTTAAACCAGGGGTGTCCAAACTTTTTGTCACATGGGCCAAAATCATCAAGTCAGAAGTACTTGCAGGTCAAAACATATAGTTTTTTAAAAGCTAATGTCACAAAAAAAAAAAAAACTTACTGTCAGTTTTTTCCCTGCTCAACAATAAACTAAGCCTGCGATATTTTAATGAAACAAACCGGTCCGAGCTTCTGCAGACCGAAACCTGAAAAGGAGTTTTGACTGTTTGGATGCTGTTCTTTTAATGAGACAGTTGGCACATTCTTTGGGATTCATTCGGGGGAAAAACACAAAAATTGAGTCTAATTCTCAGATTTGGGTCATTCTTTCTCTGAAAGCATTTGCTGTATTTGGTCGAGCTGAATAAATGAATTAAATGCAGATTTGGATGCATTACAGTCGGCTTTAGAGTGAAACTCAGGATAAATGTGCTCAGATTTACTATAAAATAAAAAAAAAATGCAAAAAGGCTGGTTATTAAAGATTAATATTTGGTGTTGTACCCAACTTCTTTTTATTATCTTTAATTCAAAATTATCTCCATTAACCACCTTTGCTGGGAGGCCAAATTTGTCCCGTTATTTAATTGCAGTCAAGGGCCATAGGAAATCAGTCCAGGGGCTGCAAATGGCCCCCAGGCCACACTTTGGCCACCCCTGCCTTAAACTGTTTCACATTTTGACACGTTCCAACCACAAGCTCATTGGGATTTTATATCAGACCAGTCCATCCCAGTTTCAGGCGTGTCGAACTGGTTTTCATTTCGGGCCACATTCAGATCATAAACATCCCCAAAGGGCCGGTTCTGGCAGGACGAACTGATAAAACTACCTGTTAACCAAATATTACAGCTGCCTCTGCATTCGATGCGTCTTAAATTGAAATAATATTCAACATCTTTTCACACTGATGTAATTTGGCCCTGTACAAATAAAAACTGATTTGATTTGACTGATAAAATAATATTTAAAGGGATCCATGATTAGCTGTAATAATAGACTTTATTTGAGAAACATTTATTTCTGATGTAAAAACAAAACAGTAAAAATACTGTTGGCTGTTCAGTTTTTATAAAATTTAATTAAATATTGTCACACGGACGTCGCCATGTTGTTTACGCTGCAATGCATTCTGGGTAGATGACGTATGCCAGGACCTACAGCGCCAGCTCCGTCCAGCCGGAACAGTAATTATTGCGCAATAAGTAACATTCAGTCCTTTAAACTTGAACCGGAGTGAAATAGAAGGGAACGCAGAAAAGATGAGGGGAGATGAAGATGAGGAGGAGCAAACAGAGGAAGAGGAGAGATTCGGATAAGAAAAGCTGCTGTTTGAGCTGCTGCTGCTTGGAAATGTCAGTCTGACAGGATGCTGCAAAGAGCTCCAGTTTCTAACTCAAGCTGTTAGCGGTTAGCATCGGGATCAAAACATTTTCTCAAACCTTTCAGAATAATGTTTTACAAAGACTTAAAGGTGCTTCACTGTCACTTTAAACATCCATTCATTATCTTCCAGTTGGTTTTGATCTCCCATTAGCTCCAGCTAACAGTGTTAGCTCCTGCTAACGATGCTAGCGCTAGCTAACATAGTGACCAGCAGATTACAAGCCGATCACACCTGTTAGTTTCAGCAGATATCTGGTGTTTAACGGGAAATGAAAACAGCGAGGAGGTTCGCCTCCATCCAGACGTTGAGTGGGCGCCGAGCTCGCCTCCACCACCTCCACTTCCTGAGTTTAGTTTATGGACTCGACTCCACTTGGCCCTACCCGCGTCATTGGCCCAGCATGCATTGCACAGGTGAAAAAATGGCGACTTCCGTAGGTGGAAAATATAATAAAGATATACAATTTGTGAAGTAATTATGAGTTTTTACGTGTCACAAACAGCAACATTTAGGTTAATAGGAAAATTACAACATATTTATGCCAACAAGTTCAACTGGTCACGGATCCATCAAGCCCTCCAGAGTCTTGGAGGGCCACAGAAATATCTTGGGAGGGCCAGATTTGGCCTGAGTTTTACACGTGCAAAATGTGATGAAGTAGCTGGGTGTGAATACTTTTACAAGCTGTTGTTGATGTATTTCTCTGGACCTTAATTTGGAACCTGAAACTGGTCCTGATCTGAACGGATACCAGGTGAAAAGATCCAGTTAGAACATCCATTAAGATTTGTTTAGGTTCAAACTCCAAGTCCTCTCTCTCTCTCTCTCTCTCTCTCTCTCTCTCTCTCTCTCTCTCTCTCTCTCTCACTCACTCACTCACTCACTCACTCACTCACTCACTCACACACACACACACACACACACACACACACACACACACACACACACACCAACCATTTCCAGCAGGATCATAACCAACCCTCATCCGTAAACACATCGTCGCTCTGAACCCAAGGCTAGAAATGTGGATCTCCTGCATAGAATCTGGCTTCGGTCCCCATAAAGCCAGTGGACTTCAGATGCTCAGTGATCGTTCCAGAAAACGTCCTAAATAGGCAATAAAAACAAGAACACACACACACACACACACACACACACACACACACACACACACACACTATTTCCATCCTGACTGAAGCATTGGAGAACTTCCTCACAGCATCTATTTGCTCTGTTTCTGTCAACATGTTGTTGAGATAAAAGGCTTCCCTGCTGCCTTTTGGCACATACTGGTTTTTCTTCACTCTAAACATTACCAGTTTGATTTAAATGGTTTGAGATTCTAGGTGTTTTTTTTTTTGTTTTTTTTTTTTTTTTTTTTCAGATTCATTTGGGCGAAAAATAATTCAGTTACAAAAATTATTCAGGCAGACTTTTTCTTTTGTTTTGCTTTGTTTTATTCGTTTAATCAATGTGGCTGCATAGTTGTCGGTCGGCACCAGGATGACTTTTCTAACTGGGTCCCAGTAGAACCGTGATCCTCACATGGAGAACAGAGGAGAACCTTCCCAGAAGGCCAACCCACCAGAATCACTCCAGGAGCTCATCAACGACTCATCCAGGAGGTCCAGAAGTGGGAGTATGATGATCTGGGGCTGCTTTGCTGCTTCAGGACCTGGATGACTTGCTGCAGCTGATGGAACCATGACCTCTGACCTCTGAGGCATCCATGGTCAGAGGCCATGGATGCCTCTGACCATGGCCTCATGGCCCCATGGTGCATCCACCATGGCCTCCCATGGTGGATGCACCCATCCTCCTATGGGAGGATGGGTGCATCCACCCATCATCTGGATGCACCCATCCAGATGATGGGTGCATCCAGATGATGCACCCATCAGTTCTTGATCTTGAGCTCAAGCTCACCTTGGTTCTGCAACAGCAGATTGATCCAAAGCACCTCTGAATGCCACCAGAAAAACTAGAACAGAGGGTTTGGGATGGCCTAGTCAAAGTCCAGACTTAAATTTGATTGAGATGCTTTGGCTTGACCTTAAAGGTGACCTGTTATGCTTCGTTGAACATCTTAGGATACGTCTTTGGGCTAGAGAACATGTTCTTTACATTTTTTGCACAAAATCTACTCAGTTCTACTTATTTTGAGCTCCTTTCAGAATGAGCTGTTTTAGGGCCTCCTGTCACTTTAAATGCAAATAAGCTGCAGCTGGCCACGCCCCCCAACTCAACCTTTATACTCGCAGGTGAAAATGGCTTCAGATGCGTAGTTATACAACCGTTCATCTTTGAAAATCAGAAGTAGAGCCTTCAGCAGAACCAACAGGGATGCAGCAAGTGGTTTCTGGATGGTGAGTCAACAACTAAACTCTTCCAGCAGCCGTTGTTCAGCGAATGCAGCGGTAAAACCCGCTGACCAATTGAGCTGGAGCTCCTTGGGTTGCTAGGTGAGGGGCTGGGCTCGGCTGGGGTTGCTAGGTAACGGCGCAGTGTGACCTTACATTCAGAAGGTTTCTGAAACTCGTTTCAAACATCAGTCGGGTGGTTTGTTTTAGCGCTTGGGCTGTTTTTTATAAGCAGTTTAGACCCAAATGGAAGAATAAAAACGAAGAAAATGTGAATTTTGTGAAATGTTTCACATTTAATGTTTTCCTCATTCTGAGGATTGGATGAAAACCTTCCAACATGTCTGAATTAGATCGATTCTCTAAAGCAGAGGTCAGCGTTCCTCCCCAGTGATGTTAAAGACTTTCCCAGTTATCATGAGGATGGAACAACCAGTTATTAGGTTTAGGGTGTGATTACTATTTCACAAAGAACCAGGCTAGTTTCATTAGGTTTTTTTTTTAACCTTAATATAAATATGAATTAATCATTTATAAACCTGCTGTTTCTTTTTTCTCAGGTCCTCTTAGTCTGATATTAACATCAGTTTGATCTGAAATATTTAACTGTGACAAAAAAAAGCAAAGACAGAAGAACTTCTGAGGGTGTACAAACTTTTTAACTGCACTGTGACATATTCTGTGTAATCTGCAAATGATCAGAGGGATTTGATGGATTAGGATGACCAATAAATCTCTCTTCTTGACTAAAAGTATGAAATTATTCCCATTCATGACGCATTCGGATCTCAGACTGCAGACAACAGTCGCCTGCAGCCTCAGAAACACGAAAACAGAAAACATGCTTTCTGTTTTTTAACGTGCTGTGGTTCATGCTTCTGTGGAACTGAGTACTGAGGAACATTAAAATCTAACAATCTATTGGTTTAATACAAGGCTTTTCACACTACTTTAGGTTTCTATGGTTTTGATTTATGATTTTCTTTGTCAAAACAAACACAACCACGGTAACATTTGCTTAGTCTGACAAACCTGCCAGAACAAACTCGTCTTCGATCGTCACGTTGTTCTTATCTACCAGGGTTCTTTCATTTCCCGTCAGCTGATTTAAAATCAGACTCACAGCACATCTAATCCACCGTCTGTAAAACTAAATATCTGTTTTCAAATTGTTTTGCTGTTTGCTTTAAAATCAATATTCAGCTGGATAAAATATAAAAATACACCCAAACAACAAACCGGCGTCCTCGTTCTGTGACCGTCCCTGGGAGGCGCGACAGCAGGCTTTAGTTTCCAGAGTGGAAAGTTGCCAAGAACAGCTTTGTGTGCTCCAAGTACAACTGTTTGTGCTTTTCGTCGTCTTATTTTTATGATTATTATTCACACTTCTTCAGTTGGGTTTATTTTCCTGTACGGCTGCAGTGAAGAATCCCGTGTTTTATGAAGAAGACCAAAATGTCTGTAAAAAACACAGTTCTGTACTTAACTCAGAATATTTTTTATAGTTTTAAATGAAGAAAACATTCATAATCTTTGTACAAATTCTCTACCATCACAGAGACACTCCCTTCTTTCTGCTGGTAAAATGAATTTTTAACATTCCTGTATTTCTAAGCTCATGCTGACTTTGCTGAAATATAAATGTTCTGCAATCTGTCCCTTATCTGAATGTCTCACAGTCTGATCAGAGACTGCGTTGTTGGTACTTAATCCAGATCATTCTTCTCTTTGGAAGGTGGATGAGCTGTGCCTTTCTCTGACGGAACAAGTGGTTGTTTACTTTAAAAAAATGACAGTTTTTGATATTTGGGGTTTTTGTATTTATGATTTATGACCCAGAAATTTATTTTCATAAAGTCTTTCAAATGTAATACAATTTATTTATTATTTTTACTTGCTTATTGATTTTACAGTTACTAAATATTATAAATGTAAGTTTTATTTTACTTGAGTGAAAGCTTTTTAAAGTTCATTCCTTTAACTCGGCGCTCTGCAACTTTTAGACTCTAAAAAGCCATTTTTACCTTCAGTCCAGCAACATAAGGCTCACTTGGTGTTGCATGACCTTTTGACAAAACACAGTTTAAAATATTTGATAAAATATCTACTAAATGTGTTATTATTAAAGAACCATAATTTTTATTTCTTTTCTTAATGTTTTCAAATAAAGAAAATCACTAAACTGTTGTGAAAAAAGGATGAATACATTTTCTCCACCAGGATGTTGATATTTGTGGAAAATTATGGCAAATTTTCAAACTAATGATAAAAAAATAGATAAAATATATGTTACATGTACTTTTAGTGTCTGTTGTGGAAATTCAATGCAATTATTCCATGAAAAACTGTTAAAACTTGCATTTGTTGTTATCATTACAGGTGTATTTAAAAACATTAGCTGGGCCATTGTGGAAGTTCCAAAGAGCCACTTGTGGCCCCGGAGCCGCAGGTTGCAGACCCCTGCTTTAAGTTGTTTACTTCTCTGCTGAAGCAAAAGGTGATCAATGGAAAACTAATAGATGCTATAAATGGACATTTAAATAAATTAGGACCAAAGAGAGAACCTTGAGGAACTCCACAAGGGATCTTCAGTATCCCCAGATCAGGTTAATATTATTTTCCTACGAGTACTGATTTTCCAGATTACCAGTTAGCCACCAGTATGCTGCTACTTCTAAAACCATTATTGATGATTATCACTTAAGACATTATGTTTTTCAAGGAATCGTTCAAGTATGTAATGAGGTTTCTGTCGGCCCCTTCCTTATGCCAACCACAAGTGCAAACAGCTTATGCAGGAAAAGCAAAGTTTTAATGAACAATAAACAAAGAAACGTTCAATAAAATGACTGCTGGAAGAGACAGGCATGGGCTGGACCGGGAAACTGGCAGAACAATGCAAACTGGAGAGCTTAGATTCACTGAGGGGGCGGAGAGAGTGGCATGGGAACCAGAGGGACTAATCAGAGGTAAGTAGAAGCAGCTGGGGAAGACAGCAGGCAGAGGGACGTTTAAGAGATGTGACTCAGCTGAGCAGGGGAGCAAGCTGGCAGGCAGAGGGAAAGATGAACAGAGTGGAGAGAAGGGAAAAGAAACCTGACACTGATAATATCAGTAAACCGAAGGAAGCACTAATCTGGGAATAAACTAAAACGCAAGACCTAAACAAACAAAACAATAAAGAAAACAGAAACACAGATGACACTGAAAGTCCAAACCTCGACAGACCATAACAGTTTTCTGCATTTAGGTGAGAATTATGAAAGCAGAGAAAGTGGTAAACAACCGATAGGAAAAAGCCTTTAGCTGGAAAACAGTAAGGCTGTAACGATACATTGATCTGTATCGATATATACTGATTAAATGATTAACCATCCAATTACATCAATGCAAAATGTAAATATCAATCTATATCATCAAAGTTAAGATACTTTTATTTTGAAATGTTGAACTTTTTATTTCCGTGCCCATAAGAGCTGCGGAAGAAAATCATGAAGTCATCTTTCAGTTGTTTTCTGTGAGTTGATGGAAATGACTGCGTTAGATGGGCAAATGAGATCGCATCATATCAATCACAGATTTGGGAGTTAAATTGAATCGTATCGTGGCATACTTTGTGATATCGGCAAACATCGTAACAAAAATAAATAAATATCGTGTGATAAAGCAGGTGATTTACCCTGTCAGTAAACAGGTGCCTGTCACCATTATTATACACTGGGATATTTGTTTTCCACTTTATTTTATGGGAATATATCTGTCAGAAAGGACTGGTGACATGTCTGTGTTCATATTTAAATCAATCCTTTCTGATATCTTTAGGAATTAAATTTAAGTTCCAGTCTGCTGACCTTTATGTTTGTGTTTCTGAACAGTTTTCTGGTTATTATTTTTCATCTGTTGCACCGATTAAAAGCGGAACAAAGATTTTTATCAGTAAAACGTTAAAGGTCATTTTAATCCTCAGGTGTGAAAGTCTAAATGCTCAAATAAGACCAACTTTAACAAAATACCCATTCAATCTATAAACAATGTCACTGATTTTATTGAGAATTTTGTTTTTTTTTTATTGATATAAATATTTGCTGTTGCCATCTCCCCCTTTCTCTTATGTTGAAAATCACTTTCCACATTCCTTGAGTAATTTTTCCTACAGCTACAATAGCTTGTGAGAATTTTATTTTTTATGAAAACTCATAACTTATTCATATTCCTCATATCTAGGTTCTGCATATTTGTCCTAATTTTTAGAGATTTGTTGTGTAAATGATCTGTATTCTTGCGTGCATTGATAATTCCCTTCATAATCCTGGGATTCTCCCCGTGTTTGTGCTGCTTATGTATTTACATTATGGGAAGTGATTTTCATATACTGGCATTAATGTGGATAAAAATGCCACATGAGCCCAAACTTCATTGTAATTATGAAATGATAAGTTTGACCTGGTTTCATTTATGATCTCCAAAAAAAGTAAAAGTTACATGAAGAGACATTATATCAGTAAATAAAACACTGACAACTTCATTTATGCATAGACCTTCTGGTAATGTATCTGTTCTTCTGTTAGTTTTAATAATCACAGGAATGTACTGTCACTGCATAGAGACTTGTGTTTCTGTGGCCATGTGGACGTCACAAAATAATCCTCAGCTCTACAATTTAAATCATGTTATTCAAATATTCAAACATAGTAAGTAGATTATCTGTAAGCGTATCGAGACATCTTCCTGAGGGTCCGTATGTGAAAGTACAATTTTAGATTCCCAGCATTAATTTCTTGAGGTAAAATGATTATGATTCCTTTTAAATTGAGTTGGACAAGCTTAGTATTGCTCTGCAAACATAACATCCAACTTCCCTTCGCTTTGTTTCCTCTATTAGTTGCACGTAAATATCTGCATCATAAAGGTTTCATTGTCAAGCCAGGTTTCAGACTCAAAGATGGCAATAAATTTTGAAACTAACAGAAGTAAATTGGGTCCAGTTCAATTCAAATAGTTGTTTTTTTTATTCAACTAACTTTTATATCATGGTGATTCACAACAAATTTCATCTCAAGGCACTTTACAAGACACAAATTAAATTTATATGTAGCACTTCAATCCAACCATATAGACCAAGTCCACTTCAAATTACATGCATTATTCTGAGTCATTTCCAGGTATAATGCAACGCAACCAAATTCAGTGTATTATTGCTTCATCGAGGGCAGTGGTGTCCAGTGTTGGTCCTGCATGTTTTACTTCTCTCCCTGGTGGTCGTAACTTCCTCCTCAGCAGGAGGATCCACCGCTGATTTAAGGGCAGCTTGCAGATTGCTTCAAGTCATGCACTTGAACAGAAGGACTCCCGTTGACCAGGAATCAACCCCCAGCTGCTGCGCCTGACCAGAGCTTTGAAAAGTTTCTACAGATTTGATGATGAGACATTTTACTGATTAACGACCATCCATTTACACTTTGCAAATATTGACATTTTCAGTAATAATCCGATTTATTGAATGGCTCCGTTGTTTATGATCAGTATTGTCAAAAGTTGTAATCAATGCAGCTGATCTCCAACAACGTCTGTAAAAGTCAGTTCGCTGAACTGATGTTCCTCAGATGTCATCATAATTCACTTCTAGCAATGGTCTCAACTCCCTCCATCATCTGCATCCACTAACCCTTATCTTTTATCGTTAGTTTTAACATAACATGAACAATTATTGACTATTTATATTCATTCAATTATGTATTTATCAGTGCTGTCAATCGAGTCAAAATTTTGATATGATTAATCTCTCTCTAGTGATTAATCTGATTAAAGGGGCAGTATTATGTGTTTTCCAGCCACATAGAATCATTTTATAGCTCAACAAAGTATCTATGTTACCTTCAGTTGCTATAAAAATGCTGCTTATATCAAAAATGACTTAAAAGAAATTTGACTTCACAATTTAACTCCTTGAAATTGGGCCTCTGTCTCTTTAAGAAAGTGCTGCTCTTTCTGAAACTCCGCCCTCATGAAGTCACCACAACATTGCTCCTCTATTAACTCTATAACGTTTTTACCAGCGTTTCACTGAGAAGTAGCTTGTATAATGAGCTCAGCAGATGCAGGATTCGAACTTGGAACAGTTGCAGAGGTCTATAGTCTCAGTTTATGGGGCACCCGCTTGAACCGCGGTGTTTTTCACAGCGAAATTTGCCGCTGAGCACACCAGTGTGACTCCTCGCTCATCTTTTCAATCACATCTGCAACTCTGCATTGTTGAACGCAGCACAAGACCGTGTAACCCTCCATGTGAGAGAGGTTTTTAGCTCAAAATAGGTCATGCAATTAATGTCCATTATGTAATATTAACATGTTTAACTTTTTAGATTAATCGCGTGCGTTAACGCGTTAACATCGACGGCCCGAGTATTTATCCAAATGTTCAAGCTCCTGAGTCAATCAATCAATCAATATTTCACTGAGGAATAAAAATATGTTGAACTATCATCATCATTCTTGTGAATGTTACCCTCATCCTCCATGTTGGCGTCCATCATGGCTTGTTGTTTCTATTATTATAAAAGTCCATTTGGCAAACAGGAAGTGCGCATATGGTTCTTTACCTTGAACTGATACAAACACCTTTAGAACAGATCATTTTCAACAGAAACAAAGATTTTTCAGAAACCTTGGTCTGAACTGATACAAGACAGAAGCAGAAAAAAGTTTCTTCAAGAGCGTCAGTGGGAGTTTGAACAGCAGAGCAGAAATAGATCTCCCACAGCGCGAGGAGGATGGTCCACCTACAACAGCGCGGGTTAACCGTTCACTGATCCTGCAGATGTAGAGCCCAACAGATTTATTTTTTCCATATCGATTATTTATAACCTGACCTGTGTGTGTGTGTGTGTGTGTGTGTGTGTGTGTGTGTGTGTGTGTTTATTCTTGTTTTGCTGTTATCCGGGGACTTATGGCAGGGATGTACTTTGTGAGGACATCATGTCCAATCCTCAAGAAGGAGCAAAACTTCTTTTTATCTTTGTTATCGGGTAAGTAACCAAACATTTGAATTACTGGGAATGCTTTTTGAGCTTTTTTGTTTGTTGTTTTTGCTTGTTCCTTTTTTTCATGATGAAACATTGACTTTAACCCTCTTTTCAAATTATCATTATATTTTCTTTGTGTGTTTTTGTTCCATTTAAATTTTGAAGGATCAGTAATCTGAGACATATTTGTTCCAAAATACATTTAACCTTGTAACAAACAGAACACCCCAGACCTGAACTTTCAACTTTGACTGCTTTTCTACAGGTCCTTTCAAACTGCCAAAATTTTAGGTTTATTCCAAGCAGGTGGCATCCCAGAATCTCCAAAGTATGTATGTTATGTAAATAAATACTCTGGGCTGAATGCTTGTCTCGAGTGGTTCTACAACGTTTACAGATGCCTGGTGAAATGTCAGGTTTTTGTGGATCAAAAATTAAACCTGGGTTTGTGTTTTTCATCTGTAATGTGACTTATAACCTCTACAATTCAACTGAGAACAAAATACAATCTTTAAAACTTAAATAATGTGGTTGTGTATATATATATGCACATATGGGGTGCCATTTGTAAAGTTACACAGTCAAAACATTACTTGCAATAATCCGGGTTATTTAGCCTGTCATAAGAGAAAGAAGGAGGTTCATTTTTCAGTCATATTTTCTCCATTTTATTTATTAATTTATAAATGTCACAATTTCAAACGAAATGTTTATTTAGCAAGCTAAATATTTAGCTACAAACAAAATATTTATTTAGCAAACTAAATAAGGAAAATATTCAGTTTTACAAACTATTTAGCTCCAAACTAAATATTTAGTTAGCAAACAAAATATTTACCTAAAGGCAAAATAAGTAGTTAGCAAACTAAACATTTAGCTAAAAACTAAATATGTAGTTTGAAGCAAAATAGTTAGCTTTGAGCTAAATAATAAAATATTTAGATAGCAACCACCCTATTTAGCTCAGAGCTAAATATTTAACTTAGAGCTAAACTGTGTGGTTCAGAGATGTTGAAATACTTCCTTCTTTTATACTTCAGATTAAAGTAGAGACCTGGTCAGATTATTATTTAATTTATTTAGACTTTTAACAACATTTCAATGCTCATTTATGAATCATCTTCTCATTCCAGCCTGTAGTCACAGACTAGAATCAGTCTTAGCATTAACTTTATCTACATGTATCCCGCTTCACTGAATCAAGACTAAATAAACTGCAGTGTAAATAAGTTATTGGTTGCAGTGATGGCCAGTCACAATGGGTTTTTCTTATAATTATTAATTGATGTTTATTTCAGAATCGCTCCTGAATAAATGTTTGCATACAGAAACCTCCTTGCTTCTTCCATCTATGGTAGTGAGACCTCGAACACAATTCATCCCTCAGATTCTGAGACTGATCAGTTCATGAACATTAAATAATTTAATGAGCTTCAGGTTGTTTGGGCTTAAACATTTCCACAGGTAAACATTAAACTCACCAAAAATAAAAGTCTGTGCTTAATGTTTGTGGTATCGGCTGTAAACAGCATGTAAAACGTCTGCAGAGATCACTCTAATGCAGCAGCCTCCGTCGCTGAAGGCTGTAAAGCACTTTACGACCACTGGAGTGTTTCCATTTCAGCTCTTTGGGGCTGGACGCCGAGCGGAGATCAGAGGGAATCGGGGCGAACATCTGAAGCAGCTGCTGTCTTTAATCCACAGCTCATCTGCGTGTCCGCTGAAAGGGTCCAGGTATTTGATGTCCTCTCTGGATCGTAAACAGCCGGCCGTTCTGAGTGCTCGCATTAAGGGAGGAGGTGAAAACATGAATCCTGAGCGGCCCAAACATCACAGCCTCATTCTCAGTCCGCCGTCAGCCATCGCATCAAGTCATCCCTCACCCCCCACCTCCAGGGGCCTGTCATTTCCATGAGCCCCGCAGCATGAGATGGACGCACGGACAGTCATTCACACACACTGTTTCACGTTTTCTCCCTTTTATGTTCTTCATGCAGATTTGACGTCACACTCGATAATGGATACGAATAGTTCGTGTAAAAACTAAAAGAAATCATGAATGAAAAGGAGCAGAAAGAACAAACTCGTATCTGTTCACACAAAGAGAGGATCACAGCCTCGACTCAGACGACCACTACTGCACAACAGAGCAGCAGCTCATTCAACGCCATATCGTTGAAATGCAGAAGTAGCTTGAGATTGTTTTATCCCACTGTCAGGATTGTTCCGTTACGCCCGGAAAAACACGATTTAACTCCGGGAAGGAAGTCATAGAAACACATCAGCATCAGATAATAATGAGCAGCAGGACACGGCCTGATGCTGACAGTCATCTGATGTCGATGTGTTTAAGGTGCTCAGCATTCCTCATTTTACCGCAGCTGTTAGGACTGTTCTCGCATTACCACGAGTTTATCCTCGTAAAATTACGACTTTATTCTGGTGGTACTCTGACTGCGTTCTCGTAATTTTATTGCATTCGTTTTGTTTCTGAGTCGAGCCCTAATACCCTGTCGTACTCCATAAACAGACACCGAAATGTTCTGAATCTGAATTTTCTGTAAATCTCCTTGAAGCTGTTTTTGCTTTTTCTTTTCACACAGGAGTGAATAATTGTGAAACAAGGCAAATACAGCGTGTTTTTGACGATCTTCAGTCCATCGCTCTGCAGAGAGGAAAAGAGGAAAGCATCCCAGCAGATTTTTCTCGGAGCGTTATGCTCAGAGAAATGACCAAAAAGCTCCTCGGGCTAAAGGTCAAAGGTCGTGACCCTGAACCAGGATGGAGGGACTGAAGGAGGAAGCCTCTGCTCCCTGAAACAAGATGGCCGCCGGACTGAGGTTAGAGCAGCTTCTGGATGGAGGACCAGACTCCTGGGACGACGGAGGAGACCAGATGATGGACCAGGATGGAGGGAACCAGGACGGACGGAACCAAACAGCAGATCAGCATGAACTGCAAGCTCCCAGCTGTCAAGCACGGTGGTGGAGGGGTGATGATATGGGCTTGAGTGGACCATGAACTCCTCTGGAGACCAAAGTACTTCAGAGTCAAGTATGGGCGCATCTGTTCAGCTCGGTCCAAGCTGGGCCAACAACAGAACCAAGATCCAAACTCAGCCGCAGATCCAGAACACAAGAATCAAGGTGTTGCAGTGGCCTAGTCAAAGTCCGGTTCTCAGCGTGAATGGAATGCTGTGGAGAAACCTCGAGGACCAGAGGTCCAGTCTTCCTCTGAGGCTGGATTCTCTAAACTAGCGGTGTCCAAACTGCGGCTCGGGGGCCACTTCCGGCCCTCTGAAGGAATTTGCCCCCCCCCCCCCGAGCTCGATTCCAGAAATGAGCAGATCCGGCCTGCAAGCGTAGCTGGTTGATGCAGACGGACACTTTTTCATCTTTTAGGACGATTTTTTTTTTTTTTTTTTTTTTACAAGAAAATAACATCTTGAAAAGATATTTGGCACACAGATTGTCATTTATTAACGGAGATTAATAAACATTAATAAATGTTTATTAACATTTATTTGTGTTGGGTTAGGTTAGGTTAGTTTGGGAGGGAGTTAGCTGTCGACCTGCTTTCACTCAGAAGCAGATGTTGCAGCAGAGTAGGGAACCGTGGGCCCGTCTTCGACTAACGCGGTCTCACAACACCTCACGCTTTGCATCCGCGCTCATTTGACTGTTTTGTTGATTTCAATAAAACTGTCCTGTTTTGTTTACTGTTGAGCAGATGAAATTAAAAAAGGCACAGAAAGTTTGTTTTACAGATGCAGTGACACATCTTACAGTTTTTGTGGCCCCTGTGCTTTCAAGCGTCATGATTTTGGCCCTCGTGGCAAAAAGTTTGAACACCTCCGCTCTAAACTCTGCTCACATATTTTGGACTTTTTTTCTGTTTGCAACGTTTTTTGTCTTCAAAACCTTATTAGTGGAAACAGCAGGTCTGGAGCCTCTGGCCCGAGGGCCCCCCGGGGCCCCAGCTGAACCATCTCATACGGTAATAATGGCTGTGTGCATCTTCTGCACCTGTTGCTGTAGAAACATGGCTCCTCTTCACAGCTTCCCCCCATGCCGTGACCTCTCCAGCACACACCAGCCCCCAGCTAGCTGGCGGCGGCTGATGCTGATTATGCTCATGCGAGCAGGCGGCGGCCATCATCCAGGCTGAGAGCCTCCATGTGAGCGAGCAGCTGCTAAAAGGCCTGCAGCTCCACTGCATGGGGCTAATTAAGCTGCTAATGTGAGAACGAGTCACTTGATGACACTCGAGACGCGTGGCGACGTCGCTCCACGGCGCGAGCGCTGATGTCATCTGCTCAGCCACCAGCAGAAGCGCAGACTCTGTTTAATTGGTTTAATCTCAGCAATTAGACCCGTTTAGACTCCGTGAGTGTTTGGGGCCTCTCATCGACATGCACAGACGCGTTTGTTGGAGCTTTTCAGCACCACTGGGGCCAGTCACAAAGACGCTTTGTTGAGGATTACGTGTTTTTGTGTCCACATGTCGCAATAAGAGCTCTCTAAGTTCCCCAGCCTCTGATGAATCTGCCCGGAAGGACGTTTAGTCACTTCAGGATTCAAAGCTTGACGTCAGGAAGGCCGAGAGATGAATCTGTTAAAACAGCTGCAATAAATGTTTCCTGTTGTGCCGTCCCGTCCGCCCCGCGGTCAGAACCACCGTCCTCTGCAGGCCCAGCTGCAGAGCTTCTGCTTCAGGCCACGGAGCCGCTTTAGCCCGAGGTTCTCACGGCTCGGTGCTTAGTTTCCGTACAAATACGGTTTTTTCCTGCTGCTGATTAAACGTGACGCAGTCAGACTGCTGTGTGACGGTTTACGCCCCCCAGCAGAAGACCGCAGCCCCCCCAGCAGCAATAATGGCCGCCGGCGTCTCTGGACGGGTCCTACAGCCGCTGAGAGCCGACAGCACCGCCACCGGATCAGAACCAGACGCAGGAAGCTGAGCAGCAGGAAGAAGAACCAACAGCAGCGGCCTTTAGCGGAGCATCGCCTGCAGCTGCTGGAGAGGACCTGTCTGGAGGTGGAGTCGGACTGGGAGCGCTGGGACCGGGACGGGAGGCTCGTCATCATCTTCAGACGGTGTTTAGTCCAGATTCAAGTCTGGCTGCTTCTGCGGCTGAGTTATGGCGCACGGCTCACGTCAGCGCCGTGAAAGTGGGATAAAACGCGACCTGACCGTTCAGACTTGGATACGATTCGCCTGCTGTGGGAACGTTTCCTGAACCACCCCTGGATGTTCAGGGAGGTCGTCCTGCTTCAGTCTCAGGTCTTCTGACTGCCCTGGTTTTGCTCCATCCATCTTCCCGCCTCCCTCAGCATGCCGCTGCCACCACCATGTTTCACTGTGGGGATGTTGTGTTGAGGTTGACGTGCAGTTTTGGGTTTTTCTGCAGAGTCCTCTCAGCTGCCTGTCCGTCCAGGTCAGGTGTCTGCAACCTGCAGCTCTCTGGACCTTTGGACCTCCCACTTCGGCTAAAACTAATAAAGAGCCAGCTAATGTATTCGAATAAAGATCTAATAACAAATGCAGGTTTTAGCAGTTTTCAGATTTGCTTGATGGAATAATTGCACTAAATATTCAAAAACGAATGACTCCAAAGCCACCAGTAATATTTTTTTCAGGGTTTTTTTTGTGATTAGGTGGGAAACTATATTTCTTGTTGAGAATCAGAATCAGCTCTGTCGGCCAACCCCCCCCCCAAAAAAAATCAGACTTCAATTTCAAGCGTTCGCAGCAAACAACAGGTGTAAACAGATGAACTTTAGAGGAAATAAGGGATGTTTTATGGCATTTCCCACAAATATCAACCCATAAAAGAAAATCCACTTTACTGCAATGATTTACTGTCTCGCTTTGTTCCAAATAAATCAATAAAACGGTTTTAAACACAACAACACGTTCTATGCTAGATGTTTATCAAGAATCATAAGCAGTCTTATTTTCTAAAGATCATGTAGCAAGCTTTATTTAGCTGGACCGAAGGCAAAATGTCAGTTTTGATAAGAAAGGCTGCAGAGCCCAGGTCCAGGCGGGCGTCCTGGTGGGTCAGCAGGAGGTCCGTCGTCTCTCCACGCCCAGCTGGGGCGCTGATCACAGCCCTGGGAGGATGTTGAGGTTACTGGTGAGAAACGCTAAAAATCAACAATCCTTCCAGCTGCAAGCAGGAGATTTTGTGGCTCGGTCACAGAATCAGAGCAGGGTTTGTGTCTGGAGCCTGAACGCGGCGGCGGCCGTTCAGGCAACAGAAACCTGTTTTTCCCTCCTCAAGATGCTGAAAGAAACAAACATTTAAACACGAGCCGCTTCCTGTCAGAACCGCCGAGGTCGTCACAGCAACAACCAATAAGATGACATCAGCCAACCGCAGGCTGGCCTCGTTTCCGTCGGCAGCGCCGGGTTAACGAGTCCCTGACCTCCAGCCGTCTCCTCCTCCTCCCAGCAGGCGGGGTGTTCTTGTTGTTGATGCTCAGCAGCTACACCATGTTCTGCTGCACAAATTGAAGCTGATTGCAGTTTAGTATGCGGTCAGTCAGTCGCAGCTGCGTCATCAAACAGCACGACACAACGCCACCATTCAACCTTTTGATGTTCTGCTTGATTCGGGACAAATATTTACATTCAGCCCTCAGGAACAAGGCTCCGCTGGAGGTTCCGGTGTTCACGAGAGCTTCTGTGTCCAGGACCCACGGTGGGCGTGAAAAACAAGAACCGGCTCCACATCTGCAGAATTATACTGCAGATGTATAATTCTGCTTTTATACATGAAAGCTCCGACATATGCACCCCCCCCCCAGTAATATGACATTAAATGCTCCTCAGCAGGTTGAACTCTGACCTCGACATCATTCTGCCTGATGTTTGACACCTTTGACCTCACGAGAGCTCATTAGAAATATTTGTTTCCAGCTATCGAACCTCGATGTGATGACGGATGCAGGTTTTAGCAGTTTTTCAGTTTTCAGTTTATTTCTGTAGAACCAGTTCACAACAAATGTCTCATTTCAGTTCAATCATCCATTCATCCCAGTTGATCCCAGTTATCAACCAGTTCAGCAGCTCAATGATTCAAAGGAGAGCATCGGGTCGTTGGCTTGCAGCATTGACTCCTCCTGACCAGCAGGGGGCGACAGCATGGCGTCGAGTCGTTGACTTTACAGCAGTCTCTCGTACCGAGCATGCCTGCAGCGACTGCATTTCAGCTCAGTTCAAAAATACTTTACTTACCTCAAAGGGAAGCTGGACGTTGTCGTAACTCGTGTCATCCGAGTATCTTCAAAGAGTCGTGGGCAGGAAGGACCTCCTGCAGCAGTCAGTCTAGCACTGAATCTGACAAGGCCTCTGACTGAAGACTGCTGCTGAGTGACAGCCTCAGGACTGTCCTGAAGACACCCGGGCAGCAGAGAGGATGTTGCTCAGTAGCACGTCCTGGAGACACCGTCACTGCTGATCCACCTCATTTGCTTTTGCTGCTCCTAGAAAGACACTGGAGTCGGGGGTCTGACCCTCGCCCACCTCGTTGCCATGGTTACGCATGGTAACAGCAGTGTGAAGGTAAAACAGTAAGAGCACCGATCCTTCCAGCAGCACAGCCTCCAGAACCAGAGGGAATAATGGGCCAAACAGCAACGGTTCAACCGGAAAACGAGGAACTAAAGTCTGGAAGAACCAGCAGAGCTGCTCCGCCCTGCTGCCGCCAGGAGGGGCGCTGTTCCACCGCAGAACCCTCTGCAGCACCTGCAGCTCAGTCGAGGTCATACCGAGGAAATACATCCATCCTCTTTTTGCCAAACTTTCATGTTTTTCTTTTCCTTTCAAACCCAAAAGCAGAAATAAAACGCCGGTTCTTTAAAGCTGAGGAGAAGTTTCCAGCAGCAGACGTTCAGAACGTTCTGCGCTGTCGTTTTTCAGCTCAGGTGACATTAGCCGGCTTGACTGCAGCTGAAAGCGGCTCCAAGGAAGCACAGGTTGCAGAAGCTCTGGTCTACGAGCTTGTTGTCCCGCTTCGTCTGTTCCAGAACCAGTTTGGGTTCTTAGCCACTGGTTCTGCTCATCTGTAAACTGGATTCACAGGAGGCCCGCTGTCAGATCCACGGCCGCCAAGCTGCAGCAACCTGCGGGAATCTGGAGGAACGGAAACGTTTTGCTGAGCTTGACGGCTGGATCTGGAGACCGGAGCTCGGCTTGGATGGTTCAGGGCGAGGAGGCCTGAATGTTTGACGTGTTTACCGTAGAACCAGCAGAACCGAAGCTCTGCTGAGTCTCTTATCTTCACTGTCTGGGCAATAAAAGGCCTTTTCTGCCTCAGACCACCGGCCTCCAAACAGCTGCAGACTGTCTGAACGAAACGGAGCAAAGCTAAAACACAAGATCCAAAACGTGTTTCTGCTCGACTTTTCAGGGCAGATATCTTGAAAACACTTGCGATGAGACAAACCTCACTCACAGGTAACTTTCCTGCAGGTGCAGGAGCCTGTTTCAGGGCAATAATTCCTTCATAATGATGAAGAAGTGAAATAATCTGCCAGTGGAGCGAGACAGGTTTCCCATAAGTTAACATGTCCTGCTCCTCTGGCAGATTATTTCACGAACTAACTCGAACTTTTTCATCAGTATTAGTTTTGTCTTATTTCAGGTGCACTCAACGTAGTTGTGCCATTACGAGTGTGACAGAAGAACCCGATGAGTCAAACATGGCGGTCGCTGATGGGGCGAGCCGCAGCGTTGCTGCCTCTGACCGATTGCTGGAGTGTTTCTGGTCGTCTCCAGCAGCTGTTTGCTGTGATCCGCCGCTGTTTTCCTGAACCTCCATCCTCTCTGCTCCGGTCCTGTTTGATGCTCTTGAATCTTCTGCGTAAATACAGAAGCGAACTAATAGCCGCCGTGTTTGTTTCTGCTTGGTGATGAGCTTTAAGTCCACAAACAGCCGTGGGGAGAGGCCGGCCTCCACGTTGTTGCTCTAAGGGCTGAAGAGATGCTGGCAGCGAGAATCTGGGTCATGCAGATGATGGGAGCTCCACCTCAGCATGAACTCACTTTAATATGTAACAAAAATACATGAAGTGTTTTTACTCCCAGCTGCAGGAATGTGGCACAAAATCATGTTGGAGAGATGGGGAGCTGAAAATAGCTGACCTCTGACCCCATAAATGTTTTCACTGAACGACAGAGGAGAGGAGACATTCTGTTTTGTACTTGAACTTTTATTTAATTACAACATACAGGAAAAACGATACAAAGCAAAGACTTTGCTCACGGAGACAAACATTCCCATCCACTGGTGCTGCGCTGCCGTACCAGAGGCACCAAACTGGACCGGCCTTGAGTGTGAGCGAAGAGGCTCAACCTTCACAGCGGTGACACCTTCAGGTCTTCTGAGAAGGTTTTCCTCGAGAGTTCGGATCGTTTATGGGACTTATTGGCCATTTGTGAGGTCAGACAGTGATGTTGGACGAGGAGGAGACCAGGCCACTGTAATTCATCCCGAAGGTGTTCTATCAGGCCAGGCTCCTCTACACCAGGCTCCTCATGCACCTTCCTTCACACCAGGGGTGTCCAAAACATGGCCTGGGGGCCGTTTGTGGCCCTTTGTCCTGTCCAGCATAAGTGGTTGCTTCAGATGGAGACTTTTTATTTTAATTCTAAGTTGTACCAGTTAAATTTTTAATTTAACCAGTAAAATTATTACCTACGTTCATCCAGAGACTTTTACTGAAAAGCCGACTTCGCTGAACCCAAAGCGGGTAATTATAGCAGCGTTTTGAAAGAAAGTGCAGCAAACACGCAAAATCTTTTTAAAGTTTTGGATCTACGATGAATAATATCCTTTTCCTACAAAAAACAAAACAAACAAAAAAATCTGATTTTATTTGCTTGATTTTTTTTTTTTTTTTTTTTTTTTTTGGCCCATGAGAACTTTTGACTCAACATTTTTGGCCCACATGACAAAAAGTTTGCACACCCCTGCTTTACACATCTCTAGATTACGACATCACCAGGTGACTCTGAAGCCATCACTGAACAGGCTGGAAATGTAACAATCAGAAACATGAGCAATTTTTTTATGATTAAAAAATTAGGATTTAAAATTTATGGTTAAAAATTTTAGATTTCTTTGCTTTTTTTTCTCATCTTCCCACCAGCTTTCTGAGCCCCCCCTCGGCAAAACCCTATATGCAAAACCTATTTTATTTTATATATTTACCTGTTCAACAATAAACTAAACACTCAATATTTTAATGAGATAAGCAAGGCAGTCAGGTTTCTGCAGACAAGGGATCCTAAATCATCGTCGGTTTAAAACACAATAAGGGTCTTGCAGGTTTGGCAGATTTAGAAAACAACAACGAACCACATCCTAAATTTTTCAGGTTGATCGTCTTTTTCTAGATTGTTTGTGTCGTTTCAGCACCGACAGCAGGACATGACTCACCGCTGCTTTATTTAGCTCGGCGTGCTAAAGGGCCGTGCCCAGGTCTGCAGTTCACTCAAACTCGTTGGCTGTTTGTTGTCCTTTTACGATTAAAATAAATTAAATTTAAAGCACAAACATGGATGACACTTTGTGGGCCTTACGTTTTCCA
Organism: Anableps anableps; assembly: GCA_014839685.1. NCBI lineage: Eukaryota > Metazoa > Chordata > Actinopteri > Cyprinodontiformes > Anablepidae > Anableps > Anableps anableps. The sequence goes on from CM026078.1 coordinate 35,096,063, forward strand.
TTTTGGGATTTTAAACTGTATCTTTTTGAAAGTGAGAACTGCACCCTAGCGTTGTTTTTAATGTCTACCTGCATCCACTGCCCGGAAAACCAAATTTAAGCCATTCTTGGTCCGGCCAAAATCGTCGCGAGGGCAGCAAATGGCCCCCGGCCCACAGTTTGGACACCCTTGCACTAAATGGTGCTGATTCTGTCTGCTGAGTCTTTGAGGTGCTCTTCTGGTCTGATCAGACCATGATGCCACCACTTCTGCCCTCTGGTGGCAGGTTTAGACACGTCGGCCCCCCAAATCAAACCAGGTTAGTCAACTTGGATCCAAATCTGATGATTCCTTCTGGATTTTGAACCGCTTTTGTTTTAGAGGAGAAAATTGCATCCAAAGTCAGAGAGAACTGGTGTTAAACAGTGATCTGCATCCCTACCTCCACTGAGGTTCTGTTTGTCTCACGGTTTAGCGCCTGATCCACCGTCCTGCAGGCGTGTTCTGGGGCGAACCATGATCCTCTGACTTATCTACTGTCAGATAAAACCCGACGAAGCAGAAGAAGGTCCGAGTCGATCAGAGTGAAAAGGAAAAGCACTGATAGAAAAGAGCAACATTCGATGCAGCTTAGAGGCTTTATTCAGCCAGTCTGAAACAAACGCATTTACTCCACCCAGTAAACCGGGGAGGGGGGGGCAAACAGAGCCCTCCCCATCACATGCTGAGTCTGCTCTCCTCAGCATGATGTAATGGTATTCTCCACTCTGTCCGTGTTTCAGAAATTCTCTGTAACTTAAATATTTAATGAGTTTATTTCTATTTTCTAGCAAGTATGTAAGACTGACACGTCAATTACTATTTCAACTAGTTAAAGTAGCTACTAGTTAAATAATGAATCACCCCCTCACTCCACCTCTACTTCCTCTATCATCCCGATTAGTGTCGTTGAATAATGTGTCACCAAATATACCAGTGGTGTTTGTTTAACATCTAATTTAAACCAGTAAAAATATAATACGATGCATTAATATTCAGTGGCGGCCCTAAGGGGGGGCCGTGGGGCCATGGTCTCCTCTTAAAAAATGTTGGCCACTCCACTGTCCTCCCAACGTCAAAGAAAGGCATGCAGAGTCATCATCTCCAATCAAGACATACATGTAAAACCCAATAACTAAATGAACATAAAGTTAAAAACTCATAAATAAAAAAAATTATCTGTGAAAGTTTTCTGGGGGCGCCACTGTTAATATTAGACCCGTCTGAAGGCTGGAGGATCATTCGGTCTGCTGTTTGTCAAACATCGGGTCTGAAACTCCGCATTTCTGTCTGGTGACCAGTGACAGGGAAAGTAGCCCATAGCGCCACCCATTAGCCGCACCCCTCACCCTACTTAAAACCAGTTGATGGAGACATGTTTCATGAAGGTTCACCCTTTATGTGGACCATGTTGGATTCTTTGAGCTGGACTTTGAGCCCGTTTGGTAACAACAGTCTGGGTCTATAAATACCCGGCTGGATGGAAAAGGGAAGTGAGGAAGTTTAGTCATCTGTCCGCTCTCATCTTCCTGTCCGTCTCTGTCCGTCTGCAGGAGACACAACAAGATGCTGCCGCTGCTCCTTCACTGCCTCACCTCTGTCTGGGTCCTCTCAGGTGAGTCCTTACCTGGAGACCTTCAGGGTCAGGGGTTCTTTCATGGCGCTCTGAGGGCTAAATTAAGAAAACATGTCTAAATGCAGGTGGTTGGGCCTCCCAGTGTGACTCGTTTCCTTTCACTCACATGTGCGGGACTATGGGGCGCCGTTTGCTACACAGTAAATAATTAGCAGCAATATTTTGGGTTATTTAGTCATAAGAAAAAACAATCAGTCATATTTTCACCATGTTATTTATTAATTTATAAATGATTCAAACTAAATATTTCATTCACAAACTAAATCCTTAGCTCCAAACTAAACATTTAGTTGCCAACTATATGTTTAGCTCGGAGCTAAAGATTTAGTTTACAAACTAAAGATTTAGCTTGTGAATTAAATAATTACTTTGTCAACTAAACATTTAGTTTGTAAACTAAGTATTTAATCCACAAGCTAAATATGTAACTACAAACTAAACATTTGGTTCCCAACTAAATGTTTAGATCTGAGCTAAATATTTGGTTTACAAACTAAGCATTTAGTTGGGAACAAAATGTTTAGTTTATAAACTAAATATTCAGTTTGTAAACTAAATATTTCATTCACATGCTAAATATTTATCTCCAAACTAATATGTAATTTGAAATTACAAACATTGCTGTTAATTTTTCACTGTGTGACTTTACAAACAGCGCATCATTCAGGGCAGGCTCTGTTTGTCTGGAAATGCTAAGCGAAAGCCTGAAGCGTTGAAACGAGCTCCGTGGTTTAGAGGTTGGAGGAACGACTGATTTCGGTTTCCTGGAGATGTTTCTCAAGGAAAGTCTTCAGTTCGGGAATTTTCCTCCCAAGTTTGGAGAATATTTGGAGAATCCAAGATGACAACAAGAGTCATTCTTCTTTATTATCTTCACTTCCTGTTATTTTGGGGTTGATCAGCAACAGCAGGAAATTTAACTTATTAATAATCAGTTTTAGTTTGTTTTTTGAGTTTTAGATCGTGAATTTTTACCTAAAATCCCAGATTTAACACAACTGGTTTGTTTTGGGGCTCCTCAGTTTGTACGTTTCTGTTTCACTGAAATAGTTTAGGAGTTTTTTTTCCACAGATTTCCAAGAAAATTGCTCTGAAGGTCCAGTTGTAAAAATCACATTCAGTTACATGCATCCGTTTATTTCCAAATCCTAAGAAAAACAGTCAGAATCAGGTGATCACTTTTTGCCAGATCATTAAATATTAGCTACGGAGGCCCAGCTGACTGAATCGGGTCTTTGACTTTGCAGCGATTCTTCAGATCTGCTCCGACCTGCAGGGTTCTGTGAACTCTGTGGCAGCTCGAGGGAAAATGATCCTCCTCCGCATGTTTATCTCCACCCTGCCTCAGGTCTACATGCTTCACTCAACCTGAGCAGAGGAAAGTCGGTTGATGGTAACTGAAGATGCAGGAGAACCAAGCTGATGACGCTCCACCTGCACCCTGCCTCATGGCTGCGCTCAATGAATAAAACATTTTCCAGATAAACAGCTGAAAAAAAAATCTGTGACTGAAAATTTACCAAATTCCCAGAAGAAGAAATAAACCAAGACTAGTGTTTTTGTCTTTATTTGGTTCAGAACCTCCTAACGAAGCAGCTCCAGCTCCAGCACCATCAGATGGTGACAATGAGCTTCAGTCTCTCACTGGTTCCTCACCATGAAGATTTGAAAATATTCTCCACAACGCCAGAGCTTATGGGGAAGAAAGAACAGGAGAAAGGGTTTCCAATAAGGATGAAGGCAAAGTTTTCCTGAGAAAACCCAAAGAAGTCACAAAACCAGACGTTTTCTAACCCAAAGGACCCCAAACATTCAGTTCTGGTGTAGTTAATGATGCAGGAACCCAAAGATGGACCTTTAGAAGCACAGAAAATGGTCAAATTTAGACACAGACATGACCTTATGTGTCAGTTATTGAAGCGACTGGAGAGCTGGGTCGAACTCTCTATTCCAGTACTTAATTGGTTCAAATCCGACCTAAAGAGCAGGGATTTCTTTGTGTCAACAGGCAACTTCTCATCAGAGTGGACAAAAGTCACATGTGGAGTACCCCAAGGTTCAATCCAGGGACGCCTCCTATTTAATATCTACATGCTCCCATTAGCTCAGATTATAACAAGTAATCAGGTCAGTTACCACAACTACGCAGATGATGCACAGCTCTATATCACGATGTCACCAGGTGACTCCGAACTCATCCAAGCACTGAACAGATGCTTAGAACAAATCAATGCGTGAAGGTGCCAAAACTTTCTCCAGCTGAACAAAAACAAAACTGAAGTTATGATCTTTGGACCTAAAGAGGAACGATCTAGAGTCAGCGCGCAGCTTCAGTTATTACAACCAGACACTAGTGATCAGGCCCGAAATCTGGGTGCAGTGATGGACTCAGACCTGAACCTTCAGAGACACATAAAGACAGTTACAAAGTCAGCCTTCTGTCACCTGAAGAACATTTCCAGGATTAAAGGACTAATGTCCCATAAAATCCCCAGAACCAAACATGGAGAAGCAGCTTTCAGCTTCTATGCTCCTCTAATCTGGAACAAACTTCCAGAAAACTGCAAAACAGCCGAAACACTGAGTTCCTTAAAATCAAGGCTAAAAACCCACCTGTTTAGAGTTGCTTTGAGTCATAATAACAGGAACGTTGATCAATATTTTATGTGTATTTGATGATGATTTCGATGATGGCATTTGACAAAATGTCGTGTTTGGTGCTTGTTTCATGATTGGTTACTGTATTGTGTTTTTATGGTGTAAAGCACTTTGAACCGCCTTGTTGCTGCAATGTTCAATACATATAAACCTGACTTAACTTTAACTTGACCTAAAGTTATAAATCCCTCTGGTTCTGTATCAGTACCGTTCTGCATGTCAGCGGTTGCCACGGAGACTGTGGTGGGGGTGGCCGGACAGGTGGTGAAGTTGCCATGTCGCTTGGAGGAGGCGAGGCAGAGTGGAGTGGAGGTGTGCTGGGGAAGGGGGAAGCCATCACTGTTCACCTGCCACAACACCCTGATCAACGTGGCCGGAGATAAGGTGACCTACCGACAGTCACACAGGTAGGTTCAGCACTCTGCTACAGTCTATTACTGAGGGACATGATGTGAAATTAACAGAAATATTCATTGTTTCTTACAAACAATTCCAGTTATTACTGCTACTGCTGAAGCTCGATCAAATCAGAGCATCACCAAATCAATTAACCAAGAAAAAACAAACTTATCTTTTGCTGAAGAACTACATGATATATTAATAACTATTAAAGAGGAACCAAAGAAAGAGGTAAATATTCACTGATCTCCATGTTTGGATTACAGTCAGACATTTCTAAAGTATCACTCACTGGGTAAGGCAGATACTAGCTGATTAGAGATAAAGGGGCTTCATATAAAAACACAATAACTGGTGGTACTGAGTGAGAATAAGACAAGGGTAAAAATCAGTCTGCAGAACGCCAAGAGAAGAATATTTGTTCTAGTAAACACGCCAATCAGATACCTTATGGGGCAACTATGGGCAAACACGTTGGTTGATGAAAGAAAGCCATTAGACCTGCAACTGTTACTAACTACAATAACCCGACACGACAGGGCCCCAGCATACAAGTCTTCAACATATGGGGCCCAACATATGGAGACACAATGTGGGATCCAACCTATGGAGCTACATTGTGGGATCCAGGAGCTGTTTGGTTATTGATATTTCCTTAGTTTCAAGAACTGAAATGGTAACAGAACAATTATGATCACACCTGAACATTTTAAACTTTTTTATTAAATAAAAATGTTGATTTGATTGTTTTGCACCATGACTACGACCGGTCGCTCCTCCTCATGGTCGTGAGTGAAACAGTGTTCAGTGGCGGCGTTCTTCTCTCCTCTGCAGGTTCTCGGTGTCCTCCACCACCTCAGCTCTTTCCATCTCTGGGCCTCAGCTCTCAGATGCCGGTTTCTATCACTGCAGAGTTCAGCTACCCGGACTCTTCAACGACCAAACATCCACCGTCCACCTCATCGTCATCAGGCGTATGCTCACACCTCTGTCTCTGTTGATTCTGATGTCCTCTTAAGGCATTTTTTTTCGCTAGCGCCTCTACAGCGCGATTCAACTTGGCTCTCCATGGTTCCAAGGCTTTTCCACTAGCAAGGATTCTAGGAATCTGCTGCTTTTTCAGAACATACTTTGCTGTGGTTCCAAGTGCTGTGCTGGCCTGACATGATGACGTCAGAAGATTGTCAGTCTCTGATTGGTTAGGGGGTGGAGTCACTGGTTGCATCACAACAGCTACTCTCTTAAAACAACCCGACCCGCAGCGACTGCTACCATGTCCTGTCCTCCATTGTTGTGTTGCATATCTTTTTGGAGTCTTCTTCTTCTACTGTGTTTAATGGTCGCTGGCTAATAGTTTAATGGAGCATTACCGCCACCAGCTGGTAAAGGAGTGTGGTGTCAGTTTTCGGACTCTGGGGCCACCCCAACTTTACGATGAACCAACCCAGTAGAGCTGTTACTGACGTGAAATGGAAAACCACCTGAACTGTGTTGAACAGAGTTGGGCCAAGTTGAGCTGTGCTGCAGAGGCGCGAGTGGAAAAGGCCCACTAGACGGTACGCTTGTGCATCTTCAGCTGCTGGCCTCAGTTGCTTGATTTCTGCTTGCAATATTAAACATAGTAGAGAAGCTGGATCTTGACCAACACCAGATTACTAATCCCAAATTAGCTGCCTTAAAGTCCCTGACTGTAATATTTAAGATCTCAGCAGAAGAAGAAATCACACATCAGAGTGCCTGCGAAATGCAAAAATTCTCATTTATTTACAGGAATTACAGCACATTTATCGTGCCACAAACATTTCTCCCTCCCTTTTGAGGATCGATTTACAATCTAGTGGCAAATCACAAACAGTTGTGTCTTGCAAAATTCAACACAGCGTGACATGAGAGAACCGCCTGTGGAATCGAAGACAATGGCCGTCTGCAGCGTTACCATTACAGAAAGGGAGGGACAAATGTTTGTGCCACAATACATGTATGCTGTAATTCCTGTAAATAAATAAATACACTCTGATGTGTAATTTCTCTCTCTGCGGAGATTTCTTAGGCATGTTCACACTCCAGGTCTCAACGCTCAATTCCAATTTTTTGTGAAATCCAAGTATATGCCACGTGTATGTGATCTCCAGTGTGAACTGTAAACTACCTAAACGTGTCGCACATGTGCAGTAAAGGATGCAATACTGTCACACGTAGCGAGCGTGCTCAGTGTTTGCAGAAGTAAACATGGATGGTAATGGAGCATAACTTCTGATTTTAACGTTGTTGTCCAACTGGAGCCAGCACTTTAACAACGCTCTTCTCTGACTGCTCTCTGCATTATCGTCCGCCATGGTTGTTTCTTTTCTTCCTGTTTCTGCGTATCAGGACGCAGAATAGTGACGTGTGTCAATTATCAATGACGTACAGCTCAATGCGACCTGGCCGTCCAGACACAGGTCACTTTTGAAAAGATTGGATACGTGTCGGATTTAGGAGCACATATCCAAGTGGCCTGGGTCGCATTCCTAAAAATCAGATCTGCGTTGTTCAGACTGTCATGAAAAGATCAGATGGGTCACACGAGAGCAAAAAAATCGGATTTGGGTCACTTCAGGTGAACGTAGCCTTATAAACAGTCAAGGGCTGTAAGGCATCTGATTTGGGATTAGCCGTCTGGTTTTGGAACCAGAGATTATGTCAATCATCTTGGGGATGAAAGTATCTGGTCTAAGACCAGCTTCTTTATTATTTTTAATATTGCACTTCTGCTGTCCTGCAGCTCGTTCTGTGATCTTCAAACATCTGGACCATGAAGACGTGGAGAAGTTCACCACACCAGACTCGATGGCAAGTAGGTATAACCTACAGCTCCCTCCTCAACCTCCAAAGATCTGATCTGGGAGCAGGCAGCTGGTTAAAGACGAGACATGGGCAGGAGGAAGCTACTTCCATCAGATGGACCCTTTCAGCTCAGATTTCACACACACATCTTTGACGGAGTCATTGATTTCTAAACAATTATGGATTTATTGACAGGTTTCATCACAGATCAAAGAGGAAGTGATGTCACTGGAGGTGCTGGCACAGAACCAGTGGTCGCTCTGGTTCAGGTGGGTCTACAGTGAACAAACTTAACAAAATCATTGATTGTGTGTTTTCAAATTCACCAGTTTTAATCAGTTAATCAACAGATTTTTCCAAGAAGTTTGTTTTTCTTTTGTTTTATGTTACACTTTGTTTTCAGAGTTTGTTGTTTTAGATTTTGCTTCATTTACATTTTTGGATGTTTTTAATGACCTGCTGCTTGTTTCTTCCTCCGGTCAGTCTCATATTGAGGAGCAACCGGTGAACACTCTGCAGAACTTTGTTGGGAGCACTCTGAGACTGGCCTTCATCACCTTCATCCCTGCAGTGCTGCTGACTGCTGCTTACAGTCCGTACAAGATAGCAAACTGTGAATCAAAATATTTAGCTACGTGTTTTGCATTACAACTCATCTGTTGGTTGCAGGAGTTTGGAGATCTAACCAGGGAGCAGAGACTGAAGGGAGGTCGGACCAATCAGAGGAGGAGGAGAGCAGCTCTGTGTGAAGATGACGAACAACCATCAGATCGCTGTGATCCCTGACCATAAGCAGCTTCTCCGATGTTCTTTCATGACATAATCATCCAGACACTCATCAGGGTGCCATGACACCAAAAGTCTTCACCTAAATGTTTTCTTTCTCAGAACTGAAGCGTGAAAAGTTCATCTTTCTAGGAACATAAAGATGGTGAAGACTGTCTTTTTTTTTTCATCTCTTCCTTGTGTTTATTTTATTTTATAAAAATTGGATTTTGGTTTTGATCAAAAGTTCTGGAGGCTGTTTTTCTGCAGTAACTGCTGATGTATTTCCACCTTCTTTCCAACTTCTTACAGCAACTCAAGAAGTTCAGCCTTCTATAGCTGCTGGTCATCTTCTCCACAGCCATTATTCAGTCTGTCCTGTGTTTGTCCATCGCTGTGTGGTTTGGATCATCCACAGACAGGACAGGTCCAGACTGCTGGGTATAATCAGGTCTGCAGAGAGGATCACCAGGGCTGACCTTCCCTCTGTTGAGGACTTGTACAGGTCAAGAGTCAGGAAAAGGGCAGCTAACTTCTCTGCAGACCCCACACATCCTGGACACAAACTTAGACTTTTGCCTTCAGGTCTGCAGAGCGCTGTTTGCAAAAACCAGCTGCCACAGAAGCAGCTTCTTCTCCCAGGAGTAAACTGTTCTGCTGGGAAACAATATAAGCATTTTTGCCATTGTATCAAACCTTCTTTCTTTGTTTAAAAAAATGGCAGTAAATACAATATGTATATGTTTTTCTTTCATCCATGTTTCATTTCCCCTAAAACCTATATTTTCATACTTTGTCTGTACACTGTGAGCGCTTGAAACCAAGGTCCAATTCCTCATTTGTGCACACAATCTTGGCTATTCTAAAGCTTTTCTGAGTCTAAATAAATTTGTGACAAATCACGAACTGTGTTTTCTATCATCCAATATTATTTTTATATAATAACATAATGGAAGTTTGACCATTCTATGTGACTTGGGTGTGGAGCGGTTGTGCGGTCAAATGCAGCAGAATAGCCCTTTAGTCAAGACTCCTTCAGCTTCATCACTGAGGTGGTTTGGACCATGATGATAGTCACACGGGAACGAATATAAGTTATAGCAGGATCTAAATATCTGAAAATTATTACTTTTCTTTGTTTCTACTAATATCAGAAATGTAAAAACAAAGTTATTAGCTAAAATAACTAGCTGAAAGCTAACTTTGGTCACGTGATCCAGTCAGTCCAGGTGCGGACCGTCGCCATCTTTAAGAGATTCGAGCGGACAGGTTGCAGACGGACTGAGAGGTTATTGGTAGGAAAAGTGTTCTTGTTCATGTGGAGAAAGTAAGTTTAATTCAGATTTTCCTTCTCTGGGGTTTAATTACATAAATTTAACCCTGTTGTGTTCGATAACTTCATAGTATCGCGGTGTTTTCAGCCATTGAAACAGAGCTAGCTGCTGTGACGCAGCTATATTTCTTCCGTCTATTAGCGCCGCTCCATTAGCTTTAAAACAGTATTAATAGTAACTAATCAGCATGTTTTGGCTTTGTTTTAGACTAAATTTAGGTTAGCTATAAAAATGTCGTATTTAAGAATTTTATGTTAGGTTTGTTGTACATTATAGTTCTCGACTTTCATACAAAATTAATTTTTTTCTTCACACACAATATGGTTTCTTCGTACATTACAGTGTACTTAAACTTTAACAGAGAAATAATGATGGGAAAAGATAACTGCGTCACGTTCATTAAATGGGCACTGTTCAGTCATCTGAGTGGATCGTATTGTATTGTATTTTGTATTTGACTTCAGCAGATCCATTCTGCTGAACGTTCCTTTATGGTTGATTGTCGCCTCTGTTTTGAAAAATTACACACGGACCTCTCAAACTAATTTTTCCATATTTTAACACAACACGGTGGAGAAAAAAAGCTTTGTTTTAGATACAGTAGTACCTAAAAGTAGAGCCACAGCGCCTGGTACTGATTAGTAATGTACCTTGATAGTGCCTTGTAGCGCTTGTGACATCCAAATGATGCGCAGCAACGCCGTTCAGCAGGTGCGGCTCCCCCTGGATAAAACCAGTACCGCAGCTTCGTGTTTTCGTGGCGGTCCTCGTTAGTATAGTGGTGAGTATCCCCGCCTGTCACGCGGGAGACCGGGGTTCGATTCCCCGACGGGGAGGCAAAACTTTTTTTTTTTTTTTTTTTTTTTATTGTTAACCGTTTCGGTCTTTCACATAGCAGTTATTACACGGTAATTACTGCGGTAAGTGAATGGCCCAATGTACTCTTGAAATCAGTTTTAAATCAGTCTGTAGCCATTTTTTATGATTAACTAAAGCGTTTCCCCCTCTGTGTTTCATGTCCAGTTTGTAGTTCACAGCCTCATTTTACTCCATTCTTTATGTTCTTTCACATGTAGAATATTTGCTGGAGGGTTTGTTCTATTTTCCAAGTTTTAAAAGCAATGAATTGAATGGAGACTAAACCACAAATACTTCTATGCGGTGAATTGAATTATTGCTCAGAGGTTGATGATCTGGTCATAAATAAGAAGTGATGAGGATAGGATTGTCCAGCCAACAGTGGTCAGTTTATTTCGGACATTTCGGACAGCTATAACTGTATGAATAATTCTGGTCTTTGACTGTTGGTCCTTTATTTGAAGCACCTGTGGCGCCCCCCAGTGGACAGCAGGGTAAATACATGGTGTTTTGGATGTAAGTTGTCCTCTATAATGCTCATTAATGTGTTCATATTCATTCAGCGAGATTTAGAGATGAAAAGTGAACTTAGCTTTATAATCTTTTTTACATCTTTTCTATATTAATGTATGTTTCTGATTATACACCTGTTTGTTCTGGGTTTGTTTGTAATTATCATCACGTTTCTGCTGTAACCACAGCAGAAACATAGATGTGATCTCTGTGGTCTCTTTATGCTCCAGCTTGAACGTTTCTGAAAGAGAAAAAAATAGACTGTAGAAAAACACAAGAGAACAGTTGAAGTTTGTTAGTTAAGTGAAAAATATGCTTGCTTACATTTACATTGTGAATTTTAGGTCATATTTCTATATTTCTTGAGCTACTATGTGACGCCACTGAACTGAAGCATCTGCATTTAGAAATTACTGCATAAACTTGGTTTATAAAGTTGGCAGCAGTGTTTATGACGGTTATTATTTCATTAAAAGCTGATAATAAAACCGGTAGCTGCAGAGACATTTCCAGACGCTGTGACAAGAGCAGCTCTCTGAGTTTAAAGCTGTTTCTGTCCTCTGGGTGTTTATTAAAGGCTGTGAGGAAGCAGCAGATCTGGCTTGGTTTCTTGAGTTCCTCGAAGCTCTCTGAAGGCTCGCTCTCACTGTCCCTCAGCTCCCTCTACTTCCTCTCAGACCTCTCTAAGGTTTAGCACTCGTCACACCGCCCCGTCTGTGTGAAGCAGCGTTTCAGCAGCTGGGAGTTAAACCGTGTTGCTTGTTCATCATGAAGGTCCTGCTGCTGATGGCGCTCCTCACAGGTAATCATGATGTTCTGGTCTGGTTCGTGGTTTTATAGTAATAAATAGCTACAGGCTCTGCTACCAGCTGTAGTGCTACTACAGGGCTGTGTGTTTCTACATGGTTTAATGCAGGGTTTTCAGTGTTTTTGTACTTCTAAGTGAAGGATCGTAGCGTCTTGTCTCTGAGGGTTCTTGTGGCGCCGTTAGAAACCTTCTCAGAGCACAAAGCAGCTGCAGCTAGAGATAAAGATCTGATCAGAGAAGAAGCTCTGCTGATCTGAGATATTGGGTTTCAGTCGATCTTTACTTTCAGACTCTGAGTTGTTGAGATAAAAAAAAAAAAAAAATCCCATTAAACCATTAAAATATAATAAACTGGTTTGTATTAGGCTGTGAATGAGCAAAGACGGTGTTGAAGATGGAGACGTTTAACTGATTGTTGCTTATTAATGTTGTGTTTCTTCAGCGTCAGGATGTGACGGCAGCCCAGTTGCTGGTCTGACGGGTCAGAATGTGACTCTGCCCTGTAAATATGATATAAAAACGAATAGAGCGGTGCATGTTTGCTGGGGTCGAGGAGAGCTACCCAGCAGTAAGTGCAACAATCAGCTCCTTTCTACAGACGGATATAAAGTTATACAAGAGTCCGGAGTTTCCAGCAGGTATCAGCTACTGGGACGACTGGATGAAGGAGACGTTTCTCTGACCATCCTGGACCTCAGAGAGGAAGATGCTGGAAGATACGGATGCAGAGCAGAGATACCTGGATTGTTCAGTGATGAAAAACATCACATTGACCTGACAGTGGAAAGAGGTGAGAAATTACTCTGATTTAATAAACTTTTTATTTTCCAAAGTCAGTTTATCAAACACTGAACCAAACCATCAAATTACTGTTCGGATGTTTAAGAGATTTTGATCAAAATCTCCTGATTAATGTATCACTTTAACACCGAACATGTTGCCTCCTATGAAAGGTAGAAGTAGTCCAGGACTGCAGCTCACTGAGCTCTCAGAGGAAACAGCTGAGTTAGATCAGTTAGAACATTATTCTGGTTTTCTTGATTAATCTGTTCACTAATTCTCACTTTCATTTGTAAATTAATCTAAAATCTAAAGCAATATTATTTTAATTTTCTTGTTTTTGCAATAACCCTGCTATTTTTTTAATCATCAAATGAACTCAGATGTAAACAAGCGTGAGTGGGGGGTTTAGACCAGTGGTCTCAAACTCCTGCGACTTTTAGATGTCTCTCTGCTTCAGCACACCTGGCTCCAATATTAGCTCACTGGCAGAGCTCTGTAGAGCCGGGCTGCACGCTGGTGAGGCAGTTTCACCATTTATTTCAAGCGTGTCGGACAGGGGACAGATCTAAAAGCTGCAGGATTCTGGCCCTCAAGGCTACAGTTTAAGACCACTGGTTTAGTCCCGTACCTGAGGTAAAGCATCTTAACTCATTCAGGCAGAAAACGGCTCCTTTTCAGCCAACAGTTCAGTCAGTAAAGTTTGATTCTTTTCTAAATTTGGGGATTTTCAGAGATGTTCAGTAGAACAGCATCTGGAAAGAAGTTTGTTTTGATTGAGGCCAAGCCCTGATGATGATGTTGCCTGCTGTGTTTCGTCTCCAGCTCCAGACCCGACCACGTCCCCCCCGTCAGCCACTCAGACGTTCTCAGAGAGACCAGCTGCTGCTCAGACCACAGGTAGAAACACAGAGTTGGTCCCAGCTCAGAGCTGCAGCAGGTCGCTGTGGGTGGAGGCTGCTTGGTTCAACAGCCACCATCATTCAACTGGTCAAAGTGTGAAAGATTCAGTCTCTGTTTTTAAAAACAGGAAGTTTATTCTGAGAAGGAAACATCAGATTCTGTCATGTTTGTTCTGGAGTCTGTCTGGTTCTGCAGGACTCTTTGCCTCATCTCTGTCGTCAAGCTGCTGATGCTGCTGTTCTAAAATCATCTTCTTTCACTTCCTCATGCAGCAGATCAGCTGACCACAGAGAGCCTCCTGACTTCCTGCTCTGACAGCAACATCACAGCTGAGGTGAGGACCATGAGGTCATCCTGTTAACGTCACACTTTACTGGTGTAACTCCAGGCATCAGAGCAGCCGGTCGGGAACAGCTGCTTGCTGGGTTAAACCACAGATCCGCTGATCTGAGTGGATTCATTAACCTGCATTAAATGTCTTCCCATATTATCAGTTCCAGCTGCACCAGCTGCGTTTCCGTTACAACGCTGCGCAAATCTGTCGATTTGGTGCTGATGTTTGAAAAACAGTTTCACAGTCGGTGTTTCTATTAAATAAGAAATGAAATTAAAATCATGTGAATAAGCTTGTTACCGCGATAAGTCGTTAAAAACATGCCGCCATGATCCTCCAACTACTTCCTGTCGTCTTCTTCGTGATGTACGCCAGTGGCAACATCCAGTTGTTGATCATGTGACTCGAAACGGCTGAAAAGGATAATTTTTTTTGAAAATGCCGTGTTTCCTTGAAGCGAACTTATTTTCGTTATTTCAAATTGTGCAATTTCAAGGTGAATGGAAGCGCAGCTCGTGGCCGGATGTGAGGTCCGGTGCAGAAACAGCTGCTGGTCTAACAGCCTGAACAACTGAGCTGATCACTTCCTGAAGGGCCTGATGATGCTTCATGGTTCTGTTTGTAGTGTCAGCAGGAGGGCAGCATGCTGACCGTGGTTCTGGTGGTGGTTCTGGTCACTGCAGCTGGACTCTTCATTATGGCCAGAGGTGGGTAGTAACTTGATACTTGAGTAAAGATATGCTGAAGTCGTGCTGGTCTTCCTTGAGCCAGTTGTTGAGTACTCCACCCGCCTCTGGCTGTGGGTGGGCTTGCTCTGACTGATTTAGCAGCAGCCAAGGACCAATGGTGAATGTGTGAACATTTAAAGGGGAAACGACTGATAACCAGTTTGGCTGAAATGTTGATCAAGTTTCTTGTGAAGCAGAATCTGTTAACCACATCAACACTGAGCCTCGATGAACACTCCTGCTGTCACCATCTCTTGAGCCTGTCTGACCCATCCAAAGCTGTCATAGCTACCTTTAAAGGCGAGCAACCATCTTGCTTCCTTTGGTCCAATACCAGCACAGCATGTACTGCTGGTGAAGTAGACATGCAGCAGTATCTGATTCACTATTTGAAGCAAGGTTTAACAAATGCACTAAAGGCCAAACCTTAGTCTCTATTTTTTATTGCAAAAAATTCAAAATGAAAAATTCTCTTAACATTCTTGAAATATGAAAAGCAAAGACACTTAAATATACATTGATAACTGGATAACACAAAATTATAACTTCACAATTAAATAAAACATGAACATCTTCATCTCAAAGTGGTGAAAACAGCAGATTTCTGAACAAACAAGTCCTGGAAACCCAACGGTTCCCTCAGATATGCCACCAGACGGCAGCGATGTGTCCTTGACTCAGCCTGACTCACCAAGAGCCCAGCAGAGAGCCTTCCTGCCCGCAGAGTCATTGACCAAGTCCTCGCAGTCCAGCTTTCTACCCGGCTGACTTTCAGTGGACAACAGAGCAAGACTGCAAAACCTGTCTTCAGATATATTCAACCTCCAGTGCTTTCAGTTTTGCCTTGCTGAAAGCCCTCTCCCCAGCTGCAGCAGCAGCCACGGGTAACGTACAAAACACGTTCAGCAATGCAGACTACTCCAGAAATGCTTAGTAGCTGCATTTGGCTGCCCTCTTCCACCTCTGGAGGGAGGAGGTCAACAGGACCTGCAGCCTCTGGAGAGCCCACAGCATCATCGGGGACCCCAGCCACCTCCTCTTCGAACGTCTGCCCTCAGGGAGGCGTTTCAGGGCAATAAAGACAAAAACAGACTGAAAATCAGTTTCTGCCCAAGAGCTGTTGTTGCCTGAACGCTGCAGATTCATCTGAACCCCAGTCATCATTTTCGTAATATCCCGTTTCTGTTTCCACTATTATTTTTTTCATATTTATTTAAATATACTTATTTATTTTCACTGCCTTTGAGAGTTGCTATTAGTTTTTGTCAGTAATAAATATTTCATTTTGGTTGTGTAATTGAAAAAAACAGCAAAGAGGCAGAGAAGTGCCCACAGCCTCCCTGGAATGACGCTAAGGAGCAGGTCATTGAACAGTGTTGCTCACCTTCTTCACTGGGACAGGGAGGAGTCAGGCTGGGGTGGGAGGTCAGGGCTGCTGCTGACTCTGACTTATCTGTTGTTAAGTGTGGTAACAGGTACAGGAACAAGTTGAATATATGAATATCTTGGTTAATATTTTCCTTCACTGATTAAATGCTGCTGAACTGGAGACTAGCAGTAGTCTGTATCTAAGCTAACTATGCTAACAGGTTGATAATCACACTATTGTTCACCCACCTGTCTTGGAGATAAACTGGGTTACAAATTGACACCCTTTCATGAGTCTCTTTCTTTTTTATCTTTTTTTGAAATCCTGACCATTATTTTTCTTGGCAGCCTGGTTATTATCTCTGTCCTTCTTGTCTTCTGCTAACTGCTGCTAAACACTGTCAGCGCTAAGCGCTGAAACGGGAACAAACCATTTTATGCAGACATGGGGGTGTTCAGTAAATATGGGTGTTTGCTTTTTGGTCTGGGAGTGGTAGCATTTAACTTTTACCGCCAAATACAAGTAAAAACAATGGAATCATTAATTTTATCATTGACAGGGGTCCCAAAATATGTTTTCTTTTTATTTAAAAAAAAAAAAAAATTTCCTTTGTTGTGGGGGGCCCCTATCGGTCTGGGGCCCTTGGAATTGTCCTAACTTTTCCCCCCTATCAGGGCCTCTGGCTCTGCCCCTGTCAGTTAGCAGGGTAAGTCAGGTAAGGTGGTAGAGGAATGAGGAATGATAATCTGGGCTTGTCCCCCCCCCAGGACCTGAACCCCCTGCAGCCTCTGAGTGGACCAGAACCTCCTGTGTTTACCAACGGGTTGTGGATGTGAGACGACCCATCCAGCAGCTGGAGATTAAAACCTCTGAGGCTCTTTACTGCTGCAGGTGGTTCCACCAGCTTTAGGGTCAGACTTGGGTTCAGTTATCTGATTTTTTTTTTTTTTTTTTTTTTTTTTTTTTTAAATCTTTCTGATGTTTTGTGTTTTTGCAGCCAGAAGATGGAAGCAGCTCAAACTGTGAGTCTTTAGGTTTCTTCTGCTGTCTGAATAATTCATTTGTTCGTTTTGCAAACTCTGAACAGTTTCTGGCATCAAGAGGTTAAAGGTCGCCGGTAAACCAAACTGCCAACTTCCTGCTGATTCATTCATGGCTTCATCAGTTCCTCCTCCTGGAAACTGTTGCTGCATCTTCATCTGACCATAATCATCATCATCTCACCTCAGTGTTCAGAGTGAAACTCAGATGAGAGAAAAAGGCTGAAACCACAAACCTCAGCAGGTTTCAGTCTTGCTCAGGACTCGCTTTAACTCCCATGATGCTCAGCTGTTCCTCCTGGGGGGGCCACGGGGCCCTTCATCAGCCAGATCAAATACCATCACTATTACTAGCCCGAGTTTAAGAGTTCCTTGGATAACATCTTTTGACTGGAAGTTGAATTATTTTGTTAATAAATTGTGTTTTGGGTTGAAATTGTCTGTTTATTTTGTGTGTGTGTGTGTGCAGATCTGGCTGTTTGAAAACACTAGTGAATGAATTCACCCCTCATCTAATCTCCCACCTCACCAGGCAGGTATTCCTAGAATATTAACTGACACAGACTGAGAGCTGTTTGGGTATTGATCCCTGATAATCAGGTGGTGCTCCGACACAAGCCGAGGTTTTCTCTCTGGCTGGGCCTCAACATTCAGCTGATGCAGACTCTTTAATTGTTTCAGTAAAACCTGCAGCATCAGGAGACCACCGAGGAGGTGAAGAGTTGACTCAACAAGCTGCAGACGATGAGCTGACCTGCAGTGTTTCACTGTAACTTGACCTGAATCATCCACAAACTGACCCAGATCATCTGCTGCTGGTTTCATGTTTGGTTTAAAGGTTGACATGATGAGAGACAAGAGTCACAATGATTCTCTCTCAATTTGCTGAGTTTACGGCTGGACCAACATGCAGACAGGAGAACACAACAAAAACAAGTTGAAGCGGGTTCTAAATATCTGAGAATTATTTTTATACAAATATCAAAAATGTAAAAACTGTTATTAGCTAAAATAAGTAGCTAGAAGCTAACTGGTCACGTGATCCAGTCAGTCCAGGTGCGGACCGTCGCCATCTTTAAGAGATTCGAGCGGACATGTTGCAGACGGACTGAGAGGTTATTGGTAGGAAAAGTGTTCTTGTTCATGTGGAGACAGTAAGTTTAATTCAGATTTTCCTTATTTTAGATTTAATGGCGTGAACTTGACCTTGTTTTGTTTGGTAACTGTGGCTTCGCGGTGTTTTCAGTTGAAACACAGCTAGCTGCCGCGGCGCAGTTACATTTCTTCCGTTAGCTCCGCTAGCTTTAAAACCATTTTATACCTGACTAATCGGCATGTTTTGGGTTGTTTTAGACTAAAGTTTGGTTAGCTATAAAAACGACGTATTTTATGATGTTTTAAGTTATGTAAGGTTTATTGTAGTTGATAGTTTTATTGTCTGTTCGAAACTTAGTGTGTTTTAAACTTTTAATAGATAAATAAAACTTAATGAGAAAAAGACGGCGTCTGGTCGTTCTTTGAGTGGGTGGAGTTCCGTCATCTGACCAGCAGATGGAGACATACGGAATAATATTGAATTAAATTTGACGTAATGGTTGATTGTCGCCTCTGTTTTGAAAAATTACACACGGACCTCTCAAACTAATTTTTCCATATTTTAACACAACACGGTGGGGGGAAAAAAATTTTTTTTTTTCTTCACACACAATATGGTTTCTTCGTACATTACAGTGTACTTAAACTTTAACAGAGAAATAATGATGGGAAAAGATAACTGCGTCACGTTCATTAAATGGGCACTGTTCAGTCATCTGAGTGGATCAATATTAAATTGTATTTGACTTCAGCAGATCCATTCTGCTGAACGTTCCTTTATGGTTGATTGTCGCCTCTGTTTTGAAAAATTACACACGGACCTCTCAAACTAATTTTTCCATATTTTAACACAACACGGTGGAGAAAAAAAGCTTTGTTTTAGATACAGTAGTACCTAAAAGTAGAGCCACAGCGCCTGGTACTGATTAGTAGTGTACCTCGATAGTGCCTTGTAGCGCTTGTGACATCCAAATGATGCGCAGCAACGCCGTTCAGCAGGTGCGGCTCCCCCTGGATAAAACCAGTACCGCAGCTTCGTGTTTTCGTGGCGGTCCTCGTTAGTATAGTGGTGAGTATCCCCGCCTGTCACGCGGGAGACCGGGGTTCGATTCCCCGACGGGGAGGCACAACTTTTTTTTTTTTTTTTTTTTTTTTATTGTTAACCGTTTCGGTCTTTCACATAGCAGTTATTACACGGTAATTACTGCGGTAAGTGAATGGCCCAATGTACTCTTGAAATCAGTTTTAAATCAGTCTGTAGCCATTTTTTATGATTAACTAAAGCGTTTCCCCCTCTGTGTTTCATGTCCAGTTTGTAGTTCACAGCCTCATTTTACTCCATTCTTTATGTTCTTTCACATGTAGAATATTTGCTGGAGGGTTTGTTCTATTTTCCAAGTTTTAAAAGCAATGAATTGAATGGAGACTAAACCACAAATACTTCTATGCGGTGAATTGAATTATTGCTCAGAGGTTGATGATCTGGTCATAAATAAGAAGTGATGAGGATAGGATTGTCCAGCCAACAGTGGTCAGTTTATGTTTGCATTTCGGACAGCTATAACTGTATGAATAATTCTGGTCTTTGACTGTTGGTCCTTTATTTGAAGCACCTGTGGCGCCCCCCAGTGGACAGCAGGGTAAATACATGGTGTTTTGGATGTAAGTTGTCCTCTATAATGCTCATTAATGTGTTCATATTCATTCAGCGAGATTTAGAGATGAAAAGTGAACTTAGCTTTATAATCTTTTTTACATCTTTTCTATATTAATGTATGTTTCTGATTATACACCTGTTTGTTCTGGGTTTGTTTGTAATTATCATCACGTTTCTGCTGTAACCACAGCAGAAACATAGATGTGATCTCTGTGGTCTCTTTATGCTCCAGCTTGAACGTTTCTGAAAGAGAAAAAAATAGACTGTAGAAAAACACAAGAGAACAGTTGAAGTTTGTTAGTTAAGTGAAAAATATGCTTGCTTACATTTACATTGTGAATTTTAGGTCATATTTCTATATTTCTTGAGCTACTATGTGACGCCACTGAACTGAAGCATCTGCATTTAGAAATTACTGCATAAACTTGGTTTATAAAGTTGGCAGCAGTGTTTATGACGGTTATTATTTCATTAAAAGCTGATAATAAAACCGGTAGCTGCAGAGACATTTCCAGACGCTGTGACAAGAGCAGCTCTCTGAGTTTAAAGCTGTTTCTGTCCTCTGGGTGTTTATTAAAGGCTGTGAGGAAGCAGCAGATCTGGCTTGGTTTCTTGAGTTCCTCGAAGCTCTCTGAAGGCTCGCTCTCACTGTCCCTCAGCTCCCTCTACTTCCTCTCAGACCTCTCTGAGGTTTAGCACTCGTCACACCGCCCCGTCTGTGTGAAGCAGCGTTTCAGCAGCTGGGAGTTAAACCGTGTTGCTTGTTCATCATGAAGGTCCTGCTGCTGATGGCGCTCCTCACAGGTAATCATGATGTTCTGGTCTGGTTCGTGGTTTTATAGTAATAAATAGCTACAGGCTCTGCTACCAGCTGTAGTGCTACTACAGGGCTGTGTGTTTCTACATGGTTTAATGCAGGGTTTTCAGTGTTTTTGTACTTCTAAGTGAAGGATCGTAGCGTCTTGTCTCTGAGGGTTCTTGTGGCGCCGTTAGAAACCTCAGAGCACAAAGCAGCTGCAGCTGGAGATAAAGATCTGATCAGAGAAGAAGCTCTGCTGATCTGAGATATTGGGTTTCAGTCGATCTTTACTTTCAGACTCTGAGTTGTTGAGATAAAAAAAACAAAAAAATCTCATTAAACCATTAAAGTATAATAAACTGGTTTGTATTAGGCTGTGAACGAGCAAAGACGGTGTTGAAGATGGAGACGTTTAACTGATTGTTGCTTATTAATGTTGTGTTTCTTCAGCGTCAGGATGTGACGGCAGCCCAGTTGCTGGTCTGACGGGTCAGAATGTGACTCTGCCCTGTAAATATGATATAAAAACGAATAGAGCGGTGCATGTTTGCTGGGGTCGAGGAGAGCTACCCAGCAGTAAGTGCAACAATCAGCTCCTTTCTACAGACGGATATAAAGTTATACAAGAGTCCGGAGTTTCCAGCAGGTATCAGCTACTGGGACGACTGGATGAAGGAGACGTTTCTCTGACCATCCTGGACCTCAGAGAGGAAGATGCTGGAAGATACGGATGCAGAGCAGAGATACCTGGATTGTTCAATGATGAAAAACATCACATTGACCTGACAGTGGAAAGAGGTGAGAAATTACTCTGATTATAATCAAGATTAGTCTTTTATATGAAAGGCAGCAGCTGTTTACACGGGGCCGCTGTGGATCAGGGGTAATAAGTGACTCTTAATGAAAACTTTCATTATTTGCTTAAAATTCTGAGAAGATTGAGACTCAAGTTGAGTTTGACTCTCAGAGGTGTTATCAATGAAGAAGAGTGAAAGTATGAAACATCCCCTTTCCAAACAGTGACAGGAGCTGATGTTTGATGGTGTTCTAGTTTTCCTAAGAGGTTATAATTTATGACCCAAACAGGACTGGCTGATATCTGTTCTTAGCTCTGTAGAACCTGAAGAGGAGTCTCGGACATTCTGTATAAAATCCAGAATAAAATTAAATTAAAAGCCCCCTCTCTGAATATTTTAGTGTCTTAATCTACTAAGAACTAGAAACATTTTAGAGTTTGTAGTTTTAGCCGCGAGTATAAAAACCATGTTTCGTCAATCCTCATCAACCCAGAACAGAATCACACCGAGGCAGTCGGGTCCAGAACAGAATATCGGTTCTTCATTTTCCCTTCCAGAGTTTCCTGTAACCTTCAGAAACTGGTCTAAATCAAGTTTTTAATTCTTCAGACTTTTTCTGCTTTTTCAGGTCCAGTTCTCCTAAACTTATCGTTGTATCGACACAGAACAGAGAACCTGGTGAAGAAAACATTTTGATTTGATCCTTAGTGACTCTGTTACCAAGTCCAGTTTATTTGTATCGCACATTTCAGCAGCAAGGCAGTTCAAAGTGCTTCACATCATAACAACAACAACGTCAATCAAGTAAACATCAAAATTATCAGCAAAAATATTGATCAGTGATTCACTTACTTTATTTAACTAATTTACACTCAAACTTCCACCCTTTGGAAAACCAAGCTTATCTCACCCGGATTTGTTTGCAGATTTATGGTCCAAACTACCAATCAAAGGCAGCTCTAAACAGGTGGGTTTTCAGCCTTGACTTAAAGGAATTTAGTGTTTCAGTTGTTTTGCAGTTTTCTGGGAGTTTGTTCCAGATTAACAGTGCATAAAAACTGAAAGCTGCTTCTCTATGTTTGGTTCTGGTTCTGGGGATGCAGAGCAGACCAGAACCAGAAGACCTGAGTGGTCTGGAAGGTTGATACGATGACAACAGGTCTTTAAGCCGTTCAGTGATTTATAAACTAGCAGAAGTATTTTAAAGTCTGTTCTCTGAGCTCCAGGGAGCCAGCGGAAGGACTTTAGAACTGGGGTGATGTGCTCTATCTTCCTGGTCTTAGTGGGAACGCCAGCAGCAGCGTTCTGGATCAGCTGCAGCTGACTGGTTGGCTCTTTAGGCAGACCTGTGAAGACACTGTTGCAGTAATCAATGCGACTAAAGATAAACACATGGATGAGTTTCTCTAGGTCTTGCTGAGACATCAGTCCTTTAATCCTGGAAATGTTCTTCAGGTGACAGAAGGCTGACTTTGTAACTGTCTTTATGTGTCTCTGAAGGTTCAGGTCTGAGTCCATCACTGCACCCAGATTTCAGGCCTGATAACTAGTTTCTAGCTGGAATAACTGAAGCTACGCGCTGACTCTAGATCGTTCCTCTTTAGGTCCAAAGATAATAACTTCAGTTTTGTTTCTGTTCAGCTGGAGAAAGTTTTGGCACCTCTATGCATTGATTTGTTCTAAGCATCTGTTCAGTGCTTGGATGAGTTCGGAGTCACCTGGTGACATCGTAATGTAGAGCTGTGCATCATCTGCGTAGTTATGGTAACTAATCTTATTACGTGTTATAATCTGAGCTAGTGGGAGCATGTAGATGTTAAATAGGAGGCGTCCCTGGATTGAACCTTGGGGTACTCCACATGTGACTTCTGTCCTCTCTGATGAGAAGTTGCCTGTTGACACAAAGAAATCCCTGCTCTTTAGGTCGGATTCGAACCAACTGAGTACCAGAGAGTCGGACCCAGCTCTCCAGTCGCTTCAGTAATATCTCATGGTCAACATCCTGCTATAAAGACACACCTGACAGGTTCTCAGCTCCTGATGAATGACTGAATGGGTGCAGAAATAATCTCCAACTTTATCTTGGAGAGTTTTCTGAGATGTTTGAACATCGTTCAGTTGAGCAACGCCTGAAGAAACCTCAGAAGAGGTGAGATCTGTTAATTAACTGATGATGTTGCCTGCTGTGTTTCGTCTCCAGCTCCAGACCCGACCACGTCCCCCCCGTCAGCCACTCAGACGTTCTCAGAGAGACCAGCTGCTGCTCAGACCACAGGTAGAAACACAGAGTTGGTCCCAGCTCAGAGCTGCAGCAGGTCGCTGTGGGTGGAGGCTGCTTGGTTCAACAGCCACCATCATTCAACTGGTCAAAGTGTGAAAGATTCAGTCTCTGTTTTTAAAAACAGGAAGTTTATTCTGAGAAGGAAACATCAGATTCTGTCATGTTTGTTCTGGAGTCTGTCTGGTTCTGCAGGACTCTTTGCCTCATCTCTGTCGTCAAGCTGCTGATGCTGCTGTTCTAAAATCATCTTCTTTCACTTCCTCATGCAGCAGATCAGCTGACCACAGAGAGCCTCCTGACTTCCTGCTCTGACAGCAACATCACAGCTGAGGTGAGGACCATGAGGTCATCCTGTGAGACAAACGAGTCGGGTTTATTTAGTGCCTGATGTGTTTTAGTTAAAATATGGACGTTAAATAACATGTTTCTCCCTCTAGACCAGTGGTCATAATGATCTGCTGCTTTACCAACATCGGTTTAGACTAAAATTATCTATCTGGGTCGTCAAGGAGACAGTTTTCATCAGCCATATCCCAGTTTTAAACCAGAGCTGTTTTTTGAGGCAGAGGGTACCGCGTCGACCACCCAGCAGACCACGCTTGTCTTCCAGTTCCTGTTAGATCTCAGCTAACATTGATCAACGTTCTGCTGACAGGAGTTACATCAGTCTGGATTTAGAAGCTCCTGAACTTTCAGTCGCATTGAAGCTCAAAGTTTGTGAGATGGTTACGGTTTTCCACCTAACTCGTCCCGCTTCCAAACTGATGCTAGTGTTAGCTAGCATCATCTACCAGCTCCACCATGACGACGTGTTATTGGCTAATAGGCAGTTGGATAACTGTTGTGAAACTGTCTGTGTTCACTGGTTGTTGAAGTTGAGTAACCTGGGGTGAAATTTCACATGGCAGTGCTGGAAAACACCATCTGACAAAGCTGAGTTTAACTTCCTGAAGCTGTTATGCAGTGGTGAGCACATTTCTGCTCATGCGCTAATAGCGGAGCTCATTTTTTGCATAGTGTTTTAGCGTTTTTTTAACTTCAAAAAATGTTTAGTGAAAATAGCTTCCCCTAAATCAGTTTTTTCAGATGAATTCTAAAGTTCAAATTTATTTGGCTATTTTGTAAACTTTCAGTTGAATAAGGTTTGACATTTGTGTTGAAGTAATAACAAATAACAAATCTGACCCTGCTGAGGGCGATGTGCTATGTTGTAGCACATGTCGTGTCATTGACACATGGTGGGTATCAACATGGTTGAATTGAGTGCTTTAGTATTAGCTTCTGTTAAATGCCTTGTTGATGTAGCACTTTTGCGTTAGCTTCTGCTAAATACTGTGTTGGGGCTAGCTTCTGTTACATACCGTGTTGGAGTAGCGATTTAGTGTTAGTTTCTGATAAATGCCTTGTTGGTATTGTGCTTTAGCATTAGCTTCTGCTAAATACCATGATGGTCAAGCCCTTTACGTTAGCTTCTGCTAAATACCGTGTTGGTGTAGCAATTTAGTGTTAGTTTTAGATAAATGCCGTGTTGGTATAGCTATTAGCATTAGCTTCTGCTAAATATCATGCTGGTATAGCCCTTTAGCGTTAGCCTCTGCTAAATTCCATGTTGGTGTAGCGATTTAGTTTTAGCTTCTGCTCAATACTGTGTTGGTGTAGCGCTTTAGCATTAGCTGATCACCACTGCTATAATGCAAGTTGAATATAAACTATTTACTTATTTATATATTTAGGTTGTTTTTCATAATCCATGTAGTTCATAAATTTATCTTATTAATTCATAGAAACCTGCAGAAACCCTTCGTTTAGCTCCACTTCTTTCTGCTCCCATTAATCTTGCTAACTCTGAGGTTTAACATGGAGCTCACAGCGTTTTGATTGGTTGCTGCTGTCAGTTACTCTGCCCCCCTGTTCCTCTGGTCTAGTTAAAGCAGGACTGCCCAGATCCAGTCCTCCAGAGCTGCTGTCCTGCAGCTTCTGCATCCGTCCCTGCTCCACCTGAATCATGTTTCTGTTTGTAGCGTCAGCAGGAGGGCAGCATGCTGACCGTGGTTCTGGTGCTGGTTGTGTTCCTGTTGGTGGTTCTGTTCACTGCAGCCGGACTCTTCATTATGGGTGAGTTTTATTGCGGCTGATTTTGCAGAAGTCGAGAGCAAAGGGTGAAGGTGTGAACATCTGGGGGGGAAATGACTTGAAGGGACTGCTGATTAGTTTGGTTCAGCTTCACAGTTTTCATTTTCTGTGAAGCAGAACTCTGTTAACCACAGCAACACTCAGCCCCTCTTATGACATTTTGTTTCACACTGAAGAAAACATCAACTCATTTGTATTTATGGAAAAGAGTCAGATTTTCACAAGAACTAAACTTTAAAGGCGAAATGTGAACCGCGGTCGACCATCTTCGGCGCTGCGATGAACTAAGAGGGAAACCAGTTTGCTGATCTGATCATCTTCAGTGTGAGAAACTGCAGAACAGCTGCAGATTTATCAGTTTGCTGTTCTCGATCACACAGCTGTGTGTGTTAGCACTGCCAGGGTGGAACGGCGTCAGCCGTGACCCCAGAGCAGCTGCTGTTGTTGCCCATCAACCTGGGAAGGGTTCAAAGGTCATCTCTAAACATCTGAAGTGCATCATCCTCCAGAGAAGAAAACATCTCAGCTGCTAATGTTCCCAGGACTGGACGTCCCAGCAGATCCAGCCCATCTCAGACTCTACAGGCCTCAGTTAGCAAGCTGAAGGTCAAAGGTCATGGCACTGAACCAGTATGGCTGCTTGGAGCTAGGCCTGGACAATATGACTTACACACAAAATCTCAGATTTCTTCCACACCAGATCCGATTTTAATCGATTATTTTTCTTGCCTGCTTTTCTTAAAAAAGAAACTATGAATGACAGAAAATATTTAAAACTGATTTTTATTTCAAGCATCCCATCTGTGAGCTGACCTGAATTTAAAGTCCAAATGAATAGAAGCTTTGAAATATCACTCTGGACTATGGAAACCCAAGGAGTTCATTGGTGAAAATAAAATCCAGATTTTCCAAAAGTTAAATCTTCACAAACGGAAAATTCGATTCATGGATAAACTCAGCCCTGCTGAAGGAGGAAGCCTCTTCTCTAGAAACAAGATGGCGGCAGGGCAGGGCTGAGGATGGACAATGACCTCTGGACAGATGAGACCAAGATGGAGGAAACCAGAACAGGCAGACCGCCTGTAAAGCACGGTGGCGGAGGAATGATAATCTGGGCTTGTCCCCTCCAGGACCTGAACCCCCTGCAGCCTCTGAGTGGACCAGAACCTCCTGTGTTTACCAACGGGTTGTGGATGTGAGACGACCCGTCCAGCAGCTCTGAGGCTCTTCACTGCTGCAGGTGGTTCCACCAGCTTTAGGGTCAGACTTGGGTTCAGTTGTTGACAGTTTTCCTGTTTTGCTTCATCTTTGTTAATAGATAAAGCTAAAATCTGGTGTTTCTATTCCTCCATTTGATTATGTTATAAGCTGAAAACAACCAGATTAGTTCAGGGTGTAAATACTAGAACTGACAGAGGGTGTGCTTTCTTTTTCCTTTCCATTAGTGAATCAAACTGTTTGATATTTTTAATGTTGTTTTTGTGTTTCTGTGTTTTTGCAGCCAGAAGATGGAGGCAGCTCAAACTGTGAGTCTTTGTTTCTTTTTCTATCTGAATAAATTTGTTCATTTTTACAAACCCTGAACCGTTTCTGGCACCAGGAGGTTAAAGGTCAGCTGTAAACCAAACTGCTGATTCATTCATGACTCGGCTTCATCGGTTTCTCCTCCTAGAAACCGTTGCTGCTTCTTCATCTGAGCGTCATCGTCATCAGAGTGAAACTCAGAGATGAGAGAAAATGCCCGAAACCACAAACCCCAGCAGGTTTCAGTCCAGCTCAGACAGGACTCGTTTTAGCTCCCAGGATGCTCAGCTGTTCCTCCTGGGGGGCCCCGGGGCCCTCGTCTGCCAGATCGAACAATAAACAGGAAATCTTCTCTGATAGAAACCTGATGCAGAACAGGAGGTCTCACTCTGAGCTAAAACTGTGCTGTTTTCCTTCCTGGGTTCCAGACTTTAAAATGTTCTGATCCGTCGGTTCTGTCAGCGGCTTGCTTTGGACCTCGGCTGCTTCCTGGCAGAACATTAACCCTTTACTGCCTGGATTAATTATATAAAACAAACCAGTCTGGCCTGATTTGATCTCTCGACGGCAGAGAAGGATGTTTCTGTGTCTCATATGCAGGAGCAATTACTGTTGCTGTGGTTGGGGTTGAAGGAAAGTTTAACGCGGAATATTTCATGTTTTACTAAGTTAAAGCGTCTAAAATCAACTCAGATTCTGCAGCAGCTCTATTATTCAGACCCTTTAATGACTGAAGCTGAGGACTGCAGATTTCCTTTTTCACAAGAAACCGAAACCTCTCTGACTGATGCATCAGCCTGTCCGGGCGTCAACATTCAGCTGATGCAAACAGTTTTAAATGTCATCGTTCAAGTGTTTCCATCAGACCCGAAGCATCACGGGACCACCGAGGAGATGAAGAGTTAACCACAGCTGCAGCTGCACTGCAGAACCCAGTCAGCGAAGACGATGACCTTTAATGTTTCTCAGTAGCTTTAACTGAATGAGCCACAAACTAACCCAGATCATCTGCTGCCGGTTTCCCCTTTGCTTTCTCACGACATCATCTGATTTATCAGAGTAATTGTTTCAGAGAACGCTCATTTTAAGGTGGTCGATTCGAATTTATTTCAGAAATTAAGCTCAGAAACTAAAACGCTCGTTTAGTTTTATTCTAAAGAGAATAATAAACTGTATTTAACGTTCTTAATCTAATTTAATTTGGATGATTTTAGCTCATAAAATCCCTGCAGTTAAGAGGTACCAGTGTTGGACCTCAAGGTAAAAAGTGTAACTTTTTTCTTTTAACTCTCTTTGCTTCGAAAATAATAATACATCAAAATCAGTGTTATTATATTTTTGACCTGGTCGAGGCTTAAAGACACCCACATCCAAAATATTCCACTTTGCTGTTTATTTTGGGGTTTTCCTCCTTCAAAAAATCTGTATTTTTGGATAAACAGGCATAGAAAAGATTTTAAAAATATGCAGATTTTACATCTATGAATAGGTCTTAGGTTGAAAAGATTTAAAGCAGTGAAAGTGAAGCTTTTATTCCAGTTTTATCAGAGGTGCCGTTTTCAAATCTAAATGTAAAAGGTTTACAGTCAAGTTAAAGGCGCCTCAAGGGTTCAGTTATTTGACTAAGTTCAGAAAGTGAAACCAGTCTTTAGATTAATTCTAAAGAGAATAATAAACTTTAAAATTGAAAGTGCTTATTTATTTTTGATGAAAGCCGCTCATGGCTCATAAAGGCCAAACATCTGATCAGTAAAAAGGATTTTGATCCAGAAAACTACTGAACAGCGTCTGCTCTCTGCTCGCTCTGGATTCCTGCATCCAGGTTGCTCTGAGAGAGCCTTCAGGCCATCTTCATCGTTCATTCTGGTGTCTCTCATCTTCCTCTGGACCACACTCCATAGATTCTCAACATGGTTCTGGTCAGGCCCGTTTGCTGGTGTTACCATGGTGCTCAAAGCAGGTGTTGGTTCCGCTGGTAGTGTGGGTCGGTACCCAGGCCTGGATCCTGAAGCTCTGACCCCCCAAACATTTGATCCTCTCACGGCTGCCATTGTCACTGTTTCCATTTTCTGCCACACTTTTTCCTTCCACTCAATTTTCCATTAATATGCCTGGCTGCAGCGCTCTGAACGCCCATTATTAATGAGGGGCAGTTTAGCCTTTACTGCCCCTCCTAGTAAAGGCTAAACTGTGGAACAAGCAGTTTTTTCAGAACATTTCTGTTTTAATCATTTCTGTCTTTCCGCTGTCGTATTGTAATTTCCTGAAAAACTGAATGTCTGGTTTTCGTCGGGTATCAGTGATGTTTTGGTGCCTATTTGACCCGTTTCCTCTTTAATAAGTTCATATTTGTGTAGATTTAGCAGTAATTAAATCAGCAGCTCATTGTGTCTCGGGATGACCCGGGTTGCTGGCAGTAAATCGTGGTTCTGGTTCTGTCTCAGGTCTCCGCAGCTGCAGGTCCAGTTCACCTCCACATCCTCCACCCTGGAGCTGCACAGCCGAGGCTCGGCGGTGGAGAACATCTATCAGATGGATGGAGGCGCCGAGGGAGGCGAGTACGAGTTCTGCCCCTGAGCGTCGTCATGGAGATATGAAGCGGGGCAGAACCGTCCAATCAGAGCTCAGCTGTGCTGCTGCTGGGAGGCTGATGTTCAGGTCAGAGGTCGTTAGAAGATGTTGGACTCAGAGGAAACACCTGGAAGCTGTTGTTGTTGTTGACATGAAGCTGAAGCTCAGATCAACTCTTTTCTAAACGAGCATTAATGAATCATCGTCAGCGATCTGAGCTCCATCATCATCATCACTGCCCGTCCAGAACCACAGAAAGGTTCTGATGTGACACCAGAAAACCAGCCATGGACAACCGTCTCTCATTCACACTCAGACTCTGATTTTAAGAGATGTTTTGTGTTAAAGCTTTGATTTATACCCTAAAATTAAAACATATTTTATGTCTCAGTGCCCAGTATTGAGGATTATGATAATATAATCCTCAATACTGGGGGACATTTGGGATTTTCTGGTTCTGGTTCAGATCTTTGTGTCATTTGGTGATTAGAAACACGAGGATCAGCGATGAATGTGGGTTATTCAAGGCTCCGTCCTCTATGGCGCCCCCTGCAGTTCCCCCAGAGCGCTGCATAAGTAGCCGCTCACGAGTTTCAGGAGCTTCTCGCTGCGACGTCTCCTCTGATTGGCTGAGGATGAGCGTAGCGCCAGGCTAACATGCTAATATAGCTCATTTAAGTGTTTACATCTGTCGCCGCCATGATTTTAATGATTTATCGTGTGAACGAGCTTATTCACGCGTGATTTTAATTTAATTTCTTATTTAATGGAAACACTGACTGTGAAATTTTTTTTTTTTTTTTTTTTTTTTTTTTTCGACATTAGCAGAAAATCGCCAAAGTTTTGTGCACCTTTGTAACGCAGCTGGTGTCGGACCGGAGTCCACTACAGCCACCGAGTGGACGGGTCAGAACCTCCTCCATCTTAGAGCAGGAAATCAGCAAACGTCGTTCTTGGTCCCAAAATATGGGGATCGAGTTCAGAACTAAATGGACCCAACGGGTCAGAAGCCCACAGAGGAACCCGGCTGAAGTTCTGGACTCGGATCTGATTTTTGACGACCTAATAAATCACCTTAAAACCACCAGAATAAAGGACTTCCTGTCTAAACAGGAAACAGAACAGCTGCTTCCGCCTTTATTTCCAGCAGGCCAGCAGCTCGCTGCTGGCGCTGACCCAGAACTCGCCAACAGCTGGAACACGGATCAGAACCAGTCCTCCAGGCTCTGGTTGGTCCATAAAGGTTCTGCGTGATCTGAACCGAACATGACTGCTCCGTTTTATTATGAAGTATATTCCTGTTTCTCTGTGTCATTGTGAAGCCCTGAGCGACTAATATCTGAGAACGGGTGCGACAGAAATAAACGGCACTCAACTCAGAGAAGAACCTGAGGAGCTGTTGGTTCCTTTAAGTCTGGAAACGTTTCACTGCAGCTTTTGGACAAAGAATCCGATGAACTGGTTGAGGCGTGAGGTTGAAGACGACTGGGATAGAAAATTAGCCCTCTGGTTTCCTGGTCTGAGCGGCTCAGTAGGAGAAACGCTTCTCCTCCTG
Source organism: Anableps anableps (assembly GCA_014839685.1). Classification (NCBI taxonomy): domain Eukaryota; kingdom Metazoa; phylum Chordata; class Actinopteri; order Cyprinodontiformes; family Anablepidae; genus Anableps; species Anableps anableps. Next base: position 35,127,444 of record CM026078.1, read on the forward strand.
CGGACGTTTTCGCTCCGCGGTCACGATCAGTTCAGACGTCGCACCTGAATCCAGCAGCAACACCTGGAGTAGATCCCAGACATTCCCTGCCCTCCTCTCCTCTTCCTGCTCCCAACCCAGAATAACCCCGCTGATTATCGATATTAAGATCTCAGTAAAATTAATCCAACTCTTTCTGGCTCCGACAGCGCAGCTTTACTCAGGCACGCCCCCTGGTGGCGAGTCGGGAGGAAGATGGAGCGTTGCTCAGCTTTGCTCCCGTGATTCATTTGCAATGTGGACACCAGCCACGTGCTTGAGGGGGGGCTGGAGCACCTGCCCCTTTCATCCTGGATGCCCAGGGGCGGTCCGAGCCTGTTCGGCGCCTCGGCACCCCCACCCCTATCGAAAAACTAAGATGTCATCCCAAGCAGCTAAACTCGCACAAATGTTAGTGTCTTATATAGCTAACTACTAGCAAGGCTATCTTGCAGCAGATTACGTTGGTGGGATGCACATTTATATTTATATATGTATAAAATATATGTATGTGTATATATATATGTCTATATAGATAGATAGATAGAAGGACTTTTGCTTCTGTTGTTTCTCTGTATTGATGTCTTATTTTCCCACATCCTAGTTTATTTCTTGTTTGTCCAGTCCTTAGTTGAGTATTCTTGTTATTTTCCACTTTCATATTGAGTATGAATCCAGATCTCCGTGGCGTAATCATTTTGATTTACTTGATAATTTTTGTATTTTCTTCTTGATCAATTCCACTGTGTTAATAATAACGTTTTTCAATGAGAATATTTAATTAATTGTGTTATTTTAGTGTTCCCTTTAATATTCATTGCTCTACAGGTTGGTGTCTCTAACAACCAGTCAGCAGAACAAAGTATATCACTGGTGCAGCCCAGAATATGGCCATAAGAAGAACCAACTATTCTGCATGTCGCCAGTGTGATATATGACAGAAATTATTCTTAAAGAGACAAAATTAATTAAATTACCTGACCTACTGGTGGATTAGTACTGGGAGCACTGGGAGAAGGCTGGATTTTGCCTTTTGGATTTTTTTTTCACAGATTATCGATCTGATATTATCCTGTCGCGGCATCATGATGATTTTAACAAATATGTTAAAATTCATATTTTGATGAAAGCTACGTTCTGCGGCTTTAAGTAAGTGTACCTCGTTACTAGCCGGCCTATCCCCGGGGCGTTGGCCCGACAGGACGATCACTGATGCTGTGATGACTCGGGGGGAATCAGAACCAGAGGAAAGAAAATCCGACCCGTGAATGTTTCCTTTTCAGCGTGACGACAGCAGATCCGGTTCTGAGTTCATAGCGTCTGTTTTTCTGTCAAATCATGTCTCATGTTCCTTTCGTTTTTACTCACATCTCGTTTCCTTCTTCTGCATCCTCTCCTCCTCCCCAGGCGCCTTCAGTTCTCTGCTCCAGCTTGTTCTCTGCCTCCATACAGCGTTACATTGTTCTGTATTGTTTCCAACATAAAGGCTCCCAGGAGGCATCATGTGATTCTGGAGCAGAAAATGAGCCATGAGCTTTTACTAAAGATCTGCACCGACAGATAAACGATGTGAAACACTTAGTTTCCTTTACTTTGGCAGTTCTGGTCATATTGAAAGCTTTATTCATTTCGCTGGATTCAGAAATATCAAAATCAGAGTAAAAAATCATGCACACAGAATTAAAACACCCAGAAAATATATATACACAATCACACCAACATCAGAATTAAACAAACATACGTTTCCACTGTGACTCAGAGATTCAGAGTCTTGATTGAGGAGTTTTCAGACGCACCATGTTGGGCTTCGTTTGCCACCAAATACGTCTTGTATTGATTAGTATTCTGCACTTTTCAGTGATATTGTTATATATGCATATGTTGTTGGTCGCTATGGTTTCTCGGTTCTGTGTTTTTTCTCTGGTTTTGCAGGTGTAGAAGCAGACTTCCATGGTGTGGTCTTCTATTCTCTATTCTTCTTTCCCTCCTCTACGACTGTTTACTCTTTTCCCCTTTTTTCCATCTCCATGTCCATTACATTTGAAATAAACCAAAAGTGATTTCTAATAAAGTTTATCATAAATATATATGAAGTGGAGCATTATAGCAAAGCTGTAATTAGGGTGGTCGACAGGTGCAAACGGTGAAACGTGCTGCAAACATATGAATGATGCAAACTGCAAAACAAAGATACAAACAAATGCAACAGAAAAATGCTGCAACCACAGGAAATGGAAGCAAAAAGGGGAAATGCCGCAAGTAGCAAAAACGTTAGTCCTCCAGACCACTAGGGGGAGTCTGGAGTAGCTAATATAACTTTCTTCCTGCAACTGTCTTATGAACATCCCGTCTTTACGGAGCTGGTCCCGTTCGAGCTGGTGGTCGACTCCCCCTAGTGGCCTGGAGGACTTCCGTTTTTATATTTGCAGCGTTTTTATATTTGCTGTTTAATTAAAATTTGTGGCATTTTCCCTTTTGCTACTATTTCCTTGGGTTGCAGCATTTTCCGTTGCATTTGTTTTTTGTGTTTGTGTGTTTTGGAGTTCGCATCATTCATGCGTTTGCATCTGCTGGCTACCGTATCATAATGCGCCACTTGTGAAATTGTTGGACCTTTCCTTGGTATTCTGAGTGTTGCTCTGCCGGACAGGACATGTCTAAAAAAGTAATAATAATAATAAATCTGTTCACTGTGTGTCGACCATTAAAGTAGCGCTACTGATAAATTTGGTCTAAAATGTCAGCCAATAATCTGAGTAATTATAGGAAGAGCAGGAGAAGCCCTGAAACAAAACCCTGAGGAACCCCGCATGAAGGGCCAACAGCATTTGACAAGATCTGATTGATATAAGAAAGAAATATAACATCTGGACCAGTCATTGGCTGATTCATTATAAATTATGATGAAGTAAAAAAAAAAACGGGAAGTTGCTGTTTTTAAATTTCGAGAAATCTCTGAGTCGATGTAAAGTCCTCAGAAATCCCGCAGGCTGAATCTGTTCTAGCAGATATTAAAGCAGGTTGAGAGAAAACAGAGAAACAGGAAATGCAAACTTTTATTATAAATTTACCTTCATTTGAATAATTATGTCAAAGTTTTTTGGAAAAAATCGTAATCATTGCAGTAAATGAAAAGCAGAAAAATGCTACATTAGTGTTTATTCCTCTCTTCCCATAAATATTCACGCCCTTCCGGTGATTTCTCTCCTGCCAGCGAGAGCACAGACCAGCAGTCCAAGCAGCAGCTGGAGCAGGTCCAGTTTGAGACCAGACTCACCACAGCTCTTTGATGGGGCGGTTGAAGAGGGTCCTGGTGCTGCTAGGCCCGGTTCTGCTCGCGGGTCGTTGCACAGACTGGTCCCACAGCAGCTCAGGCTACTGGTGGTGAAAGGAAGATTGTCCCCCAGGAACGGCAGCTGACCCAGGCTCGCAACAGCTTCGCACAGGCTTGGAGTCATGCAGCCCATCATCTGGACAGTTCGCTTAATATTCACTGTGGAGATAAAAGCTTCTTCACGGCGCCTCCACGACTCTTCCAGAAGATCAACCGATAGGAGGACGAGCTGGCATCAGGGCCAGGCGAGGAGAATTATTGCTTAATTACGGGAATAAAGTCATAATATTAGCAGAATAAAGACGACTTTTTACATGAAGAACGTTTTAAAATTACGAGCAAATGAAAAAAGTTTTAATAAATAAAAAAGTTTGAATAATTTTTAAAAAATTTATTTTTCGTGTTGGAGTTCTCATAAAATTACTACTTCATTCTCCAAATGTTACCACGTTATTCTGGTAATGCTATGACTTTATCTTCAGATTGTTTTGATGATATTTTTGTCACATCATGACTTTATTTTCGTTGAAAAAAACAAAATCGTAGCCGGGCCCGGTGTCACAAAACTGACCTGAATTCAACGTCCAAATAAATAGCAGCTTAAAACCCGCTTGTCCAGCAAGATGGCCGCCGGCGGCGCGCTGACGTCACTGAACTACGGAAACCCACGGAGAGCATCGGTGGGGACAAGACCAGATTTTCCAAAAATCAAATCTTCAAAAACCAAAAATTCGATGACTGGATGAAAACGATTCATGGCCCGGCGCCTGGGGGGCCCTGCCACCCTGGGGGGGCCCGCCAGCCTGGGGGGGCGCAGCAGCTAAACTTCAGCATGTTTTACTCAAGCGTCGGTGCAGCCACCCAAGAAGTTACTCCCGTAAGGGTAAAAACAGTATTACGTAAAAGTACTGAGTACTTGATCGTACAATCAGTCACTAGTTTCGTGTCATCAGATGGACAGAATATAAAACTCTGCACAGATTCTGGTATTTTGAAGGCTGAAATGAAAGATTCATCCCAATTACATATTGTGATACATTCTGTTGCATTTTTGGCTAAAATATGTTCGTTCTTCATTCGGTAAAGTTACTCCCAGCGGGTAGAGTATTCAGATATGTTACCCAAGTAAGAGTAGCGATACTTCATAATAATATTACTCAAGTAAAAGTAAAAAGTGGGGTGGAGTAAAACTACTCCTAAAAGTACTTTTTTTTCCCAAGAAGTTACTAAAGTAAATGTAACTAGTTACCACCAACAAACCCCTCAGAGCTCCTTCTCCATGAACTTTGACCCTGTAGAAGCAGAATCTCCAACCTATTTTAATGTGGAGCAGAACTGTGAGGTGGAATGGAGAGGATTAAAATCTGAAAAGTGTGGCATACACGTTCTGTTTGCAGATGGTCACAAGTCCTGTAGGTGTTCTGATCAGAAGAGCAACATGCTAAACGCTGTGTGGAAGAAATCTGTCCCAGAGCACACCGTCTCCACTGTGAAACACGGTGGTGGCAGCATCATGCTGTGGGACAGGGGAGCCAAATCCGGGAGCATTCTGGAGGAAAACCTGTCAGAGGCTGCAAGAGACCTGAGACTGAGGGGGGAGGGTCAGCTTCCAGCAGGACGACCGCCCTGAACATCCAGCCAGAGATATTATGGGATGGCTTAGATTACAGCTGATTAATGGGTTAGAGTGGCCTAGTCAAAGTCCAGACCTGAATCCCCCTGAGAATCTGTGGCAGGACTTGAAAACTGAGCTGGAGACGTTTTATGAAGAAGAATGATCCGCTGGAGCTGCAGAGAGGAGGTTCTGCTGGGTTCCGACTCAGGGGGTGAAAATAGGTGCACGCCACACTTTTCAGATTTTTATTAGTAAAACAGTAAAACCGTCCTGGAGGCTGGGTCATCCTGAGCCGTTGCTATAGCAACAGGGAGCATTATCCTGCTGGGTTCTCCACAGGTCCAAGCTCTGGGTGTTCTGGAACCCATCAGAACCGGTCCAGAACCTCTCCAGGCTTCCTCCCGGTGGTCTGGACCTTCTGGTTCTGGTCCAGAGCCTCTCCAGGCTTCCTCCTGGTGGTCCGGACCTCCGGGTTCCGGTCCAGAACCTCCCCCGTCCTCTGACTGCCTCTGCTTCGTCCTCAGGCTGCTTCGCCTGTCAAACCACCCGGGAGTTCGGCCAGTGCCTCTGTCTCCCCCTGCTGGACGCGCTGGGCTGCGTCCATCCCGTCGCCATGTCCGTCAGGGCGTCTCCGCTGCGGGATCAGAGTAAGGACAGAAAGCTGGCAGAAAAGCTGCGGGTTCTGAGGAGAACATCTGAGCTTAATATCCGCCTCAGTTTCTGCTCCTCATGAAATACTTTGTTAACAACATTCCTCTGCTTTTTGTCCCGTTATTAAATATTCGGTTTATTTCCACAGAGCCAGTTCACATGTCGTCTCGAGGCGCTTTAGAAAAAACTAATTTCAGTTCAGTCCTCCATTCATTCCAGTTGGTCCCAGTTAGCAGAACCCAGACCAGGTGCAGCTTCTCTGGAGGGGAAATACCGGAGAGAAAACAGAAAGTTAGCAGCTGCAAAGCGAATCATGCAGACTGGAGAGCAGTAGGAGAAGAAAGTGGGGAGCAGTGGTCAGGTTGTCCTCCAGCAGCCTCTGGCAGCAGAGCTGCAGAACCAGCTCAGCCAGTCTGACCAGCAGCTTCACCAGAGAGGAAGGTTTCAGCCTGGTCTGGAGAGCAGACGGGCGTCTGCCTCGCGGCCTGAAACTGGGAGCTGGTTCCCCAGGAGAGGAGCCTGAGGACTGGGGGAGCTGCCTCCCAGTCTGCTCCCAGAGATATCGACGTGAATGGCTCAGCAAATGGAAATAACAGTCTAACTTAAGGATAAACTGGTCTTTAAAATGCAGATTTTTCAGCTTTAATTTGTATTTTTACTGGTTTTAATTGGTTTTATTAATATACCTGCTAACTGGGAGAAGTAATGTGTTATTCACTGAAATGTTTGTTGTGGTTCTGGTTCTGGTTAGAAGCTCTCTGTGTTCCTCTCAGGGCAGCTTCTGCAACGACTGCTTGTGCTGCTCCTTCTGCCTTCCCTGCGTCTGGTGCCAGATCGCCACAGAGATGGAGAACAGGAAGCTCCCCACTGTGCTCAGTGACGTCAGCAGCAGCCGGCGATGACGTCATCAGCAGCAGGCGATGACGTCACCAGCCGTCTCCTTTAACGAACATTTTCAAGCTGTTTGATTAGTTTAAGGTCCTCCTGTTTGTTATACGGTTAAATATTCTCTCATTTATTCTGTTTGTTTCTCAGGTTTTATTTATTTCACTTTGTTTCTGTTTCTTATTTGAAATCTTTAGAAACATTCGGTGGTTTGATGTAAACGAGACGGTGATCCTGAAGCTGTATGGAAATGATTCATGCGACATTAAAGACTACATCTGTTTCTTTTAGCTGATCATACCAGTTACTGTTTATGTTTACTTTCGTGTGTGAAGTTAAAAAATGTGTAAAAGAAGTCAGAAGTTGAGCAAACTCAGACCTTCAGGTCCGTAATATAGTATTATAAACAAACATGATATAATATAATATAATATAATATAATATAATATAATATAATATAATATAATATAATATTATATCAAAGTCAATAAGGGCTGCAGCAAAGTGCTTTCCAGTAAATACAAAAGTTAAAGATATAAATACAATTGAAAACTATAAAACATTTAAAAACAGACTCAGATTATAAACTTTAACTGGATTCAAAAGTTTATTAAAATTATCAATATTCTGAATATATCTAATGTGGAAAGGCAGATAATATAATATAATATAATATAATATAATATAATATAATATAATATAATATAATATAATATAATAATAGAGTGTAGTTCCCTTCCAGGCCGCTAGTGGCGCTGTAGTCGTGCTGTTTTCCAGTCAGAGCAGAACAAGCGGCTGAACCACATGTTCATGCTGGAGCGGTTCGGGTGGATGTTGTGATCGACGGAGGTCAGAAAGCAGGCAGCGGATCAGCGGTTATCGAAATGACTAAAGTGAAGAAGGAGAAGGTTTCACCGGATGGAGAGGAAGCGGCGGCCGCGGCGGGAGAGGCCGCGGGAACCGAGCGGAGCTACGCCGAGCTGGTCGCTCACCTCAACCCCATCGCTCAGCCGCTGGCCTCCAGGAAGCTCAGCAAGAAGCTCTACAAGTGCGTGAAGAAAGGTAGGAAGAGCTTGGAAGGCCCGGAGCTCCGGCGGGAGAAGCGGCTCTGCGGCTAATGGCGTCCAGGTTATCCGGGACCGGAAGTCACAGCTGGTGTTTGTGTTTGTTCTGCAGCTGCGAAGGTGAAGAACATCCGGAGAGGAGTGAAGGAGGTCCAGAAGTTCATCAACAAAGGAGAGAAAGGGTGAGTTCCAGAGGTCAGAGGTCGAGTAGGCTGGCGGCTGCAGGGTGTGAACATGCCGGGGGAAGTATTCACCCCCCTAAAGGTTTCCGCTGAAAACCTGGTTCTGTTACCAGATATTTTCATTTATTCATGGAGGTCCAGAAGAACCCAGAACGTCTGAAGCTCTGCTGGCCGCAGATAAGGTCAGAGGTCATGACTCAACAACCAGAGAGAGAACATGAGAAGACCAGAACCACTGCTGACCCCTCAGATCTACCAGAACCACCCTGGTGGTCCTCAACATGTTCTGGGGTCTGAAGAGACGGGAGTGGACCTTTCTGGAAGGTTCTGGTCCCGTTGCAAAAGCGTCACCCCTACAGTCAGACATGGTGGTGGCAGAGTGATGCTCTGGGCTGCTTCAGGACCTGCTGTCCAGCAGGAGACCTGGAAGGAAAACATCTGTGGAGTGGCCTAGTCAAAGCCCGGACTGGCAGTGCCTTCAGGATCCACAGAAATGAACCCGGTTTGTAACGAAAGGCGATCAGGGTGTGAATAATTTATCGTTTTCATCAGGAATCCTCCCAGAACCAGCGGAACCAACGACCCGGTTCTCTGCCACGCGGGTCATTTCCTCCTTGTCTGATCAGTTATTCATACTTTTATTCTCCTTCAAAGCTATTTATAGACCTGATCGGGCTTCGGTATGATTACCCATCATGCCCCGGGGCGCCGGGGTTCTAACGCTGTCCTTCCGCCCGCAGCATCGTGGTTCTGGCCGGGGACACGCTGCCCATCGACGTCTACAGCCACCTGCCGGTCATGTGTGAGGACCGGAACCTGCCGTACGCCTACATCCCGTCGAAAGTGGTGAGTGAGACGGTCCGGTCCGGTCCATTCCGGTCCGGCTGCTTTACAGACCCGATCCGGTCCGGTCCAATCCGGTCCGGCTACTTTACAAACCCGACTCGACCTGACCCAGTCTGGTCCAGCTGGTCCAGCGGGGCAAGACCCGGCCCAGACTAGACCGGGTCGCCTGCTGACCTTTATTGTGAAATGCATGTTAGATTTATTTCTGGCTTTTATTCTGAAGGGTCAGAAACTGGCTTATTTTGAAGAGCTCAGATTTTATTGTGTTTCAGACTCATTATGTATTTTATTGTGAAAAGCTCGTCTCGTATGACTCTTACTTTGAAATTTAATTTTAATTGACTTTAATCTCAAAGTGTAATTATCTTTCTCTTATTTTGAAAGGCACAAATATTTCATTTTAAAAATGCTTTGTTTCAGTCTGAACTTTAACTTAACCTTTCGGTCTCATTTATTTGAAAATGCTGTAAATTCTGTGCTCTTATTTTGAAGTGGATGTGATCAGTTCTGTTTGCTGCTCCTGTTGTTTTTATGAAGCTTTTGGTTTTCATCGAGTGTTTTATTCTGAAATGCTCCTGATGTCTGACTCTTATTTTGAAATTCCTCTGCAGGATCTGGGCTCGTCCGCCGGCTCCAAGCGGCCGACCTGCGTGATTCTGATCAAACCTCATGAGGACTACCAGGACGCCTACGACGAATGCCTGGATGAGGTGTCCAGCCTCCCCAAGCCGCTGTGAGGCGCAGCCAATCAGGACGCAGCGCTGACCCTGGATTTAAAGGCGCAGTACGCCTGTTTCCTCCCAGAATCCTCCTGTTTCTCTGCAGCGCTAACAGTTTCCACCTGTTTCCAGTGCTTGTGATAAGCTAAGCTAACTACGGCGGGAGGGGAACATGTTTGGACATGAGGACTAAAAGACTCTGCCCCCTGCTGGACACAGGAAATGATGTTTCTGTTTACTTTAAGACCACGTTTAAGTTCTTTTTTTCATTAAAGTGTTTAAAACAACTCGAATTTCTGGAGTCATTTGTTTGAATGAAGCTTTATTCATGAGGTGGTTACAGAACAAACACTGCAAAAACCTGCTTCTCCTGGTTCCTCTTGTGCAAAAGTCTTCATCCCCCCGAGTTTCTTTAAATATCCGAATAAAAACATCCTTCGGGCTACTTTATGAACCATAAGTGGTGTTTTATTTAAAATCAACATTTGTTAAGGGAATTAATTTTATTTAAGGAAGTTTTGAACCGTTGCAACAACACAAAAGCCCAGTTACACCAAATATCAATAATTAAATCTAAGAATTGAAAATCCTCTAAAGATTTCTGTTTTCTCACATTGTGCTGTTTGTTTTGTATTTTCATAGGCTGCTTTATTTTTTTCTGCCCAGTTTATCATGGTAAATTGAACTTTTATGTTGTGAAGTGTGCCTTGTTAAACTGTTTTT
>CM026078.1:35142480-35229980 GCA_014839685.1 Anableps anableps
CCCCCCCACCCCACCCTGTCGCATGCAAATGCTGCTGGGGGGCGTCGTTGCCTGCGCCCCCCATGGATGCCGCTGGGTCCTGATGCGCTGGCAGCTGCTGTGTGTCTGCGTGTGTTGACGTGTTGAGCGTCAACACACGCCACACTTATGAGACGTTATCTCACACACACACACACACACACACACACACACACACACACACACACACACTCTGATCAGGGGCTTGGTCTGCGGTTCTCCAGAACTTCTCAGGGTTCTCAGATGATTTTTCTCCTGAACTTTATTTCATTCCATCAACGTTTCCATTTGAAAAAGTTCAGATTTGAAGAAGCTTCAGTTTCACTGATGGCTGGAAGTTCTTTGGCTCTGAGAGCTCAGCTCGCTGAAGGTCCACCTGTGGCCCGCAGGCTCGGTTCTGACCGCCGTTCTGGTCTCCTGGCGTCGTCAGATCAGGATGATGGAGCTTTTCTAGCTGGGGCTTCAGAACCGGGCCGGTCCGGGGCGGGTTCTGACTGAAAAGTAGCAGGAAGTTGTGATTTTGGATAAAACCAAAGAAACGCGGCTGAAAAATGAAACACAGTCCCTGATCTCCAGCGACGCTCCAGAACCAAAGCTTCATGCTGGTGTTTCTAACGGTGATCCGGGTCAGAACCGTAACATCAAGCAGAACCAGCAGGCCTGTGACCATCAGCTGGACCTTAATGGTGCATTCAGGTACAACTCGTAACCCGGATATCGAGAGCCAGTCAAGTTATTCATTTATGTCAGGAACTTTGTCACTCAGAGAAACACATTATGCAGATTGTTTACACCCAGACGGATGTTTTCCAGCCTTTATTTCTGATGATTATCATGATTTTCCATTTACAGCTAATGAAAACAGGACATTTAAAAATAGAATATTCCATCAGACCAAGAAAAAAACCTTTTTAAAAAACCTTTTTAAAAAACAGAAATGTGGACTAAATGTATGTTATTATCTACCTGCTTAAAGATTTCTCAAAAGGTTCTTCTAATCTGGCAAACAAGACTCGTTGAGGCTATTATTATATTCTGATTTACTGAATATGACTGTACTATGGGGCACGATTTCTAAGATCGCATATAAATAGGCCTATGTAAGCAGGCTAAATTTTTAGCTAACTCAGAGCTAAATATTTAGCTTGCTAACTATTTATATAGTTTATGAATTAAATATTTAACTTCAAAGTAAATATTTGGTTGCCAAATTCAACATTTAGTTTATAAACTGGAATTTGCTAACTCAATATTTAGCTCTGAGCTAGCTAGATATTTAGCTTTGATGTAGCTAGGTAGTTAGCTCGGAGCTAGCTAGATATTTAGCTCTGCTGTAGCTAGGTAGTTAGCTCGGAACTAGCTAGATATTTAGCTCTGATGTAGCTAGGTAGTTAGCTCGGAGCTAGCTAGATATTTAGCTCTGATGTAGCTAGGTAGTTAGCTCGGAGCTAGCTAGATATTTAGCTCTGCTGTAGCTAGGTAGTTAGCTCGGAGCTAGCTAGATATTTAGCTCTGATGTAGCTAGGTAGTTAGCTCTGAGCTAGCTAGATATTTAGCTCTGATGTAGCTAGGTAGTTAGTTAGCTCTGAGCTAACTAGATATTTTGCTACCTCGGAGCTAAATATTTTTATTTTGTAAACTAAATATTCAGTTTGAAAATAAATATTTAGCTTACTAGCTATATATATATTCAGTTTACAACCTAAATATTCAGTTTGAAGCTGAATATTTAGCTTGCTAATAAAATATTCATTTTGAAACTGTGACATTTATAAATGAACGAACAGCATGGTGAAAATATGACTTTGAAAAATGAATCCCCACTTTTTCTGTCTGACAGGCGAATCAACCCAAACTATTGCTGTGAACTTTTAACGGTCTCGTTACAAACGGCTTCCCATAAAACACGTTGAAACGCGCTGATTTCACTCTGCTGCTGAATAAAAGCAGAACCCCTCAAGAACAACATCCTCCGGTGTTTTATCGCTTTGTAGAAACTTTATTGGCAAAATCAAAGCAGATCAGCTCTGAACTGGACACTTTTAACAGAAGTAAGTTGTGAACAGAACCAGAGGAGGTTCTGCTGGCGACACCAGAACCACAATGATGTGAGTCCGATTAGGCGGAACCAGAAACAAAGCAGCAGTATATTTACAGTAATGGTTACAGTTTATAACATGTCTGGCTTTTAAAAGCAGATAAAACATTTAAAATCAGGAGGAAGTCCACCTCCTGGTGGTTCTGTGGTTCTGGTCCAAAAGGTTCTGATCCGGTTGTTAGAGGACCAAACCTCAGATTTAAACTCAGTATAACAGTTTTTAATGGATGTGTGAATAAATGACATTTTCTGAATATCTGGCAGAAATTAAACATTTTTTCCTGATTTTATTCCAGAACCAGAACTGGTTCCGAGACCTTTTCCAGAGCTCGGCGTCGCGTTTCAGCGGCGTCACTGCTGGAGCAGCAGCGCGTCGAGCAGCAGCGCGTCGCTGAGGGCCCAGGAGAACCCCGGGCCGGGGCCCGGGTCCAGACCGGGGCCCGGGTCCGGACCGGGGCCCGCCGGCAGCTCCGTGCGGGCCTGATGGTCGGCCAGGGAGGAGATGGGGGGGGGGAAGAGAGGAAGAGGAGCGGGAGAGCTGCAGGCGTCCCACTGAGGAACCACGGCGCCCGGCGAGGAAGAGGAGTAGCATCCCTGAGGAAGAGGAGGAGGAGGAAGAGCAGGGGAGTCTGGGCCCGGGATGACGGCGGAGGAGCAGGCCTGGGGAGGGAGGGCGCTGCCGCAGTGCATGCTGGGACGTTTGGAGCTGGGCCCCAACCGTGACGGCGAAGATGATGACGATGGTTTCCTGTCAGCGGCGTCGGACTTCCTCTTCCTCTTCCGGCGGAAGTTCCCGTTGTCGAACATCTTCCCACAGTTCGGGTCCAGAGTCCAGTAGTTCCCTTTACCTGCAGGCAGGAAGAGGAGGGAGGTTACAGGATGTGATGTCATGCAGTCAGAACAGCGGCGCGCTGAGGATGAAGAGCGGCTCTGACCTGGGTCGGCGTCGCCGCGGGCAACCTTGCGGAAGCAGTCGTTGAGCGACAGGTTGTGGCGGATGGAGTTCTGCCAGCCCGCCCGGTTCCGGCCGTAGAACGGGAAGTTGTCCGAGACGTAGCGGTAGATCTGGCTGAGGGTCAGCCTCTGATTGGGCGAGCTCTGGATCGCCATGGCGATGAGCGCCGAGTAGGAGTAGGGGGGTCGGAACAGGCTCGGCAGGCCGTCCGAGGAGAACCAGGAGCCGGCGCCGGGGGGGCCCGGCAGGGAGGGAGGCGGTTGCCATGGAGACGGCCCGGTACCAGGAGGAGGGCTGTACAGGCTCCAGTCGGACCCGTCCAGAACCAGAGAGGGAGGCAGAGCCTGATCCATGATGTGTGAACACCTGCTGCTCACCTGGGCCTCTTATACCCTGCAGCCCCGCCCACGGGCCAGCTGATTGGCTGCTGGGAGGCCCGGGGGGGAGGGGGGTGATTTGAATAAGAACAGGCAGCAGCTCTGCCCCGGGGGGGGGGGGGGCTGCAGAGGTGCCGGCAGTCTGAGCCGTTAGCAGCTGGTTCAGACGGCCGGGAGCAGGTTCTGGTCCACTGAGACCCACTCCCGGTTCTGATCCGGTCCTGGTTTTAATCTAACCTGGTTCTGATCCGCTCAGGTTCTGATCCTGTCCCGGTTCTGATCCGGTCCTGGTTCTGCTGCAAACATCTAATTAAAAGCAAGCTAAAAGCAGCTTTTCAGCAGGCAGCAGCTTGGTTTAGTCAGCTGCCCAGGCTGAGAGGGAGACGGGGTGAGACGGCTCACCCAGGGAGGGAGGAAGTTTAGGTGATGGCAGCATCATCTCAGCTGGAGCGCTCCTCCAGGAAGGAGCCCCAGCCAAGCAGAACCCAGACCAGGTGCAGCTTCTCTGGAGAGGAAATACCGGAGAGAAAACAGAAAGTTAGCAGCTGCAAAGCGAATCATGCAGACTGGAGAGCAGTAGGAGAAGAAAGTGGGGAGCAGTGGTCAGGTTGTCCTCCAGCAGCCTCTGGCAGCAGAGCTGCAGAACCAGCTCAGCCAGTCTGACCAGCAGCTTCACCAGAGAGGAAGGTTTCAGCCTGGTCTGGAGAGCAGACGGGCGTCTGGACCAGTCGGGGCTCTGGTGGGAACGTCTGGACCAGTCGGGGCTCTGGTGGGAACGTCTGGACCAGTCGGGGCTCTGGTGGGAGCAGCTGGACCAGTCGGGGCTCTGGTGGGAGCAGCTGGACCAGTCGGGGCTCTGGTGGGAGCAGCTGGACCAGTCGGGGCTCTGGTGGGAACATCTGGACCAGTCGGGGCTCTGGTGGGAGAAGCTGGACCAGTCGGGGCTCTGGTGGGAGCATCTGGACCAGTCGGGGCTCTGGTGGGAACATCTGGACCAGTCGGGGCTCTGGTGGGAGCCGCTGGACCAGTCGGGGCTCCGGTGGGAACGTCTGGACCAGTCGGGGCTCTGGTGGGAGCAGCTGGACCAGTCGGGGCTCTGGTGGGAACGGCTGGACCAGTCGGGGCTCTGGTGGGAGCCGCTGGACCAGTCGGGGCTCCGGTGGGAACGTCTGGACCAGTCGGGGCTCTGGTGGGAGCAGCTGGACCAGTCGGGGCTCTGGTGGGAACATCTGGACCAGTCGGGGCTCCGGTGGGAGCCGCTGGACCAGTCGGGGCTCCGGTGGGAACGTCTGGACCAGTCGGGGCTCCGGTGGGAGCAGCTGGACCAGTCGGGGCTCCGGTGGGAACATCTGGACCAGTCGGGGCTCTGGTGGGAACATCTGGACCAGTCGGGGCTCTGGTGGGAACATCTGGACCAGTCGGGGCTCTGGTGGGAACGTCTGGACCAGTCGGGGCTCTGGTGGGAGCAGCTGGACCAGTCAGGGCTCTGGTGGGAACGTCTGGACCAGTCGGGGCTCTGGTGGGAACATCTGGACCAGTCGGGGCTCTGGTGGGAGCAGCTGGACCAGTCGGGGCTCTGGTGGGAACGTCTGGACCAGTCGGGGCTCTGGTGGGAACGTCTGGACCAGTCGGGGCTCCGGTGGGAACGTCTGGACCAGTCGGGGCTCTGGTGGGAGCAGCTGGACCAGTCGGGGCTCTGGTGGGAACATCTGGACCAGTCGGGGCTCTGGTGGGAGCAGCTGGACCAGTCGGGGCTCTGGTGGGAGCAGCTGGACCAGTCGGGGCTCTGGTGGATGATGGAGCTGCTTATTCAGGGCTCTACATGTGAGAATCTGAGGTTATAATCTGGTTTAACTGGGAGCCGATGAAGGGAAGCTGATGTAGGCGAAATATGATCTCTGTTTTTAGTTTTCATCAGAACTTCTGCTGCAGCTGGAGGCTTTTACAGCTGCAGTTTGTAACTTTTACAAAAATATGTTTTTTTTTACATATTTCTTAAAATTATTGACGGTGCCAAAACTTTCTCCAGATGAACAGAAACAAAACTGAAGTTATGATCTTTGGACCCAAAGAGGAACGATCTAGAGTCAGCACGCAGCTTCAGTTATTCCAGAAACTAGTGATCAGGCCTGAAATCTGGGTCTAGTGATGGACTCAGACCTGAACCTTCAGAAACACATAAAGACAGTTACAAAGTCAGCCTTCTGTCACCTGAAGAACATTTCCAGGATTAAAGGACTGATGTCTCAGCAAGACCTAGAGAAACTCATCCATGTGTTTATCTTTAGTCGCATTGATTACTGCAACAGTGTCTTCACAGGTCTGCCTGAAGAGTCAACCAGTCAGCTGCAGCTGATCCAAAATGCTGCTGCTGGCGTTCCCAGTAAAACCAGGAAGATAGAGCACATCACCCCAGTTCTAAAGTCCTTCCGCTGGCTCCCTGGAGCTCAGAGAACAGACTTTAAAATACTTCTGCTTGTTTATAAATCACTGAACAGCCTAAAGACCTGTTGTCGTATCAACCTTCCAGACCACTCATGTCTTCTGGTTCTGGTCTGCTCTGCATCCCCAGAACCAGAACCAAACATGGAGACGCAGCTTTCAGCTTCTATGCTCCTCTAATCTGGAACAAACTTCCAGAAAGCTGCAAAACAGCCGAAACACTGAGTTCCTTTAAATCAAGGCTGAAACCCACCTGGTTAGAGCCGCCTTTGATCAGCAGTACGTAGAACATTGATCCATATTTGCCTGATGATCTTCATGATTTTGATGATTCTGCTGTGTACTTGATTGATGTTTTTATGATGTGAAGCACTTTGGACTGCCTTGCTGCTGACATGTGCTGTACAGATAAACTTGACTTGTCCTGACAGGATAATATCAGACCAATAACCTGCGAAAAAATCCAGCTCCTCTGCCTTCTCCCAGTGCTCCCAGTACTAACTGCAGAAACCCATCAGTCAGTCAGAAACAACCAATCAGAGCCAGGAGGAGGGGCTTAGTGCTGCCAATCACCCTCATGTAAGCGCCGCACCCTGCTGCTAATGCTAATGCTAGTTAGCATGGCCACCGATGGCGGCGGATTAACAGTTTTCGTGGAGCAGTGAGTTGTTTCTCCACCATCAGCACATTTAGCAGCGCGAACACGAGGGTGACTGGCAGCGCTAAGCCCCTCCCCCTGGCTCTGATTGGTTGTTTCAGGTCGGGGGCGGAGCAAAGTTACATCTTGCAGCTTTAACTGCATTCTGGAGACTTCCTGATCATTGAATAGATATTTATTTGTTTCTAATTTAGAGATATTCCGGAGATAAAGAAGGGAATCCTAGAAGCTTGTTTATTATGGGATGTAAACAACATCCTGGTCAAAAATAAGTCCAACGCAGCAGATGTTGCTCCTAAACCTCGGCTGGAACCTTCTGCATTATTGCTGCCATCACAGACACCAAACCGACAGCAGCCCACAGCATGATACATCCCCAAACCACCGCTGGTTGACTCACAGTCAGGCTGATCCTTGGTTCATGTCAGACGAGCTTTTTGTGACTTTTCCCTGCTTATTTTAAACATGAGAAAATATTCAAACGTTAAATTAATGAAGGAATAAATATCTCATCTTTATAGTTTGACGTACTTTGATGTGACGGAAGTCGCTTCCAGACATTCAGAGGAGCGTGTTATCCCCACAGGACTGCCGCTGTTGGTGTTTCAGGGCTCAAAGTTGAACCTGGGTCGGATTCAGAGACTTCCTGAGGACGGGCTTATCTGCCGCCATCAGACACGACCTCCAGGACCGGAGTAGAACCAGAACCAGACGCTGCCACAGCAGGTCGGAATCTGGGTCACGGTTCGGTGAAGACGTTGAGGTTTGGGAGTTCCTCCAGATCAGGTTTCACTGGTTTCTGCTGCACACAACTGGGACCAGTTCGTTTGAGGCTGGGCGCCATCTTTAAAAAAACATGGCGTCTGATCAGAACATCTGGTCGGAAAACCGATCTGTGTGAAACTGCGCGAACATCAGAGACGTGTGAGTCCTGCTCCCAGCTCCGGACTGAAACCCTGAGGAACTCCGCGGAGGACCAGGAAGCACAACCTGGACCCAGGCGTTGAACTCGCAACTTTTACTGCAAAAACACGGAATCTCACCAAGTATTTCTGCTGCAGATTCTGCTGCAGAAATCTTCAACACACGTTAAATCAGACAACGCTGCCTTGCAGGAACGTTTCCGCAGACACAGGAGCTGGTTTTAAGTCGGTAATTCCTCAGTGTTGATGAAAAAGTTCCAGTTATAGTGAAATAATCTGCCAGCGGAACAAGAAGTTTTCCCCATAAGTTTACATGTCTTGTTCCACTGGCAGGTTATTTCACTATAACTCGAACTTTTCCATTGATATTAAGGAAGTCTTGCTCATGTCTGCTGAACCGTTGCTTGTGCGTTAGCTTCGTCTGATCTGCTGTTTTTGCAGTCTTCAAATATTCCCAGTTAAAACACACAAACCAGCTGCACACGTGTCGGAGCGCCTGGTTCTGCCCTGATAAATGTGCTGTCACTCTGTCATCAGCGAGCTTTCAGACCGTGGATTTAAAGATTAAAACTGACACGCACACGCACGCACGCACACGCACGCTGAAGACAAGATTTAATTCCTCTCCATAACGGACTCTTTATCTGATCACTTCCTGATCCTCTCAGGCTCTGGCGGTTGGAGGCGTGCATCCGTCACCTGCGCCCTTCAGGAGGCCCGAGTCGCAACACCCGCGCTCATTCCGGGGGGGGGGGGGGGGGCAGGTAACCGAACACCTCCAGCTGCCGCCGCCTCCGCAGCCAGCAGATAACCATCGGTTATGGTTTCATTCTTTCTTTAATCGTCTTCATTTTGAGAAAGATCCAGAAAACACGAACAGTTCGGGTTCTGGTCCAGCGTGAACACGGCGGCTCCATCCAGCTTTCACGCTCCTCTGATGGGTTTTACTGGGAGAAGCGGGAGAAGCGGTCGCCATGGTAACTCTGGAGGAGCTGCGGAGACCCACCGCTCAGGTGGGAGAACCGGCCCACATCTCACCAAGTGGTTCTGGTCCAGCTTCTACTGCAAAAAGCTCAGGACACCGGACCTGAGACGAACCTCACCTTTCAGGACGATGCAGGGAAGCCAGGGTGTCCAAAGGGCGGCCCGGGGGCCACTTGCGGCCCTCTGAAGGAAGGTAGGCGGCCCCCCAACCTCGGTTCCAGAATGGAGCAGATCCGGTCTGCAAGCAGAGCTGGTTGATGCAGACGGACGATTTTTCATCTTTTAGGGAAAATATTGTTTTCCAGATAATATTTTCTTCTGCAAAGAACTAGATTCCCATTTATTAACGAAGTTCTTGCGTTCATGTTCCTTTTGGAGAAACCAGAACCTCAGAAGCAAATCTTGCAGCTCAAATAAGAAAAGGGTCAACCAGAGCGCAGAGACGCCTGTCATACGAACGCGGTCCTGCTAGAGCGCCGTGTTTCTGCATTTACTGACCCGATTCTAGAAAAAGCCAACCGGCTTGTTGACTTCAGTAAAACTGTCATTCTTCAGTTTATTATTCAGCAGGTAAAATAAAAACGGCACAAAAAGTTTGTTCTAAAACTGCTGTAAAACAGTTTTTGTGGCCCCGGCGAGCCTTCAACCGAACCATTTTGGCCCTCGTGGCAGAAAGTTTGGACACCCCTGTTTTAAGTCAATTCTTCCAGTTCTGAGTGAAATAATCTGCCGGCGGATCGAGAAGTTTTAACTTATAACATGGGAGGAATGTCTTGCTCCTCTGGCAGATTATTTCACTCATAACCAGAACGTTTCCATCAGTGCTGAGGAATTACTGACGCTAAGCCAGCTCCGGCGTCTGCGGCACGTTGCTGTACCGCCGTTTTGTCTGATTTCTAGTGGATTCGAGACATCAGCTCCAGAAACTAGAGCAGAAATTCTTGGTGAGATTTCGTGTTTTTGCAGCGTACGAAGTGTGGTTCAAGGGGCTGGTTTTTCCAGAACCAGCCTGCTGAGCGTTTTATCCCAGGTTCTGATGCTGCCGCCCCACAGATGACGGAGGAAGAGATCCTCGATCAGCACACTGACAGAGGAGCCGAAGCAACTTCGCTGCAAACCCTGGAGGACCCCGGCCTCAGCTTCAGTCCAGCAGCTGCTCCCCCAGTTGGACTCCAGTCCTTGAGCCCGACCGGAGAAGTTCTGGAAGAACCTTTCAGATGGAAATAAAACTCCAGAGCATGTCCGATGATGTTTCCAGACGTTTTAATCAGCTGATGCAAACCGACACATTTACAGGGAAACAAGAGGAAGAGGAGGAACATAAAAGCTCTGCTGTGGTTTTAAAATTATAGTTTGTGTGGGCTCCAAATAAAACAGAACCAACACAAGCTCAAATGTTTCTGAAGAATATTCCTAAAGGCTTAAAAATGAGAAAATGAAAAGAGAACAAACAGAACAAAGCGACATGTGCAAAGAGGGAACATTTTCTGCCCGTCAGGTGGCGACCTTTGAACTGAACATTCATCTGAACTCTTCTCCCTCCGGGTCAGACTGGAGCCCGCTTGGATCCGGTTCAGTCTGTCAGGACCAGCTCTGCTCCATGTAGTAACCCGCCGGATCCGACAGCAGACACTGGTTCTGGTGGCTGGAGCTCCTGTTTTTAGCATCGATGAGGACCAGAGGGGACTGGGAGTAATGGCTGATGATGTCACTGACTGACGGGAAGAACTGGAAACACAAAACAACCCAGTTAGGTTGAGAGTTCTGCCCTCAACAGGCCAAACACTGAAACTGCATCTGAGTGCTGCCCCCTACTGTGGAGTGAAGAGTGCCAAATTACAATAAATAACTCATGAAATAATGATTTAAATGTCATTAATTTTGGAAATAAATACACAAATAATTAAATATAGAATTATTTATATGTGCCTCAAATAAATGTATTGATTTCATTGTAAAAACTAGATATAATTATTTCACGATTTAATAAATTACCTCGTGTTCCTGAGCTGCAGCACATCATGAATTCATTTAAACTGTCAACTTCACTTATCAGCCTCAGTGGGCGGGATTAGGAGACCCTGACGTCTGATTGGCCACTTCCATAGAGAGCGTGACATCTGATTGGCTGACTCAAACAGAGAGTAAAGCCAACTTCTTCCCAGTTTGCCTTGACAGAATAACTTCAATAACATAATTAAATTATTGTAATTTATTTACTAAAAACACAGAGTGAGCAACTCCAGCCTCTATAGCTCTAGTTTGGACTGAAATATCTCTACTAAGTTCACTGGAGAGCGTTGGCCGGCGTTGGCTTGCGTTGTCCGGTGTTAGCTAGTGGGCGGGGCTAACGCTGATCCTGTCTGAAGTCTGTCGCAGCTTCCTCCACAGGGCACCACAGTGAGCGCTCTCGTGAAATTATTAGATATTTCAGACCAAACTAGAGATATAGAGGCTGGAGTTGCTCACCCAGAGTTTGTGGTAAATAAATTACAACAATTTATTGAAGTTATTTCCACTCTTCCTGTGAAAATATTGACCTGGGAGTCGTAGCAAACGTGGAAGTTGTCTTCACTTGTTTGAAGCAGCCAATCAGACGTCAGGGCCTCCATAGTAGCAGCCAATCAGACGTCAGGGTCGCCCCTAATCCCGCCCACTGAGATTGATGAGTGAAGCTGACAGTTTAAATTATTTCATGATGTGCTTCAGCTCAGGAACATCACGTAATTTATTAAATCATGAAATAATTTTATCTAGTTTTTACAATGACATCAATATATTTTATTGATAATATAAATAATTCTATATTTAATTAATTATTTCTGTATTTATTTCCAGTTTTAATCTACTAATGACACATTTAAATAATTATGTCAAGTTATTTATTTACTGTAATTTGGCACTCTTCACTCTCCATACCCACAGCTCCCCACTTTAAAAGATAACCCGTCTGCAGCCTGAAAGAATGAAGTCACATCAGGATGAGAACCTGAGAGCATCATATCTGCAGGGACTCAGCTGATGTTGGGACTTCCTGGTAAATATTAATGTGTCTGAATATGTTGCTTCTTGCTTCTCTTCTTAAATTTAAATCCCTGTTTGAACGAAGCAGAATATGTTGGATCTTTCAGAGCGTGATGGGAAGCAGAAGCTGACCTCCTGGGCTTTGAGTCCAGTTCCCAGCTGGAACTGCTGGTTGTGCTGCCTGATCTGGATGTTGAAGACTTTGTCCTGGTAGAAGACCATCAGCGTGAAGGGCTGGTTGGGCTGCTGCCGGGTGCTGTCCCTCACCAGGTACGCCCCGTCCTCCACACAGACAACACAACACAGTAAACATCTCCTTCACCAGGCCCTAGCTGGAAATTCACTCATAATGTGGTTGAACATCAGTAATCACAGTATTAATTATGACATTTCTGCAGCTGAGGATGGACTCTCACCTTCTGGACTTGTTTCAGGCATCCTTCAGCCTGACCGCGGCTCACTTTCCCGACGTACCACTTCGGGTCCAGCGCCTGCAAACCAACACACACGCTGATGAAGATGCATGAAGCTTCTCAGGCCCACAGAGTCTTCTCAAACAGGGAGCGTTTTTTATTGTCTTTGTTCAGGCTCGACTGATAAACAAGCCTCCGGTCACTAGGTGGCAGCGGTGTTCAAATGAATCAACAGGCTGCCGGTTTAAGCCAGCAGAAGAAAGCAGCCGACACAGACACACCGGTGTAAGCAGAGCTGAGGGAGGAGACGAAGGCGGATGTTCTGAAACATTTCTACCTCCGTAGAGGAGAGACGGAGGAGTTTGTACAAAGAAAAATGGCGGCAGAGGTTAGTAAAGCAAGTATGGTGGAGTATTAGGGTCAACATACAAGAATAAAGTCACAATATTACGAGAACAAAGTCATATTGCAAGAGTAGTTACACTGTTGAAAGATTATAGATGAAATTTTACCGTTAAAAAAAGCTGTAAAATCATGAGAAAAAAGTTGTTTTAATGAGAAGAAAGTTCCCCCAGTTCTCAAGATCTGCCATGAGCAGCTCAGGAAGTCCCTGGTTCTTTCTTTGAAATGGATTCAGTCGTTTAAACAACCGTTTTAAAATCCTGCTACTGGTAATAATTTGATGCTGATGGGTTAAAAGACGAAGTATTTCCTTAGTAGTAAAACTGATACCAACTATAACTTCACAAGATGCTCAGTTTTCCTCATTTTAACGCAGTTTGGTGTCGAGTTCTCATAAAATTACAACTTTATGCTCGTATTAAAGACAAGCAAAATAAAACCTCCCAGTCTGGCCCGAATAATCAGTCCTAAGAAAGTAACTGTAGCAGAAAAAGGCCAGGAAACCGATGAAGGCTTTTAACTGTGAATCCAAAATCTTCTGGGCTTTTCATCTCTTCTGACAGCTGAAATATCAGCAATATTGCTGCAAATTTTGAATAAAAAAAATGCTAAAAAGCTACAAAGCTTTTGAAAAAGAAGAAGCTGAAAAGTTACCAGTGTGTACAGTTTTAAAAGGTTTTACCGTGTTTGGTTAAAAAAAATGCAGATCGCAGTGAATCATTTGCACTTTTTACTCCTTTGAGAAATAAAATGAGCTGCAGCAACTTGAATGTTTGTCTGTTGAAGCTCGTTTTATGAATCAGGTCATGGGATGCTGGTGCCAGTGGTTTGTACAGATGAATTATTAAATATCAGATTCTCAATAGGATTTAAATTCAGGGGAAGTGAAAAGATGTATGATTCCAAGGGGGAGGGAGCGTGACAGAAAACTGTGAAACACTGATCAACAGCACCCCCTGCTGCTCAAACCGGGAACAGAAATGCTTCTACTGACTGTTTTCTCTACACATCAGTTCGTATCTAAATAAAAACCCAACAGTTTTTAACTTTTCACAGTATAAACCGAATATTGTGACATTTTCTTAATTCCCAGCAGGTTCAGATCTGATTTTTAAAAGCTGTCAGAGTTTCTCACCCCGCCGGCGGCAGCTGGAGGAAGAGGAGGACGACTGGGCGCCACCATGCTGCCTCTGTGTTCGGCCATGGCTGAAAAACAGAGACGAGACTCAGCAGCAGCCTGACAACTGTTCTCCTGCAACATCAGCTCATCGAAAGGTTTCTAATCCGTTTTACAGCAACTGGATTTTATCCCACAAGAAAAAGTGAGAGAGTTGAAACCAGATCTGCAGAGCAGCTGGATCAAAATAAGGGTTTTATTCAGATTGAATCAGAAAGATGTCTGAACTTCATCGGGTTTCTCTTACCAGACTGGAGTTTGTGAGGCAGAGAGCCCGAGGAAGGAATGCTGGGAGGCAAACTGCTCAAAAACAGACAAAACAAGATCATCCAAGTCAGAAACCTTTCACTGGTGACGCAGCGGCGCGCCTCAGGGCCCTGCTCTAGGCAAACTGCTCTTTGCTTTATTCTGATTTCAGTTTTCAAACTTCTTCTGATTATAAATGAAAGGATTCACCTTCCGCCGTGCTGTGCAGCAGGTCCGGGGATCCCGGGCCGGGGCGGTAGATTCTTGTGAAGAGGGAACGTGTTGTGTTTAGGGACTACAGGAAAACAGGCAGAAGGAAGAAGTTTCCTTTATTCACTCTGTGATGCTTCAGACTTTAATGCTGGAAAGAAAAACTGGAGAATAAAACTCACCATCTTGTATTTGCTGAAGAAAGAAGAGAAGAGGTCAAAGTTCAGTTTCAATCATTATCATAAACATGATTCTTGGAATAATATCCGAACAGTTCTAGTCTCTGTCGAACTGAACCTGTTCACTGATTCAGATCTTACCCAAAAGGAAAACCTACAGAAACAACTTCAGCGTCATCATGGAAGTTCTCCACATCTCCATCACTGATCCGGTAAAACCAGAGTTACTGTGAGTTTGGTATTTTCGGGGCTCAGAAATGTTCTTCATGACGTTCTGGAAAATACCGAGAGATGTCCAGATGTTCTGGTATCTCTTGGAGCCACAGCTGATGACAGCCCGGACTCAGACATCAGGGTCGTTTCTGGCTATAGGTAAACGAGGCCTCCCAGCCACCAGGGGGCCCCAAAGCTGCATGTTCAGCCTCATCTCAGGCAAATTAAAATGTCTGATCTTTATCTGTAGCCGTCTCATATATTTATTACACACCCTTAAAAATCCAAAATAAAAATCTCTGGTGTTTTTTTTTTTGCCATTATTAGGTCATATTTGCTGGACAGCACCGCCACACATGGAGTGGAGTAGCGGCTGCTGACAGGCAGAGGGTCAGCTAGATAATTAAACCAGCCCAATGACTTCCAAAAAAGTTTAGTGGCCTGGAAAAATGGAAGAAAAAGAAAACGGAGGAAGAATAATGATCAAAGGTAAAGGTCATGCATTTGTTGGCGATGTGGGCTGGATAATAGGAGGTGTAACGTCTTTTTTGCAAGTTTTTTCTATCCCGCTAGCTAGCCTCTGATAATTGTTATTTAGCTAACTAGAATTTAGTGTTTGCTTCATGAATACGTCACATGTATGAAGAGGCTGTGCTGCCATCGGACTGACTGACTCATTCAGATTCTAGCAGGGAGTTTTAATAAAATGAATCAATAAAAAGTGGAGCAGCTTACCTCTCTGTGTCCATCGAACCTGTGAAAACAAAAACATCAAGTGATTATCAGGAACTTTATGAAACTCTTTAATCTGAGCTGGACCAGAGCAGGACCTGCTAGATGGCGCTCCTCTGGCTGAGGAGTTGCTCCTGCTGACGGAGAAGGAGAGAGGAGGAAGAACAGGAGGTTTGGACCTTGGCGGTTCCGAGTTATCCGGTGTTGTCCTGTGCGTAGCGACACATTAAAACATGTGATGAGTAGTTTTTCATAGCTGAGCTCTGTGCTAAAACTAAACACCAACAGGAAACATTGATCACTTATTAACAAATGACACGCATAAAGGGAGAAAATAAGCATTTAGGTGGTATGTGTCTAAATTTAAAACTGCTGGTCTTCACTTCCTCTTACTGAGTTCTGTCTTCATCTGTTTTCACCCTGACACTTCTGCACTGTGAGCTTAATTAACATTGCAAGAACATAATCACTCAAGCTTTACTGACAGTCAACAGGAAATTCAACAACAGTGACGAGTTTAAAGTTAGAACAACATTTATGGATCCGATGCAGACCTGTTAGACATAAACTACTGTGAGTAGCTGTAATTAGCTTAGGTGTAATATTTTGAAAGTGGCCTTGAGAGTTATTTTTGGACTTTTTCTGTTGTGTCACTCAGTTTCAAGTTTTGTCATAAAGACACAATTTGTTCCAGTTTTCTTAGTTAAATCTATGAAAAATCCATAAAATAACTAAATAAATACATAATAGCTGTAACAAAGTGTGGTAAAACTAACAAAAAAAACCATTGTGTTGAAACTGAATTTACCGAAACCAGCTAGCATTAGCTTTACACTGGGTTTACTGCAAACGTGGCTCTGTGCGTTTCATCTCAACAACAAAAACCCGTTTCTGCTTAGCTTACACCAGTTTAGCTTAGTTTAGTTTACCTAACATTCATTTAGCTTAGCTTACTGTTAATTACTTAAGCTCAGCTAAACCTACTTTAGGCTATCCCATTTTAGCTTTGCCCACCTTATCTTATAGCTTACCTTAGCTAGCCTTAGTTACCCAAATTTATCAAAATATCACAGACTTTACCTTACCTTAGCCTTCCTTAGGTTAGCTTAGTTAAGTCTAGCTTACACTATCAGTTTTGCCTAAATTTTCTTAGCTTACCTTAGTTTAGTTTGGCTAGGCTTAACATGCCCTATTTTATCATAGTTTTGGAGACCTTATCTTAGCTTACACTAGCATAGTTTACTTTAGCTAAGCCTAACTTGCACTGTTTTATCAACATACTTTAGCATAATTTACCTTAGTTTAGTTTAGCTAAGCCTAGCTTACCCTATTTTATCAAAGTACGACCTAATTTAAATTACCTTACTTTAGTTTAGCATAAAACCAACAAACAGTGACTCTATTAACTTGACTCTTTTCAAAGAAAGCATAGCTTACCACATTTTTGTGAATTATTAATTTTCTTTTTATCTCTACAAATACTTTTGAGCCGTTTTTAGTGTTAAACTGAATGAATTTCCCTGAATTGATTCATCTGTCTATATGTAGAAATCATCTTTCATCGTTGCTCTGAAAACTTGGCCTACAGCAGATGCTCAGCTGAAGGATCCAGGAGCTCTCAGGTCCAGTCGGGTATTACAGACATGACTTGCAGATACTGTATGCTTGCTGCAGTTGATTTCAGTTTTCATTTCCCCAATATTTTGGTAAAGATAAACAAGTACCAAGATGTTTGTTAACTTTAACTCAAAGATACGTTTGGAAATTCCGAAGAACCACCTCTGAAGCAGAGTGTAGAAGATTACATGAAACTATGATAAGAGGAAGTAAAAGAGGAAGAAATGTGAGCTGGATGGCTATGGGCCAGTTCACTCCATTTGTAAAATCATATCCATATTTTGTACCTGTTTACTTTCACTTCATCCCCACGAACAAGCAATTTTACAGGCATGAAGTTTAACCATTATGCTTCAGTTTATTTCTCATTGCAGTTAACTATTCTGGACACATAACAAAGATAAATAATGTAAAATATACCTGTTTAATATTAGGTCATTCATTAACTTCAACCACAGTTATGCATTTTCATATTATAATCTAATTTTTATTAACAGGATTTAACTTCATGTGTTTGTTATAATATATATATATATATATATATATATATATATATATATATATATATATATATATATATTGTGTGTGTGTGTGTGTGTGTGTGTATACGCACTTCCAGGATTGTGCACCAGGCTGAAAGGTCAAGAATAAAATCAAGTTACAAACAATAATCTTTCAATTTTTTTTAATGATTTTTTGTGTGTGGATATGGAGTTCCTCAGGGTCGAATTGTCGGACTTCCTTTTTTCAGTGTAAAGTTTATAGTACTGAGTTGACAAATGTGCAGCAGGCGTATCAGATGTAAAGAAAACTCACTCTTTCTGCTGAGTTGAACTGAGGTCCTGAGAAAGAGAGAAAACAATGTTCAGCTTCAACAGAAGCTGAATAAAATGTTTCAGGTCAAATCCACAGAGGTGGAGCTGATGAAATATCTTTTATCTCTGATAACTCAACTCCAGCCTGGGTTCAGGTTTTACCTCTGATGGGGGAGTGGGTGTTTCTGGAGTCACGGCCAGGTTTGATGTCGCGACACACCTTCGGCGGCCCTGAGGTAACTGAACACGAACACGTCAACAACAGCAATGATTCACAACATGGGCTATCAGGGCCAGGCTAAAAACATGTTTGATTACATGAAAAAAGTCATATTACCAGAATAAAGTTGTAATAATATGACAATAAAGTCATAATATTAGAAGAATATTGCTGAACGCCAATAGTCATAACATTACGAGCATAAAGTTGTAATAATTCAAGAATAATGTTCGACAATAAAATCATAATAGTACAAGAATAAAGTTATAATAATATGAGAATAAAGTTGAAATGATATGTAAAGTTGTAACAATATGAGAATAAAATCAAAAATAATACGAGAATAACGTTGTATGACAATAAAGCCATAATAATATAAGAATAAAGCCATAATATTATCAGCATAATAGGAAAACGAAGTAGCAATTTTATGAGAACTACGACACAAATGATTAAATATGGAATGTTGAGTATCTTGTAAAGTTATATTTTGGTATTGGTTTTACAAATAAAGAAATACTTAATCTTTTAACTCATCAGCATCACATTATCATCAGTAGAAGGAGCAACGACTGAGTTCGATAACTCTAGCCAAGCTTTTTCTAATCTAAACAACTTTATCATAATTTTATTACCTTTTGTCCAGTAATATTGCATCTTTATTTTACAGATGTTATGACTTTATTCTCATACTATTTAGAGTTTTTGCTGAAATTAAAAAGTGAAATTTTAATCTGGCCCTAATACTCCGTCGTACATGAGTCACATGACCTGAACCAGGACTGAAACTGAGAAACATGGTGAAACCAGTTCAGCTGAAGAGGCTGAATGTGTTTCTGTTGTCATGAACCTACAGTTTCCTGGAGGTCGTCCGTGGGGGGACGGGTCTCTTCTGGACGCTGACTCTCCAGCCTGCAGAAGCACAAAATTAACAACAAAATCAACAACAGTTGCAAGAACTACTTAACTCTAAACTTCATAACCAAACTACATATTTTTATTTGTTATTTTTTTCATCTAAAGCTTGTTTCCACTAAAAAAAAAAAAAAAAAAAAAAAAAAAAAAAAAAAAAAATCAGCAAACGGTCTTCCAGAAGGAGAGACTGGAACGGATTGGGAAACGTCTTCCAGTAATGAGCTGGGCTGCCTGCAGTCCTGACCAGCAGAGAACGCTGGAGAAGATCCTGAACGGCTGGGAAACTGAAGACATGTTTGTAGGAAAAAATGGGAGAAAATAACGCCTTCGTGTCTCTAAGGCCCCGTTCCCACGGAGACGAGTTCGGTATGTTATTGTAAACGATTAAAAAAAATGTGCGTCCACAGCACAGGATGCAGCGCCACAGAAAATGATGTAGTAGTTCAGCCGGGCCAATGGGTGGCGCTGTAACACCACCAGAGAACGACACAAAAACACCGAACGGCGCCATGTTTGTTATTCGTGAGCGGGAGGCGCATGTAGCTGGAGCTACGACGTCATCGTTTAAAAACCGAGGCGGCTCGCATGAACGCAGGGAGACGTGAGACCGGCGTTCTGAAATGTTTCATCAATGCATCGACGAATCCGTGTGGACGCCCAGCCTGAACGACAAAAACTGCTTCCAGATTCTCCGTGTGGGCGGAGCCTCAGTCCCGAATCAGTTCAGGCGTTGGGAGAAGGAAAAGGAACATTTCAGTGGGAAAAGCTGGACTGAAACACGTTTTTCTGAAAAGTGATGCACCCTGAAAAAGATGAGTGAATGCATATTAAAGCTGCAGTACATAATTTTAACAACAATATGTTTTTCCTCTATTAGTTCAAACCGTCTCCATGTTGGGACAGTCTGGTCTGAGACAGATAATCTGTGTAAAGATGGAGCTCCTCCTCCTCCTCCCTGAGCTCCTATTGGTCTAAAGAGATGCTCCGCCCCTGACCTGAAACAGCCAATCAGAGCCAGGGGGAGGGGCTTAGCGCTGCCAATCACCCTCGTGTTCGAGCTGCTGAATGTGCTGATGGTGGAGAAACAGCTCACCGTTCCAGGAAAACTGTTTATCCGCCGCCATCGGTGGCCACGCTAGCTAGCCTTAGCAGATAGGAAAGGGGGGGTGAGCAGCGCGTACATGAGGGTGATTGACAGCACTAAGCCCCTCCTCCTGGCTCTGATTGGTTGTTTCTGACTGAGCGGTGGATTTCTGCAGTTAGTACTGGGAGCACTGGGAGAAGGCAGAGGAGCTGGGTTTTTTCACAGATTATCGGTCTGATATTATCCTGTGGCGACATCATGATGATTTGAATTAAAAAAACATTTTCTTCATGGCAGTTACACTCTGCAGCTTTAAAGCGGAAGCGTCAGGTCTCCGAAAGAACTGAAATAAATGTGAAAATCACCAAAGTTTGATGATGTTTGTTTGGATTTTCTGCTCTGTGTTTTCTGGTGAAATGATGCAAGCCTCATACTTCCCAGTTTAACCGTGTTCAGACTCACCATGCGGCCCGTGGGAGGGGCGAGCATCGAGTTGGGGGGGGCGGGGACACGGAGCAGGGGGCAGGCCTCTGGCTGACATGTTGTTGTCCCTCCTGTCTGCTCACAAAACACAGAAACACACCCAGAGTTTAGTTTATCCTGTGATGTTCCAGCCTGATGACCTCAGAGCAGCGTGGGGGGGTGGGGGGGTCCTTTAACTCTCTGGTCAGCTGCTGGCTTCAGCCTCATTAACATGCGTGTGGCGTGATGAGTACCGATGTAATCCCCATCCCCAATGGGCTGGGAGGGGCACAGCTTGTGGGTCAGGTCCTCTGGAGGTTCAGAGGGAGGGGGCTCGTAGTCGTTACCAACGTCCAAGTCTTCGTTTGGGGACTCGTAGTCCCTGTCGTCCTCATCGTCGCTGTACGGACTCTCGTAGTCATCGTCAAACTCTTCATCGTCCTGTCAGAGCAGAGGATCGTAGGTTTTATTTTGGAAACCTGAGCAGGTTCTCATACGAACGATGAAACGTGACGGTTTACTGCGTCGCTATGTGTTAATAAACCTTCCACCAAGAGTCGAGGAGCAGTGAAAACATCAGCTTCGTGCTTGCAGAAGGTTTAGGAAGGGAAAGAAGCAGGCAGGTGTGAAAACATCAGCAATGACCCTAAAGCAGCAGATTCAGCCCAACGTCAGGGCGGGAAGCTCAGAGAAGAAACCCGAGAGCTGCATCTCCGCAGGGTCCTGTCTGGAAAGTTACACAATCAAACATTCACAGCAATAATTTGGGTTATTTAGCCTGACATAGGAGGAAAAATGGGGTTTGTTTTTAGAAGTCATGTTCTCACCATGTCATTCATTCATTTATAAATGTCACAGTTTCAAGCTAAATATGTAGTTTACCAAGTAAATATTTAGCTCTAAACTAAACATTTAGCTTGAAGCAAAATATTTAGTTAGCAAGCTAAATATTTAGGCTGAAGCTAATGTATAGTTATCAAGCTAAATATCAGTTGCAAGGTAAATATTTAGCTTGACGCTAAATATTTGGTTTGCAAGCTAAATATTAGTTTGAAGCTAAATATTAGTTTGAAGCTAAATATTTAGTTACCAAGCTAAATATTTGTTTGAAGCTAAATATTTAGTTAAAAGCTAACTATTTAGTAAGCTCTGAGCTGCTAAATATTTCGTTTACAAACTAAACATTTCGCTAGCTCAGAGCTAAATAATTTAGCTGATATGTAAATTCACTTTCTGATAAAACAGCTCATCCTTTGTTTTAAGCTGAAATGTTCAAGAAAAGAGGAAAAGCAAAGAGGTGACATGAAGCAATTAGAAAGCAGGAGTTCATAAAGAGGTTGGGACAGAATGATGTGTTACAATGGTCTAGTCAAAGTCCAGCCCTCATTTAGAAGAGCTGAACAGAGACAAATGTCCTCCTGAAGAAGGTTCTACATGCTGCCTTTCATGTTTCCGTCAATAAATAATGACGCAGCAGAACGAGACGTTGCTGTTCATCTGATGCTAAACTGACTTCCTTTAATTTCCAGATGAACGCCAGGATTCTTCATTAATGTTTCAATAACTTTTATAACAGGGACAAAGAAGCTGACAGAGGAGTAAAATCAGTCCAGATGAAGGTCAGACTCACAAACTCATCTTCACCCCATCCTCCGTCAACGTTCGTCTCTGGAGAGCAGAAAACCAGCACGTTACTGACGTCTCACATGAGCTCAGCTCAGTATCCACAGACACGTTCAGTGATTTTAATAAAGATCAACAATGATCCCAAACAGACCAGTCGGGCCTGGGGAGCAACTGGGCGCCACTGGTACCAGCTCTCTGGAGAACCCCAGTAAGTTTAACCGCGTCTCCACGGAGACCGTTTCCATGGAGACGTGGTCGGGGTACTGACTGCTGTTCTGTCAGAGCTGGCAGCAGGGTGGGTCATCTCAAAGTACTACATCTGTTTTTATGCTAACGGATGAGATTCTCATAAATTCAACTGGAACCAAACACTGGGAGCCCAGCTGACCATTTCCAGAATAAAGTTCTGGTTCTGTGGACGTGAAGCCAGATCAGTTCATGAGACAGAAAACAAACTCACCTGGTTCGTGATATTTGGGAGTCGATCTGTGAAGAGGAAAAACAGGCAAGCTAAATGTTGAGCTAATTCACTTGTAAGGGTCAGACTACTAAGGTAAAGGTTGGGGGGGTGAAGAAGTGAAAACAAGGGTTAAAAGAAGAAAAAAGGGGGAAGGGGTGGAAGTAAAATATTTAGTTTACAAACTAAATATTCAGCTCAGAGCCAAATATTTACTAAAACTACTAAAGGAATAGCTGAGTCTTGTAAACATCTATATAAGCTGAAAAAAAGAAACAACGGCAAAAAAACAGAAAAATAAAGGAAAAAAGAAAAATAGTAAAATGTTTAGTTCACAAACTAAATATTTAGCTCAGATGTAAATTCATCTGCTGATGAATGGACTACCAAAATAAAAGCTTGGGGTCTCTTTACAAGCTCCTGCCAGTGGCTGAAGAGCCTCAGTGCTACTGCATCGCTGCTGCCGCAGAGCCACTGGGCCTGTTCGACCGTTCACGCTTGGCGCTGAAATGGCGGACATGCTGAGAGCAAAAGGATCGACGTAAAGTCGTGACACGAGAAACAGCGGGCCAAACAGCCCACATTACTGCCGCTCATTTTTCTCTGTGCAGCTTTCTAAACGGCAGCTCGTAGTGCGCAGATGTTTGTGTGTCGCCATATTGCCTGTCGGTGTGAAACATACTTTTTAGTGAACAGGCCTTTCTTCTCGTTCTTGAAGATTTCATTGCTGATCTTCGAGATCATCCTGCAGACACACAACAACACACATGAAAGCAAAAACCGCCTGAGAAACATGAAATATGAGAGGAATGTGTTATTATGAGGACTGAAGTCTGCAGGGCGCGAAGAGCGCAGACATGACAAACACAGATGTAACAACTGGGATCATCGTAAGTGATAACTGCATTGCGATGACCAGCTGAAAGCTTCAGCAGCTGCGTTCTGCTGTGAAGCGAGGAACGCAGCAGAACTTTCTGCTTGGTTTGGGCTGAAACTGGAAAACCTTACGGAGCGTGAAGCTTGGGGAACTTCTGCAGGTCGTTGTCCGTCAGATTCTGGAAGAACAGAAACAGTTTTGAGGCTGAAGCTCCGTCCAGGACCAGGAGCAGAAGGATGCATCCTGGTCTCCATCCTTCCTCTTCCTCTCCTCCGCTGCCGAACAGAAAAACTCACCACAAATCTGGATCCGTTGATGGAGTTCTTCAGAACCACTTTATCACAGCCGGGGAGGTTCATCTGCCAGACAAACACAGTTTAGCCTGTTAGCGGCGCCGCACGCTGGACTGCTGTCGTCCTGACAGGCAGGGGCGGCTCCAGGCCGGGGCCAACAGGGCCACCGCCCCGTTGCTACTGGTCCTGACTCCTGTTCTGCTGGTTCTGGCCCCTGTTCTACTGGTTATGACTCCTGTTCTACTGATCCTGGCTCCTGTTCTACTGGTTATGACTCCTGTTCTACTGGTTCTGGCCCCTGTTCTACTGGTTATGACTCCTGTTCTACTGGTTCTGGCTCCTGTTCTACTGGTTCTGGCCCCTGTTCTACTGGTTATGACTCCTGTTCTACTGATCCTGGCTCCTGTTCTACTGGTCCTGGCTCCTGTTCTACTGGTCCTGGCTCCTGTTCTACTGGTTCTGGCCCCTGTTCTACTGGTTATGACTCCTGTTCTACTGATCCTGGCTCCTGTTCTACTGGTCCTGGCTCCTGTTCTACTGGTTCTGACTCCTGTTCTACTGGTTCTGGCTCCTGTTCTACTGGTCCTGGCTCCTGTTCTACTGATCCTGGCCCCTGTTCTGCTGGTTCTGGCTCCTGTTCTACTGGTTCTGACTCCTGTTCTACTGATCCTGGCTCCTGTTCTACTGGTCCTGGCTCCTGTTCTACTGGTTATGACTCCTGTTCTACTGATCCTGGCTCCTGTTCTACTGGTTCTGGCTCCTGTTCTACTGGTTATGACTCCTGTTCTACTGGTTCTGGCTCCTGTTCTACTGGTCCTGGCTCCTGTTCTACTGGTTATGACTCCTGTTCTACTGATCCTGGCTCCTGTTCTACTGGTCCTGGCTCCTGTTCTACTGGTTATGACTCCTGTTCTACTGATCCTGGCTCCTGTTCTACTGGTCCTGGCTCCTGTTCTACTGGTTATGACTCCTGTTCTACTGATCCTGGCTCCTGTTCTACTGGTCCTGGCTCCTGTTCTACTGGTTATGACTCCTGTTCTACTGATCCTGGCTCCTGTTCTACTGGTCCTGGCTCCTGTTCTACTGGTTATGACTCCTGTTCTACTGGTTCTGGCTCCTGTTCTACTGGTCCTGGCTCCTGTTCTACTGATCCTGGCCCCTGTTCTGCTGGTTCTGACTCCTGTTCTACTAGTTCTGACTCCTGTTCTACTGGTTCTGACTCCTGTTCTACTGGTCCTGACTCCTGTTCTGCTGGTCCTGGCCCCTGTTCTACTGGTTCTGGCTCCTGTTCTACTGGTTCTGGCTCCTGTTCTACTGGTTCTGGCCCCTGTTCTACTAGTTCTGGCCCCTGTTCTGCTGGTTCTGGCCCCTGTTCTACTGGTCCTGGCTCCTGTTCTGCTGGTTCTGGCTCCTGTTCTACTGGTTCTGACTCCTGTTCTACTGGTTCTGGCTCCTGTTCTACTGGTCCTGGCTCCTGTTCTACTGGTCCTGGCCCCTGTTCTACTGGTCCTGGCTCCTGTTCTACTGGTCCTGGCCCCTGTTCTACTAGTTCTGGCCCCTGTTCTGCTGGTTCTGGCCCCTGTACTGAAGAGATAATCACCAAATAAAGGTCTTATGATGATATGCGCTGACACAGAAACCGTAACTTGGACCAATTTCATTTTTTACCTTCATCGTTTTACATTAAATTGAAAATGAAGACGCTGCGCTTTGCGCTGCCGCCCTGAGACCAGAGCCGGTTTCGTCTGCTGGGCCGGGGTCCGCCAGCTGCTGGTCTCTGGCTCCATTAAGCCATTAATGATGAAACGCTGCTCTGGTCTGCGATCATCCGGATGCTTCCTGGTAGGGTGAGGCTGAACGGGGACGCATGCTGCGCTCCAGCCGTCACTCCTACAAGACCAAATTTTAAAACTCAAACCGGACCTCTTCACGAAGCTGTTCGGCCGTGTGGAGGGAGAAGGAACTGGTCCAGATGGTCCAGATGGTGGTGCAGGTTTGATGCCCTGGGGACGTTTCAGTCACTGACTGGACCGCGAGTCAGTGTTGGTCCTTCTGTTCAACAGCTGAAGCTCGGTCCAAACTGGGTCATCAACAGAACCGTGAACCCAAACACAGCAGCTGGTCTACAGCTGGTTGAAAAAGGAAAGAATCGAGGTGCCGCGATGGCCTAGTCAAAGTCCAGAGCTCAGTCTCATTGAAATGATGCAGTGGGACCTTCGAAGGAACCTGCAGGATCATTTCTCTGCAAACATCCAAGAACTGAAGCAGCGCTGGAGAGGAGAGCGGACCCGAGACGCTAGAGGTTCTTATCTGGGTTGCAGCCCGGTTCCTGCCCGGTTCTAGCTCAGTTCCTGTCATGGTTTCTGCCCAGTTCTAGCCTGGTTTCTGCACTGGTTCTAGCCCAGTTCTAGTCTGGTTCCAGCCCAGTTCTAGCTCAGTTTCTGTCATGGTTCCAGCCCGGTTCTAGTCTGGTTCCAGCCCGGTTCCTGCACTGGTTCTAGCCCAGTTCTAGTCTGGTTCCAGCCCGGTTCTAGCTCAGTTTCTGTCATGGTTCCAGCCCGGTTCTAGCCCAGTTCTAGTCTGGTTCTAGCCCGGTTCCTGCCCAGTTCTAGCCTGGTTTCTGCCCAGTTCCAGCCCGGTTCTAGCCCCGGTCCAGCCTCCAGGAACGCGTTGCTGTCTGTCAGCAGCTGAATTAGCAGGAAGCGGTTCCTGTTTGTGGCGTCGTTGTGGACCTGAAACAAGCATCTCAGCATTTCTATCCGACCCGTTTCGGTTCTCAGGAAGGAATCTTTTACCCTGCAGGACACCGAGCAGGGTCCGCAGCGAGTTGGACCAGAACCGGTCCTGGTTTCCTCCGGGGTTCAGGAGGGCTAAAGATGAGGAAACAAAGAGAAACACGAAGAGAGGAAGCAGGTTCTGGTTCCTCACCCGCTTCAGGTAGTCGGCCAGCTGCTGGGGGCTCCACCCCATCACCGCCGACTTCTGGGGAATCGAACTCATCCTGCGTCCTCCTCACGGCTCCGCGGCACCACTTCTGTCCAGCTGAGGTCCGAACTTCAGACCAGCATCTGCGTCTCGCAGGGTCCACGAGGAACGGGGCTGAGCTCCAAGGGCGTCTGGTTTTTTCTGGAAGCCAGTCCTCCGTCTCAGTCCTTCCAGCCACCTTCAGGGCCTCGGCTCGGCTTCCTGTCAAAATGCAAAACCAAACTCAGAAAAACGAAATAACCGCCAGGTTTCCTCAGCTTCCACTTCCTCAAACCCACCCACTCACCGTCTGCACCCAGCGAGGAGACGCCAGGAGGACAGACATGTCACAAAAGACCCAAGATGGCTTCCTTCTTCCTCTCTGCCTCCCCTCTCTAACCTCCCTCCCTCTAGGAGGAAGTCAGTTTGCAGTGGAGGGGTTGAAGCAGCATCTTCCTCCTTCCCCTGCGTGACCGCAGAGTGAAGCAGCCGCCGCAGCTGCACCCACTCACTGCAACTCTGCCGCCGTCAAGAAGCGCTGCAGAGCAACGCATCAGAGGAAGTACGGAGAGAGCATGACTGTAGATCAGTGTCCGGGTTCGGTCCCAGAACCGTCCTGCTGCTCTGACCAGAACCAGGCAGTTCGCTGCTCTCAGCTCCAGCTGCATCATTCTGATGCACATTCAGGAAAGAACAGAACAGAAATATCCGTTGCTGTCCCGACATGGCGACGTCTCTGTGCAGCAGCAGTGGCAGTGCCAGCAGACAGACTCACACAAAGAACATCAAATATATACAAAAAACAGAAGAAAGAATAGAAAAAGAAAAAAATACTGTAAAACTGTGCAAAATTTCAGCATGAATACAGCGTAGTTGTAAAATTATTCCAGTTCAGAGGAATGTGCAGCTGAGCTGGGTTATGAAAAATGAAGAAGTTGTGCAAAATGTCTCTGAGCATTAAAAACACCAACAAGTTCCAGTTGGTGACAACAGAAAACCAGTAGAGTTGTCCAGATTCCAGCAGGGATGTAAACACTGTTGGGAGCAGTGGTGGTTCCAGAGTCCAACAGCTGCTGGGAGGAAGGATCTCCTTTAATGCTCCTTGGTGCACCGAGGATGCAGCGGTGTGTCCCTGAGGGAGCTCTCCTGCTCAGCAACAGCTTCATGCATGGGGGGGGGGGCAGCAAAACAAGCAACAAAACAAGACTTTATCCATGAAGACATTCAAACAGACGTTGGAGCTGGAACCAGAGGCCCCGTCACAAACGAAGGCGCTCTGCAGCGTCCATCCGCTGCTGTGGACGTCCTCTGAGTCCGCTCCGCTTCCTTTTCCTCCAAACACTTCTGGGTAAAATGTCAAATCTTAGCTGGAAAAATAAAACGAGGTCAAACTGAGAAGAAGAAATCATGGGTAGAGATAAGACTTAAAAAAGCCTCCTCCTCGTCATCAAACGGAGCTAAAATGAGTCAATGCCTGACTGGCAAAGGTCAAATGTCACTGGAGAGCTGGGCCAGACGCACAGGGGCAGGAGCCCAGGGCTCAAATTATTTGTGGATTTTTATTTTTTGAATGAATGTGCAAACATTGTACTTTATTTAAAACTCGTAGGCTCACATCTTGTGAGCTGCATTATTTTATAATCTCATCTGCAGTCTTTCTCAGAAGCAGCAGCCCTGAGTCTCCTGCGTCAGACTGGCAGTATTGAAATCATGTGATTATTCTGTCAAGCCTTCAAGCCTTGTAACCACAGAAGGAAAAGGAAGAACTGAGTAACTGATCAGATCATCTGATTTCATATTTTAAAATGACATCACCAAACAGACAAAATGTAAAGCTTTGTGCAAATTCATGGTGCGTTTAAAGACAGCTCGGAAATCGTGATGGCATGTTAACAACGGATCAAACGGTTTTAAGGACTGAACAAAGGACATGTCCCCGTTGTAACCTGTCTTGGGGGGCCTGAGCACCTCTGCCCAGTGCCATGACTGCACAGCAGCCAGATTTAAAACCAACGGTAAAAACGCCTCGTGAACACTGCAAAAACACAAACCCTGACCAAGTCGTTTTGGTCGACCTTCGTGTGCAAATATCTTGAATCCTCTTGAAATAAGACAAAACGAAGTTACAAGTGAGATATAGGAGCTTGATTTAAGTCAATAATTCTTTAATATTGATTTTTAAAAAAGCACTGGTTCCACTGGCAGAGTTTTTCAAGTATAACAAGACGTTTTTCCCATCTTGTGAGTGAAATAATCCACCAGTGGAACCAGTGCTTTTTAAACAAAATCAATATGAAGGAATTATTGACTGAAAACCAGCTCCTATCTCTCACTTGTAAGTTAGCTTTGTCTTATTTCAAGTGTACGAAGATATTCGTACTAGAATCTAGACAAAACGGTTTTTGGTAAGACTTTGTGTTTGCAGTGGATGTTAGAAGCATTTATTCAGCTGCAGATGCATCCTTTGCTGCAGACGATCTATCGTTCTCAAAAGGAACGCTGTTACTCCATTTTAGGCAATAAAATGTTTATTTTATTATTGAATTATTTGTTTATTTGAATCTTTTAATGTATTTCTAATATTGTATAAAATAAGCTTAAGTGGTTTAATGAAAAATCTGCAGAATGTGCCAGTTTTTTTGTCCGATTAATCGTCAGATTCGTCTATGACTAACATCATCGTTACCTGCAGCCCTATTGGAGGCACAACAAACGTGGGAGAAGGTTCTCTGGTCAGATGAAACCAAAACGTTACGCTTGGGCCTGCAGCCATATTTCTACCGTCCCCACTGTGGTGGCAGCGTCATGCTGTGGGAAGATGGATGGAGCTGAATCCAGGACAGTCCTGGAGGAGAAGCTGTTGGAGGCTCCAGATGACCTGAGACTGAGGTGGAGCTTCACCGTCCAGCGGCATGATCCATGTTGATCATTATTGTTCTCTATGATTGTTTAAGTCTGGATGTTTTTTGTTCTGCGGGGGTGTTTCTGTTATTCTCCTGTCATCCTGTTAGTCTGTAACTCCTCTGTGTTTTGGTTCAGCTCCTTCTCTGAGTCGTTTTACGGGACTGTACTTCTTTTTCAGCAGCTTTACTTTCCCGCTTGAGGAACATTATTCATTATTTTGAAGTATGGCCCCTGTTACCTCTGTACTCCCCCCACCTCTAGTTCAGTGAATGATGAACAAAGCTGTTTTTACCAAAAACACACCAGAAGCACGTGGGTGTGAGGCGTCTGGTTTGTAAACCAGCTTTGTTGTTCTGATCTTATTTTCCATCTGCCTTCCTCTCACTGTTCAAACATGTTTACCAGCTGTCAGCATTGGCTTCTAACATTTTAAAATAGTTTTTTCTGCCTGAATTAATGTTTTAGTGATGTGATATATTTATACTCATTTTTATTTTATTATTCTGAACACCAGAACCTATACATATTGTTGTATTATGTCTGGTATGGTGAGCCACAGTTTGGTAAGATGGGAAACACTGGATTCAGTTAGCTACATCAGTACATTTATCAAAAAGGAACCGTTTGTTGAGGAAGTTTTATGTTAGAAAACGGTACTCTGCATACTTTAGCAGGAACAAATAAAAAACGGGGCACATAATAAAACCGTATGAAATAATATAAAAAATAACATTTCTGGTTAACTCAAAACAGTCAGAACAAAGTGAGATTTATGGGAAAAACTGGCAGTTACATGTTGGAGACAAGAGCAAATAAAGCTCCTTTAATTATCTGGTCAATAACTGTTCTAATTTAATGTGCTAAATTAGATTTAGGTCTATTAAAGGTAACAAAAAAATTAAACTCCTGGAATGAAAGACGTGCTGGTTAAATTTAGCTTAGTTTCGCTTAGCTTCTATGGCTAGCTTATGCTACCCTATACAAACACATGTTGATACCTTTCTCAGAAAGTCAAGAAAATATTTTATTAATCTTATTTAAAATATATATTTAATATTTCAAGGAATTTAGGAGTTTAAAAATAAGAATAAAGTACCTGTTAAAAGTTTGATTGCTATGACGATACTGGCAGCAGCAGTGGGTGGTCTGAACCGGTCTGAACCAGTTTCAAGTAGCTTAAACAGCTTTACCACCCTTTGTTCTGTGTTTTAACCCTAAAATTAGTTCAAATATTGTGTCTTAAATGTAGATTAACTATAAATATTTTACTGATAAATGCTGTATGATACAAAGATGATCAGTTTATTCAGTGTTCATCAGGATGTTAGCATGTTGACATTCATTCTCTTTCTTCATTGCTTCAGCTCTATTCAATGAGTTCCCTTAAAAATATACTTATTGTTTATAAGTAGTGGTGGGACTCAATTAAAATTTTTAATCAAGTTAATTGCAGGGTCTGTAATTAATTAATCTTATTTCGACAAAATAAGCAACATTTTGAATTCCAACCCCTTTTTTGCTGCTAAATTATTGAATAAAAAGCCATCTGAGCTCAGCAGCAGAGATGTTTCTAGTTTTTAATCTGTTCTTCAGGCATCAGATTGGAGTAAAGATCATCTTTCCAGAGTTTCAGGAACCTCTGATCATTCATGGAGCTTCTTTAGAAATGAGGACCGTGGACGCTGACATTAGCGCTGCTGCTACATATTTAGCATTGAGATGCTATTCTAGGCTAGCATAGCTTCTCTGATAGGCCGACTGCTTTTAGCACAACTTGAGTCTTTTCCAGTGTCCTGTCAGATCGGTTCTAGAAACAGAAATTAACCCCCAGTGGGTCCAGAGAAGATGTTTCGTCTTCCATTACTGCTGTTAGTGGATGTAGCTTGAGTGTCAGATTTATGGGTGTGCCAGAAACACAGGAATACAAAGGTTCCAGACAGGAAAAAAGATGCGATTAATTCCGTTAAAATTTTTTAAATGTATGCAATTAACTAACTGAAATTAAAGTTGCGGTCCTGATTATGACATTACTTTCTACGTAGTTTATAGTGTTTTCTGGTTAAAATTCATTTTTAAACCTTGTTGCCGGCTTTAGCATTTAAAATCATTTATTATTGTTATTCCTAACATTGATTTTTAAATGGATGGATGGATGGAGTTGTACCATCTTACTAGTTATACTGACTGGTCACTGAGTACAATGGAAGATGGTTGAGTAATGGGAGAAGATCATTCCTACATCTCAGGTCTCAACTCAGACCTTCGAGGTTACAGAACGCAGCAATAATGAGGTAGTAGTAGTATTAGTAGTAGTAGTAGTAGTAGTAGTAAGTAGTAACTGATGTGTGCAAACACAGAACCGCAGAGGAGTTCAGTTTGTTGTTTTGTAATGATTAACAAACAAGTTCAAACAAGCACATGTATTTCACAAAAACTGATCATGTTTCAACTTTTCAACCCTCCATCAAACCTTTCTTTTTGACTCAGGAACCTGTAGCTGGGGGAGGAAGATGCATTGTGGGAGTGCAGACATGAAAATAAGGAGTTCTCACATGCAGAAGTGGTTACAACTTACAGTAAGATCTCCACTGTGGTGTGAAAATGTAAATGTATACTCAAATGTGCAACTAACACACTTAGATATATTTATAGCATTATGAAACATTTTACTTGTAAATGATATGTTTCCTGTGTACATTAAATGGGTCTGATAAAGCAAATAAAGAACAAAACATGGATGAAAAAAACTGTTAACTTAGCTTTGATAAATGAAACTAAAACAGGCTTATTTTAGTTTAGCCTACCTCAGTTTAGCATACCTGGCTTATGTTAGCCATCTTTGGCTTAGCTTAGCCTTCCTTGGCTTCACATCTTTGCTTAGCTAAATCTATCTGATGCTCCGTTTGTCTTGGAATTATAAAGTCAGGGCTGGGAATTTAGAGCGCTCCCATTACAAGTTGGAAAACAGTTAGACTTGCTAATGTTTTTATGTTAACTACTTTTAGCAATAGAAACCACAAACATATTTCTCTCAAAGACAGGTGAATCTCTCGGCCTGACTCAGTCTAGATGACAGAATTCACCCACAAACAGATCAAATCACCTTTTAAATCATGTTTTTTTTTTTTTATTTCATTTTTATCTCTATTTTTCTCTTTTTTTTTTATTATTTCTATCTATATTTTTGAGTAGTTTTTGTGTAAAAATGTTGGTATAGATTTTCAGTCATCAAGGACATGACGATCCATAAGTTACCTTGAATCTCAGTCAGTACTTCAGGGTGTGTTCACATTGGCCCTGTTCAGTCCACTTTAATCAACTCCAGTCCGGCTGCCTAGAAAGTCCGGCTTGTTTGGGGAGGTGTGAACGCAGAATCGAACTCTGATGTGGATCAAAAAAGCGAACTCTGCTCCGCCTGCAAACCTCGGTCTCAGTTCGGTTGAAGTGAACTCTGGTGCGGTTCGAATGCAGATGTGAACGCCAAGCGGACCGGAGACCGCTCCAGAAGCAGGAAGCGGACTAAGGCTGTTTTCACACCTGATGGTCCCATAGACTTGGTTTAATTGGGGACCAAAATCACAACATGTCCTCCACGTCCAGCTGCTGCGGTTCTTCCTCTCTGCTCTGAGTCAAACCAACCAAACCCTTTCAGCAACCTGTTCCCCTCCTCGCCTGCGGGGGCGCTGCACCAAGAACCACTGAAGGAAACGACACCAAAAC
The DNA here is from genome assembly GCA_014839685.1 of Anableps anableps. Classification (NCBI taxonomy): domain Eukaryota; kingdom Metazoa; phylum Chordata; class Actinopteri; order Cyprinodontiformes; family Anablepidae; genus Anableps; species Anableps anableps. Next base: position 35,175,486 of record CM026078.1, read on the forward strand.
CTCTGAAGACGCTGAGGGCAACTTCCTTCTTCAGGAAATGGAAACGGCTGGAGGATTTCTCTTTAGTCTGTGGCTAAAGACCATGAGCCATTTCTCCCGCTAGCGCTAGGCTAGCTAGCGTTTGTTTTGGTCGGATTTACCCAGAATACCCTGCGCTGTAGTCCACTTCCTGCTTTTGGAGCGGTCTCCGGTCTGCTTGGCGTTCACATCTGCATCTGAACCGAACCAGAGTTCACTTCAACCGAACCCAGACCGAGGTTTGTAGGCGGACCAGAGTTCGGGTCAGAGTTCACACCCCCCCAACCGAACCGGACTTTCTAGAGAAACAGACTGGAGTCGGATTAAAGTTAACTAAATGGGGCTGCTGGGAATGTACCCTAAAGTGCAGGGCATTCTGGGTAAATACAACCAAAATAAACGTGAGTCTAGCGCTAGCGGGAGAAATGGCTCATGGTCTTTAGCCAAAGGCTAAAGAGAAATCCTCCAACCGTTTCCATTTCCTGAAGAAGGAAGTTGCTCTCAGCGCCTTCAGAGGTTTTTGTGTCGTTTCCTTCAGCGGTTCTTGGTGCAGCGCCCCCGCAGGCGAGGAGGGGAACAGGTTGCTGAAAGGGTTTGGCTGGTTTGACTCAGAGCAGAGAGGAAGAGAACCGCAGCAGCTGGAAATGGAGGAAATGTTGCAGTTTTGGTCACAAATCGAAGCGAGTCAAGCAAACTGCCAGAGGGGAAACAGCCCAAGTCTCTCCACGTGTAGCTCCACGAGTAAAACCAGGTCTTATTGAGAAAACGTGGGTTACAACCACGTTGGGCTTTTCGTGCTGTCAAATACTCTACATAAGATGCTATTTGTTGGCGTCTGACTGGCAAACTTTACACCATGATGGTGAAGTGAGACTCAACTAAAAATTAGACTGAAACCACCAACCATGACCTCAGAAAGCTCACAGAACCACCGACTGAAACCACATCCACCGACTGCAGGACAACCTGGTTGCTTGGAAGCAAAATAAAAACACACCAAAACTGAATGTGAGCTTTTTCTGGAGAGTAAAGGTCAAAATGAGCTCATGTGGTTCCAGAGCACAGCAGCGGTGTGATGATGTGGTGGAACAGCACAACATCCTGTAATGACAAGCAACCCACACATCAGCTCTGAGAACAAACGCTGCTCTTCATCACATGCACTGGACCCACCACCCACCTGCTGAGACGGGCTGCACGTCCAGAGATCCTGAAAGCTGCAGGAACATCACTTCACATCTTTGGTGTTTATTACGAATCCATGAGCGTGAATTTTACGTTCTGACGCCTCAATAAAAGAGATTAATATAGAAAAGTTAATTTATTTCAGTGACTCCGTCACTCAGTGAAACATTATAGAGATTAATTCAACACATGGATGTTTTCAAGCCTTTATTTCTGCTTAAAGCTCATGAAAATATGACTTTAAGATCAGAATATTACATCACACCAATAAAACAGTTTAATACAGAAATGTGGGATAATTTAAAGGATGTTTAACACCAGATTAAAGGTTATTTTAACCCAACAGTCAAGCCTCATCTGAATGAATCCACCAATTTACTGACTGTAACGGAAGTAAATGTGTGAATTATTGCCTGATACTCTGAGTCACTAATAAAAACCCCATCCTGGCTGACTGATGGCGTATGACCACAAATAACAGCCACTTCCTGTCTGGGAGCAGCGTCAGAGGCTGCAGCTCCTATTTCCTCCAATCAGGGGCAGCAGCCAGCAAACAAACGCTTCAGGGTAAAACACAACACTTCAAGAAAACTTCAAGATTTTTGTTCCCCATCATTTCAGAAAATTCATCTCATACATTAGATAGCTTAATAACAGACTGAAAATGTTACATATTTCTCATAAACTTGATGATTATGACTTACAGCGACCCAAGACTCGGTGTCTCAGAAGCTTAGACTGTGGTGAAAACATGACTAAATGCTAAACTCCTGGTGTCCCACCCTGATCAGCTGATTAACTCCAGACACTGGGACAGGTTTCCTGAGCTTCCAGAGCTGATCTCATGTCATCAGATTAATAATCCATCATCCTTGCAGATCAGGGATGTCTGACTCATTTTCATTTCAGGCCACATTCAGATCATCAATGTCCTCCAGGGGGCGGTTCAGGCAGGATGTATTAATAAACCTCCATGTTAAACTGTTAAAATATTATTGCTTTCTCTGTATTTGATGAGTACTTCTTAAAGTTAAATATTTAACAGATTTTCACACTGATGTAATTTGGCATTATTAAAAAAAATCTGATTTGATTTGATTGATAAAATAATATTTAAGTACCCAACTGTTATTTTGAAGTTCTATTTCTGTGGCCCGCTAGAGTCTTGAGGGCCACAGAAATAGCTATGGTGGGCCGGATTTGGCCCGCAGGCCTTGAGTTTGACACAGTCTGAGTAGGACACCTTCATGGGGACGACTGCTGGCTGGACATATGTCCAGAAGACAGGCATTGACTCTCTAAACAAGGAGGGGAAGACACAGGAGGTTACTGGTGAAGAATCTTGTTGTTTACGATTGAAGGAAAGTTGAGTGGAAGGAAAAAGTGTAAAAAATGGAGCACAAACAGTGGCAACAGCAAAATTACTGTGGCAAATTATGTAAAATTGACTTTTCTGAGCTTTCCATCATCAAAAACATACCTGGAGTGTTGCCTTGATTCTTTCAAGCATGTTTGAGAAATCCTTTAATCTCCATGGCGACCATTCAGGGGTGCCTACACTCTTGCTTGAAAAGTTCCATGCAGCTCCTCCTCAGAACTGCAGTCTCCCCCTCGCAGAGCACCCCTTCCTCCATGACACCCCCCTGCTCCTCCAGACTAGCGGCAGCAGCAATTAGCAAACACCTCCTGGAACTGCGTATCTGCTGTGCTCCTAAGAATGGTTGTAAATGGCATCATGGAGGAGCATTGTTGTGATGACGTGCTAAATGTGGAGTGCAAGAAAGAGCAAGAGCTTCTTAAAGAGACAGAGGCCCAATTTTCAAGGTGTCAAACTGCGAAGTCAAATCTCTTTAAAGTTATGTTTGATACGAACAGCATGTTTATAACTGGAGGTACCAAAGTTACTGGACTGGGCGCTATGTGCCTGGAAAATACATGATACCGGCCCTTTAAGAGGAATGTGAAGCAAAGCCCATTTAGGACTCTGGAGAAGATTCACAGGTTGAGGTCCACAGGAACCAGAACCGGACTTTGATCAGCGGTGCAGAGTCCTGTTTTCAGTTGGAAGTCCGTCAGTCAGTGAGGATCTGGGTCGCCATGTCAGCTGCTGGTTCTGGTCCGCTGGGTGCTGTGAATGTGGTCGTCTACCAGGACATCTTCATGCTTCCTTCTGCTGACAGGCTTCGTGGAGATGCTGGTTTCATTCTCCAGCGGGACCTGGAACCCACCCACAGTACCAGAACCTGGTCCATTTACTGCTGCACTGCAAAAACACAAAATCTCACCAAGCTTGTTTGTCTGGTTTCTACTGCAAACATCTCGACACTTGAAATGAGACAAAACTGATCTATAAATAACGTCTCAGCAGATATAGGAGCCAGTTTAAGTCCTAGTTCCACTGGCAGATCATTTCACGTACAACAAAACATTTCTCCTGCTTTAAGGATATTCCATATTCAAGAATTATTGACTTAAAGCTGCAGTCTGTAACTTTTATGAAATATGTTTCTTTACATATTTGTTAAAATCATCATGATATCGCCACAGGATAATATCAGACAGATAATCTGTGAAAAAAATCCAGTTCCTCTGCCTTCTCCCAGTGCTCCCAGTACTAACTGCAGAAATCCACCACTCAGTCAGAAACAACCAATCAGAGTCAGGAGGCGGGGCTTAGCGCTGTCAGTCACTCTCATGTAGGCGCCGCTCCCCCCCCACCACTCCACCCCCCCGCTCTCTGCTTCACCACAACATAGCCTGCTGCTAATGCTAATGCTAGCTAGCATGGCCACCGATGGCGGCGGGTAAACAGTTTTCCTGGAGCGGTGAGCTGTTTCTCCACCATCAGCGCATTTAGCAGCGCGAACACGAGGGTGATTGGCAGCGCTAAGCCCCTCCCCTGATTGGCTGTTTCAGGTCGGGGGCGGAGCATTTCTTTAGACCAATAGCAGCTCAGGGAGGAGGAGCTCCATCTTTACACTGACTATCTGCCTCAGACCAGACTGTCCCATTTAGTAAAGTTACTGCAGCTGTAATGCAGCTCCGGAATCTGCTGAAAAGTTCCTTGGTAGTTGGTTTAGTCTCATTTCCAGGGAACTGAGACATCTGCAGATTGGCCCAAACGGGCCTGACCTTTAACCCCACAGAGAATCTATGAAGTCAAGTCAGGAAGATGAGAGACACCAGAACCAACGATGATGACCTGAAGGTTCTGTGAGAGCAGCCTGGGCTTCCAGAACCTCAGCAGAACCTCAGGCTGGTCTCCTCCATGCCTCCAGACCCGCGACTGAACTGAAGGTCGTGTTCAGAATCCTGACATCTGTTGAAAATATCAGTTTTTAATCGATCTTCTGTCATATTTCAGTTTCTGAGACTCAGAATGTTTCCTTCTCTGACCCAGAATCATCAGAACCACAAGAAATAAAGGCTGGAAACGGTTCACTCTGAGCCTGTTTAACAAATCTCAAAAATCTCCTCAATCTTCTCGTTTATTCAGCCGAACCCTTATTTCACCATGAAAACCGTCATTTTCAGGTCTGTTTCGCGTTTTCTTCTCTAACATCCAGGTTTCAGATGTGACCGGACCGGAGAGCTTCGCCTGGTTCTGGTTATTAATCAGCAGCTTGGAGGAAACGACCGACTTCCTCCTCTACTTCCTGTTGATCAAACGCCGCGGCGCCGCAGAGAGAAGCGGAACCCGGCTCGTCTCTGTCAGAACCTCCTCCACCGCCAGCGGGTCAGAACCCGGTACCGCCAGCGGGTCAGAACCCTGGAGCAACGCCACTTTAAGACGTTAAAACGTTTGGTTCTGCTCTCTGAAGCATTTATTTTAGGAATAATTTGGTTTAATGTCATCAGATTAATAATCCATCATCCCATAAATCCATTTTATGGATTCATCGAATTTTTGGTTTTTGAAGATTTAATTTTTGGAAAACCTGGATTTTTTTCCAACGCTCTCCCTGTTTCCATAGTTACCAGTGATGTCAGCGCGCCCAGGGCGGCCATCTTGTTTCACAGCTTCTATTCATTTAGGCTGAGTTCAGGTCGACTCGGAGTGTTGGAGCCAGAATGATTCCTTTTTATGAAACAGTCATAACGCTACCAGAATACAGTCGTAGTAATACAAGAATAAATAACAAAGTCGAAATATGACCAGAATAAAGTTGTAATTTTAGAAGAATGAAGTATCTTTAGGAGAACTCCAACACAAAAATAATAATTGTTCATAATTTAAAGATGGTTTTCTGGTAAAATTATGTCTTTATTCTGATCATTTTATTCTTGTAATTAATCAAAAATCCTCATAGCCTGGCCCTGATACTCAGAAGGGATGAGTGAAATAAAAGCCACTTTTTGAAGCCACTGTCGTTTATAATTTCTTTATTGGAAAAGAAAGTGAGAAAAAGGAAAAAACTAAATCTATTAAAATCAGAAATGGGACGAGTTATGAAAATCATGGATGTTTTATTTTCCAGGCGTAAGGCCCAGGCCCCCACCATCCTGCAGATGAACTGAGTGAAGGGGATAAGAGCGCCTGGCGCGTCCAGGAACCAGGTTCTATTCAAACACGAGCAGAAGAAGAAGCAGCTGCCTGGGGGATCTCCGCTTCGCCTCCTCGACGTCTTCAACCCAGGGACGGGAGGTAGGAGCGAACTCAGCCGGCTGCTTCCAGGCAGGACCAGTCACAGTCAGACTCTCACATCTCGTGATGTCACTTCCTGCAGCGCATCAGGCCTGCTTCCTGTGTCGCCTGAGGGCTGCAGGGACAGAATCTTCATCCTGTGAGGCGGCATGGAGCGACCTACCAAAACAAGAGTCTGGCTGGGAAAGCAGACCAGGACGGCGCCCCCTCCTGGTCTGCAGCGTCAGTGGCTCTTCTTGGACGAGCCGAAGCCAGAGAAGCCCATGACGGCCGCCATCTCATCGTCCTCCTCCAGGTCCACGTCCTCCTCGGCTCGCCGCTTCCTCTCCTTCTGCTTCTCCTTCTTGTAGGCCTTCGCCTTCTCCTCCTGGAGCAACGACAAGCCGGACACAGATGCTCTATGAATGCAGGAGGCATCACTCGGACAGCAGAACCCGTCGACAGTGAGCAGGCTTTATGTTCTGGAGAAACTCGGCTGCTGGGAGGAAAATGATTAATTATTCAGATTCACTGAAAATGAGCTGATTTGTGGAACAGAAGGACATCCAGTGTGGATCAGGACTCCTGCTGGTTCTGATGGGTGTAAGCTCAGTTACTGTGTGGGAACCAGGGCTGCAGGGGGGCTGCAGGGGGCGTGGCCTGACTCCTCACCTCCTCCCGCAGCTCCTTCATCCGCTCCTCGAAGTCGTACTCCTTCTGCTTCTCCTCCAGCTTCTTCTTGTTCACCTCGAAGCGTTTCTTCACCTGATCCAGAGAGGATCGCTCCACCCGCATGGACATGCCCAGGTTCCTCTGATCTGCTCACACACACACACACACACACACACACACACACACACACACACACACACACACAGGTGAGCTCTTGCTGTTAGCACATCTGCTAACTCCCCTCTAGTCTATGAACATGGCCTCCTGCGCGCGCTGCTGTCCATGTTCTGGTTCCTCCTGCAGATCAACCCAGCTGCTCGAAACCTTCCTTCTTCTAATAAGCGGACCAATAACTGGATGATGCTGAAACAGCCGCGTCATCAGAGGCCGATGAGGACCTGACCGTCCTCCCGACCTGCGTTTCATGTCTCCCTCTGCAGCGTCTCTGGACGGGTTCAGACATAAATCTGACATTAAGGCCTGAAAAACTCTGAAATACATTCAAATAAAGACGTTGCCCTGAAATATGTTCATCACAGAGCTTAAATTTCGTCATGACAGGACTCTACTCTCGTACGTGGCGTTTTATTCTTGTGGGACTTCTCTGTCAGGCTGAAGTTTGAGTCGCGCCGACGTCTTCATTGTGTTCTGAGGCTGGAGCCGGTTGAGGCTACCGCTAACTAGCAGCTAATGCACCCTAGCTCGCTAGCTCGCTCTCGTGTCCGTCGTGGGTGATGGGCTCGACGAACGGCAGCGACAGGGTGAAACCAACACGCCGACATTAAACATTTCTCAGCTTTCTGGTGTCGCGTGGCTGGAACCGTCGCCGCCGGATGCCACGACCCGCCTGGCCTCTGGGAAGGTTCTGATCAGAGGTCGGGCTGCAGCTTTAAGGTCAGAGGTCAGGTCTGTGGCTGGGCTGAAGCTCATCTGGATCCCTTATCCATCCAGGGAACTAAATCACTTCTGAACGGCCACGTCGCATTTTACCGACTCAGCTCAGTGTGCTGCCTTATGCCTTAACATCCCATAGTAACTCCTGAGCTCAGCCTGATGCAACATGAAGAGGAGGAGGAAACTAAAGCAGCAGCTCAATAGCCTCTGAGGCGTCCTGAGGGACGCCGGTTCCTCACGGTTGCCGGTCGACAGCCGGCCCTTCAGGAGGGAAACAACATGGCTGCTCGCTCCGCGCTGCCAGCAGGTCCTCCAGTTACAGACCCCAGTTCAGACTCGAGAGACGAGTCCATCATGGTCCCAAACCAGTTCTGATTGACTGAAGTCATTTCCGGGTCACCAGCAGGTCAACCTGCAGCCCCCCTCCAGATCAGGGGTGTCCAGCTCAAAAGTTCTCGCGGCCAAAACCCCAAAAAACTCATTTCTAAAAACTAAAATCACAAATGTGATTTTTTTTTTTTTGTTTTTTTCACTCAACTATTTACAATAAAACATATTTCATCTGTTCCCAGGGTCAGAGTTCATCTGGAAACACTTCCTGTAGTCAGGGAAGTTTTAGTCCAGCAGGTAAGAGCAGACCTGGCTGCTCCAAGCTGGACGTTAGAGTCCAAGTCAATGAGTGGACGTGGTCCTGGTTACCATGACAACGGAAGGAAAGCAGACGCTCACTTTGTGTTGCAAGTCAGTGTTAATTTAAAAGTCACAGTTTTGTCCTAATTTATTTAGTTTATTCTTGAATTTTGGTCCAGGGGCCGCTAATGGCCCCCGGGCCCCCCTTTGAGCCCCCTCGCTCCAGAGCAGGACTCACGTTTCTTCCCGTTGATGTGATCCAGGAAGTTGATGGAGTCCTTCACCACGCAGTCGCACACGTTACAGTAATACCTGAAACAGCAGAAGAAGAAACGAGGCGTCAGAGTCAGCCGGGCGGCCCGCGTCCGAATGAAGCCGGGGGACGGACCCGCCCATCTCCGCCTGGGGGGTGGTCTTGGTGATGACGATGGTCTTCCCCAGCTTGGACTCCAGGTCCACCTTGTAGTCTCGGTGGCGCAGCAGTTCCCGTTTGACCGGTGGCGCCATCTTCCCTGCAGGGACACGAGGAAACGGCTCAGCCTGCGGCCGCTCGAGCGCCGCAGTGTCACAGAAAGTTCCCCTCACCATCTCGCTTCTCCAGGTCCCGCTCCTCCGCCAGCCGTTTCTGGGCCAGGGACTCGTACTCGTCTTTGTCCCATTTCCGACGGAAGTCGTTCTTACTCGACTGGAAGAGAAGAGGTCAAAGTTCAGCGTGAGAAAGGCTGCCGGAGGGAGACGGACCCTCTGAAACTAATGACTGTTCGAATCAATTATTCTGATGATTAATCGCATAAAATAAAAAATTCTGCAGATTTTTTTTGTTTAACCATTTAAGCCTTTTTTTTTTTTTACAATAGTAGAAATACGTTAAAAGCTGCAAACAAATCATTTAATTCCTTTTTTAAATAAGAAAATAAACATTTTCAGCATTCCTGTAGTGAATGATCGATATCTGCAGCTAAATAAATCCTCCTAGCATCACGTGAAAAACTGATTATTATAAGTGGGATTGGATAAAAACATGCTTAATATGACCATTTTTAATTAACAGAATGTGAAGCTGGTGAAGCTAAAACTGCCACTCGAGGAGTTCTGGGGAGAACAGATTTACAGACAAACAAGGCGTTTTCCATGTTTTTAATGCAAAATGTTGATATTTTTGTCCATTTTTGGCTTCATCTCTGCTCTGACTGTGTTCTTTCAGCAAACGGCCTTTTTTAGAGTCTGTTTCCTCCAGTTAACGATTAATCAGTTACTAAATGAGTTGATGGTTATTTCAATAATCGATTCATCACGATTAATGGTTTCAGCCCTCCTGACACCCAGGGTTACGCTCCCAGACTGGATCCGTTTTGTTCTGGATCAGTGGAAATTAAACTCAAATCTGAAATAAATTCTACAGTGATGAAGATGTTTACATAAATATTTCCCTTTCACTTTCTGAAATGAGGGACAACAAATATTTCACTTTTTCATGTTGGAATTTTTTTTTAAATTGTGCTTGAAGCTGCAAATATTTAATTATTATGTGACCATAACAATACTGATGACTGACTTTTTAAGTTATTTGCTGCCTAAACTCTTGAGCTGCAGCTTTGTTGACTGTTCAAAGCCTTGAGAACCAGTTCCGCCACAATTTGGTCAAAACCTTCAGTGTTTCTTTGCACTTACTCTCAGACTGGTGTCATGATGCGTCACCATGGCAACAATGTATTGTTTTTAAGAACTGGGAGCAGCTGACCAGCATCTCAAAAGCTCAACTAATACTTGAACTACAAAAAGGAGGCTTGATGGATGCAGAGCAGCGAGAGGAGGAGGAAGTTCAAACCATCTCTTCTAGCCGCCATAACGGGCAAGGATCAGCTCCGACTCCAACATCTCTCTGCTTTCTGACCATACGCCCAGATAGAGATTTAAAGAGGAGCGGCAACAGCAAAGGAGGTGGATTAGCAGACCTGATGGTGTCATGCAGGACATGTTACTGTGGAATATCGTCTCTGCTGCCCAGAAATTGATCTGCTAGCATGTTATGATGGTCATGAGGCTGTCCTACAGCAGCAGTCTTCAGTCAGAGGCCTCTCAAGATTCACTGCTAGACTGACTGCTACTGGAGATCCTTCCTACCCACAGCATCACCATCAACAATGACTCTGAAGATACTCTGATGACCTGAGTCCACTCATTCCTAAAGATGACAATGAAGAATCCAAATTGAGGTTTCTCTAACTTAAACATAGAAAGGTTAAAAATATTTTCCACTTTATTACAGAAAAAGGAGTCGTGTTTTTAAAATGTCATAATTAGCTCTTTTTTTTTTTTTTTTTTTTTAATTATTGTTCAGGTCTGTTATTTTGACAGACCGGATATTGTGTTGTGGCGGTTAGCTGAGCTGTTGTTAAAAGCTAAGCGTCTATTTGTCTTCAGTTTTGCTTCAGAATAACATCAGAGACCCAAGAAACAGCTGGTACCGACTGTAATTTGTGTTTACATGTTAATGTTGTCATAAAGTATGACTGAAAGCCTGATTAATGTTTTCGTTACTGTCTGTTAGCATCTGTCTGTTAGCATGCCAGCCGCTAGCAACGGCGCTCCGAGGCTCTTTAAACGGTTTCAGGTGGAGCTGACGGCGGTTCCGGTCAACGGAGAAACCCGAACCGTTACGGAAACTCAAGTTTTAAAGTTTAAAAATGAAAAACAAAGTATTTAAATTATAGTAGTGAAATACTCACCCCACTGCCCGACGCCATCTTGTTTACTCTGTTACCGGAAACGGCTGAAACTGACTTTTACATTTGTGATGAACAGCGCCCCCTGCAGGAGGCAGGCAGGCGGTGAAGATAAATCAGACAGATTATAATGGAGGAAAATATGAACAGGTAAAATGTTCACCAACAGGTGACCAGAAGTGAGACCCGCTGAGTGAACTGGATGTTAAATGATACCAGTTTCATAAGAGAAGCACCAGAGACTGGAAGTAACTCAGGTGTGGTTAGGTGAGCCTCTGGCTCCGCCCCCTTCCCACCGCCGCAGGTGTGCCTCATTATAAGGCTGAGAATTAGAATGATGTGTTTGTCTGAAGCGAAGAGCAGAAATGTCTACCAGCGGAGTGGAACCCGCAGCCCAGAGCCCGCTGCTCTCCTCCAGGTACGAACCAGAACCATCAGACAGAATTCTGGGCTCAGAACCAGATCATAGGATTAAGAGAGGAACAGTTTCAAGTTGAAGGGTTGAGATTTGGTTCTCACTGTCTGACCTGTTGGCTGTTAAACCCAGATATTCTAGAAGTCCTGGTCTTCAGATTCTGAGCTTTGGACCCATTTCGAGTTTTTCAGTCTGGACCTGCTGGTTCGGATAAATGCTGAATTTGGCCCTGAGTTTTGCCTCCCAGGCTCTGTGTTGTGATTTCAGAGGGAATTCTCCAGAATCTGTAACTTAAATCAGCATCTTCACCAAAAAGCTCATTAGTTTTGGTCAGTTTAAGGGTAAAACCCAGATTCTATAGATCCGTTAAACACAGCAGTTAGTGACGGAATTGATTTCTGTTAAATATGATGGTTTTTCTCTTACAGCTAATAAAAATGTTCAGGTTTTCAGAAGATTAAACCAATGAAATGATTAATCCAGAAATGTTCTGCTGACCTGACGATGGTCCCACAGATGGACTCTGACACACAACAAAAGGTCACTGCTAAAGAAGCTGGCTGTTCAGAGTGCTGTATCGATGCATGCTAATGAAAGTTGAGTGGAAGGAGAAAATGTAGTAGAAAAGAACTGAATGGGAACCTTGAGAGGATTCTGAACCAAAGTTAGTTTAATACGTGGATCACAGCTGTCACATTTCTGGCGATACTGGTTCTGAACCAGACACGGTGTCAGCGGAGTCCATACTGGGCTCAGGAGAACCAGAACCGGACTGTTGCTCCAAGTCCTCTTGTCAGATGAAGGTAAAATTTTCATTTGGAAAACAAGGTCCCAGAGTCTGGAGGAAGAGTGGAGCGGACCAGAACCTTCTGTTGCTGGAGGTCAGTGGTGGTCTGGGTCGCCATGTCACCTACTGGTTCTGGTCCACTGGGTCGCCATGTCACCTACTGGTTCTGGTCCAGTGGGTTTTCCGGAGTCCAGTCAGAGTGGCTGTCTACCAGAACATCTTAGAGCTCTTCATGCTTCCTTCTGCCAAGAAGCTTTATGGCTTCATTTTCCAGCAGGACTTGGTACTGACCCACTCTGCCAGCGGTACCATCTCGAGCGTCCTCTAGACGGGTCGGGGCTCCGGGTCGGGACAGTCTCTGGTGTCCTCTGGACGGGTCGGGGCTCCAGTCCGACCCAGGTCTAGAGTAAGGTGTTCCCGCTGGGTGACGGTCCGTCCCTCTAGTTAGCCGAGCAGAACCAAGGTTCTCCATGAGGTTCTGAATGGTGGGCTGGTCCGTGAAGCTCCTACGGACTCCCTGGATGGCTTCCTGATCTTTAGATGGAGGAATCTGTAAGTCCGGTCCAGTCTTCAGCGATTCACGACCCTTCATTCTGCGCTTGGACTGAATCAGGGTTCTGTTGGGGATGTTAAAGGGCCAGTATCATGTAAATTGTGAGCTCTCCATCGTGCTATGATGTTGTTTCCTCATCAGAAACATTCCTGGAGCGCTGCCTTGATCCTTTCATGCATGTTTGAGAAATCCTTGGATCTCCATGGCAACCATGCAGCTGTTCAAAACGCCTGGCTGGATACAGCTCCTCCTCGGAGCTCCACTTTCTAAGCTTCTGCCTCACAGAGCCCCCCTCTCCCATGCCTTCCCCTCTCAGCTCCTCCAGACTAGTGGCAGCAGCAATTGGCCAACATCTGGTGGAACTGCGTATCTTCTGAGCTCATTATACGCTCTACTTGTCAAACGCTGATTTAAAAACATTAAAAGGCTAATAGAGCGACGCTGTGATGACTTTCTGAAGGCGGAGTTTCAGAAAGCAGGACTTAAAGAGACAGAGGCCCAATTTCAAGGTGTTAAATTACGAAGTCAATTTTTAAAATTTTTTTTTATTTTATTTTTTTTTTTAAGTCGTATTTGATATGAACAGCATTTTAGTAACTGAAGGTAACATTTACTTTGTGCGGTAAAATGCTTCTATGTGCCTGGAAAACGCTGGAATTCTGGTTCTGTTTGGGATTAAAACAAACTTCTGACTGTAACACTGGGCGTTCGCTCTGCTGCTGCGAGGTCCTACAGCTGCAGGAGGTCCAGATGTTTCCACTCAATCAAGAGGCTGGTTTATCTCGTCGAAGTTCTGCAGGAGTCCCCTGAAGTGGACTACAAGCTGCCGGACCGGGTCCCTGAAGGACCAGAACCTCCCAGCCGCTCCTGGAGGGACACTGCTTTTCTAAAACTGATGGTTGAGAAGTCCAGCCGTCTGATCCGATGTCCCGGTTCTGCCCCAGCTTCTCTTTCAGCCCCTGGTCGTGTGTTTGTGCCAAGGGTTGGTCTGCGGCCGTGTGGAACGGCGTCTCCGACCTGCTGCCCCCCTCCTCGGGATGCTCCGCCCCCGAACCGTGGCTCCTCCCCGGCTGCAGCTCCGTCTACGACACCCTGGTCAGGTAGGTGGCACACCTGGTCACCTGCTGCTCCTGGGAGAGCAGGTCGATGCTGCCCCCTACAGGGAGGGATGGGAATAAACGACACCAGGTTTAATCTGGTTCTGATCCAGACTGTAGTTCTGGTTCTTTCCCACTAGGGGGCAGCACACCTGGGTGTTTTGTGGAAGAACATTTCTGCCATGAAAGGAGGAAATGAAAGCCCAACAGGAAGTCAAAATCATGAGATACAGGAGCAAGGCTCTTGAAATGGCGACACGTTCACTAGAAATCCTGACTTTAAAACTCGAAACTATGGCTTCCTGTTTTTATTTTAAACTAAAGATTATTATTATTATTATTATTATTATTATTATATTTTTTTTGGATCAATTCTTAAGGCTGATCAAAATGAAAGTTTGTTTTTAGGCTTTTAAATTCAGACATTATTCTATATTAAAATCTTGCAGCTGCTTAAAAGTAACCGAGACTGTCCAGCAGGGTGTTTTAACTGTAAATGGGCATTTTTCAGTTAAAGGATTTCCTGTTGGAGACCTTCCCATCCTTAGTTTTCAATGATCAACTTAAAGAAGCTTCAGAGATTCTGAAATTAATCACTCTTATTTAACATGCAAAGATTTCAAGCAGAACCTTTCGTATTCACGCATGTTTCTGGCACGTCCGTAACTCTGACGCATAAGCAACATCCACAAACAGCAATGAGGACGAAGCGGCTCCTCTGGGCCCTCTGGGGGTTAATTTCTGCTTCCAGAGCCGATCTGATGGGACGCTGGAAAAGACTCCAGTTGTGTTCAAGTTGAGCTAAAAGCAGTCGGCCTATCAGAGAAGCTATGCTAGCCTAGAATAGCATCTCAATGCTAACCATGTAGCAGCAGCGCTAACGTCAGCGTCCACAGTCCACGTTTCTAAAGAAGCTCCATGAATGATCAGGGTTCCTGAAACTCTGGAGAGATGAGCTTTGCTCCAACCTGATGCTGGAAGAACCTGAAGAACAGATTAAAACTAGAAACATCTTTGCTGTTCAGCTCAGATGCTGTTTATTCAATAATTAAGCAGCAAAAATGGTTTTGAATTAAAAATGTTGCTGATTTTGTTGGATCGTTATTAATTACAATTTATACAGACCATGAAATTGAAACATTTGAGTCCCAACACTAATAATCAGTTATCAGAACTAAGGAGCCGAAGTTTCCAGAACTTCTGAAACTGGCTCGGACTTCTGTTCCTTAACGTCTTTCCTTCTGGTTTTCCAGCAACACGTCTCCGATCCCGTCTCCTCCGGCTAGCAGTGGACTTCGAGGACGAGAGCGAACTGGGAGCAAACCTCGCAGGTTGTTATCTTCACCGACTCAAACGAACGGCTGGGATCTGCTGCTCGGCAGAGCTCCAGTTCTGTTTCCTGCCGGTGATCCAGACTCCTCCACGACTGAGGTCGTCTGGATCGTCAGGTCTCCAGGCTTTCAGTGGTTTGGCTTCCTTCTGGTTCTTCAAGGAAAGCGTAGCTCAGAACAAACGTTCAGTCTGCAGACAGCAGCTGACATAAGGAGCCAGACTTGAAGTGTGTTTAATGCGTTGAGTCTAAATGCTGGGGAGTTCATTGGATCCCGTCAGATTTCAGCGTTTCCTGGAGCCGTTTTCTTCCTGCAGGCCGTCCATCCTGGAGCGCTGCATCCTCAAGGTGTCCACCAGCAGCGTGGCCGTGGGGACGGACGACGTGGACGCTAAAAGGTCAGTGAGCCGGTGATCAGGTTTGTTTCCACCTCTGGTCGGCTCCAGGCAGGAAGCAGAACCGCCACTGTTTGAGGCTGGTTTATGGTTCGGCATTCATCTGCTTTAGGAAGAGTGTGGCAGTGCTGGGCCCAGGCCATTGGCTTATCCTCAAGCCAATGGTCTCAAAAGACGGGCAACTGTCCAGTCCTGAAACTTGGGATTTCAAGTTCTCTTCACGGGGTTTTTTATTTATTTATTTATTTTTGGTGTTCTAACAATGTTGCAATTATATTAAAATAATAGCTCGTGTGCACTTTTTGAAACCTGTCTCAAACGGTAATGAAACGTGCAACTGAACTTAGAAAGTTTAAAGAAAAAAAAAAAAAAAAAAAAAAAAAAGGTAACTCTGAAATCCACCTCTATATTGTACGGTTGGATTTAAACTGATCTGCAAGAATAATCCTCCTTTAAGATATAATTTTACAGAATATCAGCACTTTTTAAACCATACATGTTTTGGTGAAAATATCAAGTCTTTAAGTAAACTGGTCCAAGTCGAGTCCCAAGTCTGACCCGAGTCCCCACCCCTGGGTTCGGTCTGTATGGTGACGGCTGTGACCCGTGTCCTGCAGGTCTCCGTTCCCCCGCTGCTACACCCGCCCGCCGGACCCGGCCACCACCGAGACCAACGTGGCGGTCCTGAAGCGGCGGCAGAAGCAGATCCAGTATGGGAAGAACACCAGTGGCTACCAGAACTACCTGCAGCAAGTCCCCAAGTGAGAAACGTTTTATTCACCTGCTTCTGAAGGGCCTAGGCTCCGCCCCCTGACGAGCCGATCTTGTCCTCAGACACCTGAGGGATCCGAAGCTCCACCCAGCCACTCCCAACAAGTACCGGAAGTACAGCCGGCGTTCCTGGGACATGCAGGTGCGTCTGTGGAGGCGGGCGCTGCACCTGTGGGACCCTCCGACCAGCGACGGGCTGGACCCGGTGGAGCAGCTGTAGGTCCTGACGTTTCAGCCTCTGCTGCCCTCTACTGGCAGATCCTCCTCTCATTCCTGGTCTGGTGTCTGCAGGCAGAGCCAGCTGGCCAAGATGACGTCGGACCTGTGTGAGGACGGAGGAGACGAGCAGAGAGAGAAGGAGACTCCTGCAGCCTCTGAAGCCTCCTCGGTGTCTCCTCTGTCTGTGGAGCTTCCTGGCACCTGGACCGTCCCGCTGTCCCCAGTAACGTATCGTCCATCTTCTACACCTGCTTATCATTGCGATTGGGGGGGGGGGGCAACTGGTTTCTGTCTCCAGCAGTCACTGGGTGAAAAGCTGGTTGGACTTTCACATCCAAACTGCTGGAGGAGAACCAGCCCTGTGGGGGTTGGAGGTCCTTCCCCACAGAGACTTTCTGTTAACATTCAGCTGGTTTTCCACAGAAACTGGGTGTCTGATCAGTCCTGCAGCTCTGGGGGATCGGTCAGATGTCATATACGTACCAAACTAAGAGTACTGTGCACCCAGCGGGAGCTACATCTCTGTCACGTCAATTCTGAAGCCAGCTTCTGATCCGACTGAGGAGAGTACTAGCTAGCGTTGGGGAGGCTAATAACTGGCAAGCCTAGGCTGGTCACCCACCACTTGTACCTTCTTTTGAAGGAAATGTTATCAAGGAATATGGTTATGCTGTATTATAGGGAGCTGAAGTTGGTAATTTTTCACTACCTTGAGCATCTTTAAGTAGCTTTGGTCTATAAACTTGAATACTCACTCTTCAGTCATGGATTAGATTATTCTACACTACAAGCAGAACAATTAACAGTATGTGTTTTATGAAACCTTTTTATTTGATTTATGGAAGTTCAATAAAGGGACAATTTTGTGCATTCTCAACAGTTTTTAAACTAGAGCTAATTAAAGATGCTCAAGGTAGTGAAAAATTAGGTGGAATCGCCCTTTAGCCATCTGCCAAATCAGAAGCCAACTTCAGCTCCCTATAATACAGCATGTTTGTGCTTGGCATCACGCTGGATTACAGAAAACTGTCAAAAGAGCGCGTCAATGCATCTAATGTGACGCTTACAGATACTGTGTGCTAACCATTTTCCTTGATAAAGTTTCCTTTAAAGAAGAGTTGCAGGTGACCAGCCTCGGCTAGTTGTGAGCCTATCCAAGGCTAATGCCAGCATATTCAAGGCTAATGCGAGCCTATTTGTGCTAATGGATAGCAGAGGAAGTAGGCAGTCCAGTGGGTGACCAGCCAAGGCGTGCTCGCCGTTAGCTTATCCAAGGCTAACACTAGCCTAGCTGTCTTAATGGACAGCAATGGAAGAAGGCTATCTAGTGGGGGACCAGCCTAGGCATGCTAGTCACCAGCCTCTCTTCCGTCGTCCAGCAGGTGGAGACAAGCCGCCATCCTCTTCGCTCTCCTCCTGGCCTCAGCTACTCCCGCAGGAGTCAGCTGACCCCTGATGACGGCATGAACGACTGGCTCCGCCTCCTGGTGGAGACCGACCACACCCCAGGTGAGGTCACACTCATTCAATACTCATAAAACACACTTTAATTTCTCTAACTGAATAAGGGTCATGAAAGCAAGGTTTAGTGGAAAGAAAACATTACTTTTTTAAAATCTGACTTATTTCAGATCTTAGGTTGTTTTCCCTCCTGACAGCCCGCTAGACTCGCTTCGATTTGGGGCCAAAATCACATGTCCTCCATGTCCAGCTGCTGCAGTTCTCTTCCTCTCTGCTCTGGGTCAAATCAAACAAACCCTTTCAGCAACCTGTTCCCCTCCTCGCCTGTGGGGGGCGCTGCACCAAGAACCACTGAAGGAAACGACACGAAAACCTCTGAAGACGCTGAGAGCAACTTCCTCCTTCAGGAAAAGTAAACCAAAATGGAGCGGCGTCAGGTTTTAGCGGCTGGAGGATTTCTCTTCAGTCTTTGGCTAAAGACCACGAGCCATTTCTCCCGCTAGCGCTAGGCTAGCTAGCTTTTGTTTTGGTTGTATTTACCCAGAATGCCCTGTACTGTGTCCACTTCCTGCTTCTGGAGCGGTCTCCGGTCCGCTTGGCGTTCACATCTGCATCCGAACCGAACCAAAGTTCGGTTACACGTTCACAACTCCCTGACCGAGCCGGGCTTTCTAGGTTCAGTTAAAGCGGAGTAAAGAAGTGATGCATGAAACGGGTTAGATTGGGTCCAACAGGGACTGTTTTTGTCTTTTCCGTCTGTAGAACTAGAACCTGCAGTTACTGTTGTTGAACACTTGGAGCAGAGATGTCGTCAAATCTTACACTGAAGCACTTCCAGGTTTCTGACTGAATGGAAACTTTAACTTTTACGAGTGTGAATGTTCCTGGAAGCAGATTAAAATCTGAAGGTTTTGGTATTAATTAGTGTTCCTGCGGGTCTGAATCGGACCAGAACCTTCTGTAATTGAACTCAGTTCTCGGGTCTGTCTCCTCAGATTTCGGCTCCGACGACCAGCAGGTTCCAGTGTTTTCTGACCAGCTCTTCTGGAATCCATACTGACGACCCGAGTCCCGACCCAAGTCCTGTTCCGACCCGACGTTGGCTGACCCGGTTTTCTGATCCTGAACATTTTCCATAGTGGAGTCTTGGCGCTTCCAACTCACTTGTCTTTTAAAGATCACCACAGACCGACCTCACCGACAGCGGGGACGCGATCCGTCCCCCAGTCCGAGCTCCGTCTCCCCCCGGTCCGTCCTGGAGGTGGGGGGGGGCAGCAGCTGGACACTTTATTGTTTGCACTTGTTTTAGTTGAACTGCGTCAGACTGAGCACCTGTCACCATGTCCGAGTCCTGCACTGAGGGCAAAGTCACGAGTTCGTCCTGTTCGTCACTCTGGTCCTTCACCTTCGTCTCCTCCTCCTGTTTCCTTTTAAAAACGAAGCTCCTGATCAGTGGAGGGGAAACGCTGCGACTTTGTGTTCTGAGATTTCTTTTACTTCTCTGCTGCTTTGACTGAAGATAAATGTGATTAATAATAAAGACGTAAATAAAGAGTTGAAACCCAGAGGCTGGTCTGATCTCTGCTCTGATCCGAGCTACAACCAGGTTTCCCTCATGGAGCCGAGCCCGGGTTGGTTCTCCACCTGGGTCATGACCTCAGCACTGGGATCTTGGTGCTGGAAAAGCCTCAGATCAAACTGGGAGCACTGGAAGAAGATGCTCTGGGATGTTTTGGTTCTTTGGACCGAACCAGGAAGGAAGTTTGCACATGGTTGCATCAGACAAGACTTTCCTCCAGTCCGATCCTTGCTCAACATGGCTGCTGCCACACAGGGCAAGCTCTGCACCGGTGGTGTGGTTCTGAGGGAGAAAAGGACGGCTCAGGTGTTTGCTGGAAACCTTCTGCTCTGCAGCTGAATTCCAGTTTGAAGTTCGTGAGGATCCAGGAAGCAGTTCCTGGCTGAGGCTGTGATGAAGGCGGTAGATCTCGCTGGAGGAAACGAAGATGTGGCGCTGCGGTTCTGACAGGAAGGCCGCTGACCAGTGATGCCCCTGAACAATGTGAACCGTCACTTCCTCTGATTTCTTTATGCAGAAACTCTATGGTTGGACTTCAGCACTCCTCCTTTTTCAACCTGTAACATTGGATTTATTTTATTTATTTAATAAATAATTATTCTTAATAAATAAAATATTTATTAATAAATATTTTATTTATTTTAATTAAAATCCCCCCCACTGCTTATTTTGGCCATAAATGCCTCTTTTCGGAGTCGTATCCAGATCTGACTTTATTTAAAAAGGGCAGTAACCCAGGGCCCCATGTATTGGGGGTGGCCCACAAATTTAAGATATTGCGTTTCACCTTTTTAAAACGAATCAAACTTAATATTAATGTATAAAATACTCAAAGTACATCCTTAGATCAACATGGAGCCATATTGCATGGGGCTTTTTAAACCTGTTGATGTGTGGGCTGACCTATTAATGTACTATAACTCACGAGTAAAATACTTTTGAGTTAATTTCAGGTTGTGTAATTGCATTTTAATCAAAAACGATTGACAAATCACTTTCAGTTCAAAACCATTTTTGCTGCCAAATCATTGAATAAACAGCATCTGAGCCGAACAGCAGAGATGTTTCTAGTGTTTAATCTGCTCTTCAGGTTCTTCCAGCATCAGGTTGGAGCAAAGCTCATCTCTCCAGAGTTTCAGGAACCCTGATCATTCATGGAGCTTCTTTAGAAACGTGGACTGTGGACGCTGACGTTAGCGCTGCTGCTACATGGTTAGCATTGAGATGCTAGTCTAGGCTAGCATAGCTTCTCTGATAGGCCGACTGCTTTTAGCTCAACTTGAACACAACTGGAGTCTTTTCCAGCATCAGATCGGCTCTGGAAGCAGAAATTAACCCCCAGAGGAGCCGCTTCGTCCTCCATCACTGCTGTTAGCGGATTTCGCTTGTATGTCAGATTTACGGGCGTACCAGAAATGTGTGAATACAAAGGCTCCAGCCAGGACAAAAAAAAGTGATTAATTGGAATTTGTCATTAATCAATCAAATTAAATGCATTAAAGTTCCAGCCTTTTTTTTTTTTTTTTTTTTTTTTCTTGGATAGGGCACTAAAGCTGACTCCAGCCCTGGGACTCTTATCTTTCTAAATCTGGCCCTGCATCATAGGATCCCTGATCCACCTTAGGCTCATTTTCAGCCTTTTTTCATTTATCTGGAGTTTTCCTGACTCCATTTTGACCTGTAATGTGTACTTTGGATGCCCTGAAGGTGGAGGTGGTGCAGCTGCGGGACTTATCCTTTAACCACAGCCTCCAGGAAGACAGCGGATCAGAGCTGCTGCTGTAAACAAGCTGCTGTCGGCCTGGGAACTACAGCTCCCATCATCCCCTGCGCTGCGGGCTTGTTTTGCTTCAGCTGGATTATTTCTTATTTCTGCAGGATTTCTGGCCTGATGTTCGGCAGTTCGCGGTCTGGAGAGGGTGGAGGAGTAAAATAAAAGAGGAGCAGGTGCTGATGATGAAGCATGAAGCATCGCTCCTCCTCCTCCTCCTCTTCATCCTCCTCCTGGCACCGTAAATGTTATTTATGAATGCCCGCCGCTCACGGGCGTGTGCGCGCAGGATTTCCATTATTATGTTGGATAATTAGGAGACATCGGACTGAGATCTGAACCGAGCTGCGGGTCGGTACCGGAGCCAAACGGCACCATCCGTGCTTTGATTCATTTTGGTGGGTTCGGTGCTGCTGCTGCTCAGTAATACTGGGTCAATACACCGAACACCGGAACCGCCTCACTCCGACACCAGAGCAGGTAAGCTGCCGCTGGGACATAGGAGGAGGGGAAAAGACTGCATGTTCGGTTCTGGTTCTGGTTCGGTCCATCTGCAGCATCCCGCCGTGTTTCCTCCCCTGTCCCCGCGCAGGGGCTCCGCAGGCCGGCCTCTGTGAGCCCGCCGCTCCGCTGCGATCATCCAGGCTGGCTGGGAGGCAGCAGGCCTGGAGCGGATCAGCAGCGGCGGATCTCCGCCTCTTGTCGGCCGGTTGTTGATTCAGTCTGTGCCGCTAACAGGACCGTTAGCTGCCGCTAGCCGCCTGCCAACTGCCCGCTGGTCCGTTTACTGCTGTTACCCCCCCTGTTGGACCCCATTACCCCCACCACCTCATTAGTCTTCCCATTCGGCCTCGTATTTACCCCCATTATCACCCAGTAGCCCCTCGTTTTACTGTTACTCCCCCCCCTCCCCAGCTTTATTTTAGACCCCTAAACCCACCCCAGTACCCCCAACATTAGCCCCCATTATCCCCAGTAAGCCCCAGTTACTGTTACCCCCTCTGTAAGCCACCCTGTTACCCCAGTACCCCCTTTTAACCACCCTATTAGCCCTTGTCAGCCCCAGTTTGCTCCTGTTAATGCTACCCCCTCTGTTAGCCCCCCATCAGCCTTTATTACCTCTCTCTTTGCTATGAAGCTGGCCCCAAATACCCCATTTGGCCCTCGGACCCCTCTTTTAGCCACCCTGTTAGTGGTACCATCTCTATTAGCCCCTTGTTAATCTCCCTTCTGTCTAGTTACCCCCTCTGTTAGCCACCATGTTGGACCCCATTACCCCCACCACCTCATTAGTCTTCTCATTTGGCCTTGTATTTACCCCGCGTTATTACCCAATAGCCCCTAGTTAGCCCTGATTTTAGTGTTACCCCCACTATTACCCCCATAGCCTTATTTTAGACCCCTTAAACCACCCCACCACCCCCACCATTAGCCCCTATCATCCCCAGTAAGTCCTAGTTACTGTTACCCCCTCTGTTAGCCACCATGTTACCCCAGTACCCCTTTTTATTCACCTCATTAGCCCTTGTCAATCCCAGTTTACTCGTTTTAATGTTACCCTCTCTTTTAGCCACCCATTAGACCCCCTTCCCTTTAACTGCTCTGGTAGCCCCTGTTACCCCAATTAACCCTGATAGTGTTATCCCTCTTTTAGTCACCCTATCAGGCTTTATTACCTGTCTCTTAGATATGTAGTTAGCCTCCGTTACCCCCAATTACCCCATTTGGCCCTTGTACCAGCCCTTTAGCCACCCGTTAACCAAGGTAACGCCACTTTTAGCCACCCCATTAGGCCTGTTAGTGGTACCCTTTCTGTTAGCCATTTGTTAATCTTTTTTTTGTCCAGCTACCACCTCTATTTAGCCACCCCATTAGCCTCCATGAGACCCTTTAAGTGTTACATCATCTGCTAGTTCCCCTTTTAGTTGTTACCCCTTCGTTTGAGAACCCTCTAAGCCCCATTAACCCCGGCACTGCTGCATCCGACTCCAGGTGTACCGTTGCATCTGGCTCCAGGGGTACCATCCGGCTCTTGGGGTACCGTTAGATCCGGCTGTAGGGGTACCCTTGGATTTGGCTCAAGAGGTACCCTCCGGCTCTAGGGGTACTGTTGGATCTGGCTGTAGGGGTATCCTTGGATCGGGTTCCAGGGTTACCGTCGGATATGGCTCCAGGGGTACCTTTCGGCATTAGGGGTACCATTGGATCCACCTGTAGGGGTACCATCTGACTCTAGGGGTACCGTTGGGTCCACCTGTTGGAGTATTGTTGGATTCGGCTGTAGGGATACCATTACGTTTGACTGTAGCATGTTTAGCGGTTGCATGGTGCTGTGGTCGTAGCGTAGCCCCCCTCGGTCTGCGGCTGCTTTGCGTAGTTTCGTTTCTGAACTGTCTGTAACGTTCTCCGTTGTTGTTTGATTTGAACAAAAGTTGGCTGAGCAAAGCGTTGATGAATTTAATCAGCTTCTGGTTTGATTCTAAAATGCTAACCCGAAGGTGTGTTTCTCCTGCTCAGGTGTGTTCCCAGGGCAACAGCTGACTGATGATGCCCTTGTGATAGTGGGTGGGGCTGCATGGGCCTGAGGGGGTAAGGAGGCGGAGTCTCTGCCTTAAGCCCCTCCCCCTCTCCTTCCTGCCACGGACCAAACGGACAGGAAAAAAGACGGCCACAGTTCTCCCTTCCCTCTTCCTCCTCCCCCTCTCTCCTCCCTGTTCTCACCCCCTCCTGACCCCGCCTCTTCCCCGCCGCCCTCCCCCCTCGGCCCCTGCCACCATGCTGTGGTCTCGCTGCTGGTGGAGAGCCTGAGGAAACAGACTCTGGCAGGCGACCCTGCTCAGCCAGGGGACTACTACCTGGTGAGTGTCTCTACCGGAGAGTCCGGTTCAGCGTTCTGATCCGACCGTTTCACTGAAACCAAAGCTGACGTTTGTCTTTCAGTCCCTGCTGGACCCGAAAACCCTCACAGAGTGCTGGCCCCCAGATGGCTTGATGCCTGGTGAGTGTTTAGTGAAGGAAGGGGTTTCAGAAAGTTCGGATTCAGGCTCTCTGTCTCTGATTGCTGAGGAACTAATTTGTCCAACAATTCGAGCTGCAGCAAACGACTATTTTAGTAAGAGATTATCGATTATTCTGGAGATTAATCGGACAGAAAAATAATCTGGTTCTGCAGACACTACTTAAACTTCTTTTATAAGTATTATAAATACACAAAAAAGAACATTTAAATCAACAACTGTAGGAGTGAAACAATTAATCAATAATTTAGTCATCGATTAATCGTTAACTGGAGTAAACAAACTCTAAAAAAGGCCATTTGCTGAAAGAGCAACACCGTCAGCAGTAATTAAACCAAAACTAAACAATAAATATAAACATTTTGCGTTTTAGCTGTAAATCAGTTAAACCCAGAACTCCTCTAGTGGCAGTTTTAGCTTCACCTGGTTCTCATTCTGGACAAATATGTCCTATTAAGCATCTTTTTTTCATCAAATTTTTAATTAAAAATTTTGAAAAAATTATCAACAGTCCAACACTGTATTGATAAGTCAAACAGAAAGGGCTGAACTTTTCACATTTCTTTAGCTGCAGATGCATGCTTTGCTACATATGCTTAATCGTTCACTAAAGAAATGCGGTTATTGTATTTTAGACAAGATGTTTATTTTCTTATTTAAAAAATGAATTGAATTATTTATCTACATCTTTGAATGTATTTCTAATATTGTATAAAATAAGCTTAAGTGGTTAAATGAAAAATCTGCAGAATATGCTATGTTTTTTATCCGATTAACCGTCTGGATAATCGATTACTAACATCATCGTTAGCTGCAGCCCTACACAACTCATTTGATTCCTTTTTTTAAATCAACATTTTATTGTTTAAAATGCAACACTTTCAGTTTCAACTCTGATTAAATCCAGCTAACTACCGTCGCCTCGAGGCGCTTTGCATTCAATCACACATCCATTCCAACTAATAACTAGTTTTCAATCAGTGCATTAAGTTCTGTTAAATATTCCAATTAGTTTAAAAGTTTCTAAGGAAGCCCAGCAGCATCGAGTCATTGACCTGCAGCGTTCAGTCCTCCTGACCAGCAGGGGGCGACCGCAGAACAGTGGAGACGAAAAACTCCCCTTTAACAGGAAGAAACCTCCAGCAGAACCAGTACCAGCGGCCATCTGCCACGACCGACTGGAGGTTTGAGAAGACAGAGCAGAGACAAGAACAGAAAAACTGAACCAGGAGTACTTTCTACGTTCATGAAAGTAAAAAGTTAATAGCAGGAGAAGGAGAACGATTAGTTGATGGCACTGTATTCTCAGCTGAAGCCGTCCTCCAGGAAGGCATCACAGCCAAACAGAACACCAGACCAGGTGCACCTTCTATGGAGAGAGAAAACATGAAATAAACAGTTGAAATGACAAGAAAAAAGGTAAATTAGAGAGCAGTAGGAGAAGAAAGTGGTCGGTTTGTCCTCCAGCAGCCTATAGCAGCATGAGGAAAGTACCACAGAGAAGTATCGTGGTTCCTGTAAAGGCTTCTGTGGTGGAAACCTTCCATAAAATGTGCTCATAACTTGTTCAGTTGGGATCTTTAAAAGACCTAAAATGAAATGAGACTGAATAAAATCTCCTTTTGTTTGTGCTTCCTCAGAGAGCAGCTACTGGCAGCTCTGCCCTCCCTCTAAGACCAGCCTGCAGGGGGGGTTACTGAGCTCTAGTTTCCCCCCCGGCCCCGTGCCCCTGGTGCCCCCCGATGCTCACCTGCAGGAGGGCAGCGACCCCCTGGAGGGGGGCCCCTCTCAGTCTCAACATCAGCGGCCTCTGGTGCCCAGCACCTCAGCGTCTGAGCTGTCCCTCTCTGGAGCGACAGCGGCCCCCCCAGGTCCCGGGCTCCCCCCGCCCCCTCCGCCGCCCCCTAAACGGCACTGCCGCTCGCTGTCGGTGCCCGAGGACCTGTCGCGCTGCCGCTACACGTGGCGGCCCAGCGCCTCCCGGGTCTGGACTCCCGTCAGCCGCCAGCAGTGCCACGGTGGAGTTGGTGGGGGGGTTGCAGGCGGAGGGGTGGCAGTGGGGGCGGGGGGTATAGGGATGGCGGTGGCGGGGGGCGGAGCCTGCCCTCTCCGTGCTCCCAGCTCGTCCCTGAACTCGTCGCTGCACTCCTCTTCCAGCCCCACCTTCTTCAGCCTGGCGCTGTCTCCGGACTCCCCGCTGCCATGGAGCTTCCCCTGGGACCCCAGCGAGGCGGCGGCAGGGGGCGGAGCCTGCTGCTGCTTCTTCCCCTCCCCCTCCTCCTGCTCGTCTTCGCCCTCCCCCCTGCATCCGCCTCCCCCTCCCCAGAGGCGTTTCTCCCTCTCGCCGGTGCTCATCAGAGACTCGGCCGCCTCCACCTTCCTTCCCCCGCCTCCCGTTCCGAGCCAGGTGACGGCGCCCCCGCCGGGCTACGCCGCTGCCGCCGGAGCCGCCGCAGGGGGGCCGGTACCCCCCTCGCCCTCTTCCGCCTGCAGCACGCCGTCTTCTCTCCGCCGCAGCCTGCCGCCGCAGCTGCCGCGCTGCCACTCTCAGCCGTGTGATCTGCTGCTGCTGAAACCGGGTCTGAAGAGGCGCCGGGACCCCGACCGACCCTGCGCCCGACCCGTGCTCGACTTCACCAAGATGACGCAGGTACCGGCTTGACTTGCTTGAAGTTGAGTGATTTCGCTTTTTATGTGACGTTTGTGGTATGCTGCTTTTGTTCATTTAGCAGGAAAGTTCTGCTGTAAAGACCCGGTTTTCCACGGTGCCGGGGAAACATGTAGCTGGAGGACAAATTTATTCTGTTTTTAATAATTTCTCACACTATAACTGGTAAAAACATCAGCCCAACTTTATTATCAGACGAAGATAACCTGAATGAGTCCCAGAGCAGTTAATTAGGAGCGCCGCTTTCCGCCCAGCCTGGTGAGTGCGAGGTTAGTTTGGAAAAACCGCTCGGCTGTTCAGACACGTGGGAGAGTTTCACAGCAGGAAGGACCCGTTTCAGGCTAGACCGCGGATCGGTCCTGCACTCGGACACTGCCCAGGTTCTCTGGAGACCCAGAACCCTAGAGACGGTTCTGGAACCTTCTCCACACTGATAGACGTCAGAGACTTTTTCATCTGTTCTTAAAGTTCTTTAGATTGGGACACGACTTGTTGGTTTTTGAGATCTTTAACCTGCTTCATGTTGTCAGACAGGTTCTGTTCAAGTCGTATCTTGATTCTTCTGGTCGGGGTATATCTGGTGAAATTGGTCTTACTAAATACGACTATATTCTGTTAATATTACGACTTTATTCTTGCAGTATTACGAATTTATTATCAAATTTATTCTTGCCTTATTACAACTTTTTTCTCATTATTATGACTTTATTCTGGGATTGTTGCAACTTTATTCTCAGTGTTACGGCTTCATTCTGATATTACAACTTTGTTCTTGTATTATTATGATTTTATTCTTGGATTATTACTTTATTTTCATAGTATTACGTATTCTCGTAGTATTACGAATTTATTTTTGTAGTATTACAAATTTATTCTTGCATTATTCTGACTTTATTCTCATGGTATTTATTTTTTTAGAATTACAAATTTATTGTCGCCTTATTACAACTGTTTTCTGATATTATTACAACTTTATTCTTGCATTATGACGACTTTATTTTCATAGTGTTATGACTTTATTCTGGTATTACGACTTCGTTCTCATAATATTACGACTTTATTATCGTAGTATTACGAATTTATTGTTATTCTAATGACTATTTTAGTATTACGACTTTAATCTCGTATTACACATTTATTATTGCAGTATTAAGAATTTATTTTAGTAGTATTACGACTTTATTCTTGCCTTATTACGACTTTTTTGTCATATTATGACTTTTTTCTGCCGTTGTTACGACTTTCTTCTGGTAATTAACGCCATGTTGTTCCCCAGCCTGGCCCGGTGCTCCATCGTAGGATCGCTGGTCCCCATTGGTCAGATCGATCCTCGTGTTTATTCGGGTGATTTGTTTGGGTTGATAACTCTTTTCAAGTCTTTGCTCAAAGTTTGCTGCTTGGAAACGAAGTGAGAACCGGGTCAGGGTTTTGGCTCCTTTGCGGACGTGTTTTTTAGCTGCGCTCCTGTTGTTGACCGCCTGCTTTCGTCTCTGCAGACGCGCAGCATCGACCCGCAGTGCCTGGAGCGCGGCAGCGGGAGGCTCGCCTGCGGCGGCGATGTTTGCATGAGCATGGAGGCCTTCATGGGGGACTTCCGGGGCTCCTGCTCGCCGGCCGAGTGCCTGGGCAGGACCAGCATCGGGCCGCTGAGCGAGAGCGACGAGGAGTGCCGTGAAGACGACGAGGACGAAGAGGAGGACGCTGAGGAGCGCGAGGCGGCCCAGCAGGCCGTGTTCGAGAGGGATTGTACAGAACTGGACTTGAACTTGATAGAAGAAAACTGACTTGTCTGTAAATGAAGGCTGTTCTCTGTTTCTGTTTTCTAATTGAGTTTTATTTTGAAATGACCTGACCCGTGCCCTTCTTCCTGTCCCACCATCTCCTCAACACTCGGCGAGTCCTCGCCACCAATCAGCAGAGCTCTCAGGAACAACATCTTCTCCCATTGGACGAGCTGATTACCGGCAACAGTGATGACGTGGCTGCCGGCAGACCTGGAGGGTCCGGTCCGTTTCAGTTGGACCGGTACCGGCTGCGGTCCAGGTAACTTCCAACATGCACAACGCGTCTGACGAGGCGTACGCCACGCTGCAGCGGCCGACCCAGACGCCATCACCACGCCGCGCAGAGAATATGGTCTTCACCCCAAAGATGAAATAAAACATAAACACTTTCACAGATAAATAAATTTAGACGAACTCTGATTTGGTTTGGAGATCAAAAGTTGGTTTTGCTTCTGATGACAATCAAGAGTCTAGAGAAAACGTTTAAAAATGTTGATTTAATGACGAGGGCCTTTAAGTGATAAAAAACAGCAGATCACAGGATTTAATTTATTCCAAAATCATAAATGATTTTCAGTTTCAGCTCCAGTCATGTGACCCGGCCGTGGTGATGCGTTCAGGGTCGCTGCGGCGGCGTCCTGTCAGTCGGCGCCGAGGGCAAAAAGCCACTGATGCTGTTGTTCAGCCGAGTGTTCGCACATTCCTGCTGCACACAACCGCCACTGAAAACACGACTACTGTGTGTGTGAATGAGTGTGTGTGTGTGTGTGTGTGTGTGTGTGTGTGTGACATCACACCCTGCTGGTCATGTGACCTGTGTTTAGATTGAATCCAGGTTGAATCCACCGGATTTCTTCTGGAAACACAACAGTTCATGTTTTAATTAAAATCGTTCAGCCGTCGTGACTGAAGGTTTGGATCAAACGAGATAAAACTGCTCTGAAGACGCTGAGAAGTAATTTTCTGTTCAGTGAAGCAGAAACTTTGCCTCAATCTCCAGTTTCAGTTTTTGTAATCTTTCTGCAATCCGTGGACTCCACCAAATATGAGCTTTTCTGACTGAAATGTTGTCAGACACTGAAAATATTTAAAAAATATTGGAAGTAAAATATAAATATAAACTGACAGATAACTTGGGTTTCAAAGAGCGAAGCAGAAACGACTTTAGATTGCAATAAAATGCAAATTAGAACCATGAATTGGGTAAATCTGGCACAGAAAAATGTTTAATCTGGGATTTAAATGAACATGGAGAGGTTTTCACTCCACAGGAATAAATGCTTTCACAGAAGTATTACTGGTTCTGTGAAATCGTCTCAATTAAAACTATAATTTTTTACCGACTGGTCCAGTAGTTTCTAAAGCTGGGGGTCATGACGCCACTAGAGGACCCAAAACACCAAGTTTTGGGTCCTGAGACCCTCTTCAGAAATCAAACAAAAATAATAATTAGCATAAATATCTTAAAATATAAACAGCAGATAGAACAGAAGCTGTTTGTGTTTTCACTGCTGTGAACTTAGAGCCATGAGTCTCTTCTACTGGGTTATTGGATGAGGTTTAACCACAGTTAAAGTTTCAGAACCGGCTCCAGAACCAGACCTGCTTTAGCAGTGAGCGGCTTTGGTGTGAAAATGACACTGGTGCTTTTGGTTTTGCTGGTAAATCTTAAAAGTAATGCCAGCTGCTGCCAGTAGGGGGCAGCACGGATATTTATTGCTGCTGTAACTTTATTTTTCTGTGTTGGATCCAGATATCAGCTGAAAATGTCAGAAGAAATGTTTTTTCAGTCAGTTTCCGGGTCTGAGTCACCGGAGCATAAACCCAGTTAAATCTGCCGCATGTTGCTGAATGACGGATCGGGACTGACCTGTGATTGGTTAATTTCTCTAAACCGTTTTAATCTGGATTCAATCCCAGCACTGAGAAGTCACAGAAACAGTAAACTGGACTCCAAACATGTTAAACATCTGAACATTTTAGCTTCACTGGTCGTTTGAGCTGATGACTTTTTTTGCTGATTGTTTCACATCCTGTCAGGCTTCAGATTAATGTTGTTTTTACCTGTTAGAGTCGGATAATCCACCCCAGTCGCTGTTTAGCAGCTTTTATGTTCGTTTTAATGCATAAAATTCTGAAAAGATCCAACGACAAAGATGATTTTTGATAAAAGTCTGTGGATGATGTATTTCAGCATCTCAGATTGGGAAATGCCCTTAAATGCATCAAAATGAGATTTTATACCATGTTCAACCTGACGCTGTTTAAAGCCTGGTTGGTGGATTATCAGTGTCCTGCTGTGGCTACTTTACTGTTAAACTTTTATAAATAATTTAAACCTAACATCAGCTGTGTGTCTTTGTGTTACGGAGCATCTCTGCCCTCCAAAGATCCACACAGCAGAATATAGTCCGATCATTTCATGATGATGTCCCGGAAAAGGAAACTAAAAACTAGCTGACAAGCTAAAGCTAATTGGCAAACTTCTCTGTTTTATGTCGGGGGGGGGGGGGGATTTTGGGGGATAAACTAAAGGTCTTAAAATTGATGCTAAGTAAATCAGCATTTAATGAATTTATCAGTTTCATCGTTTAAAATTACAGTAATTTATCCTTAAATGATCACAAACTCTGTCAGTATTTTTATTTCGTAGATATTTTTCTACTATTAAAAGCAGCTTTTTTTATACCAATAGAAGCGGTGATCATTTAGTTGCATAAGGAAACATTTTTGATGTGCAGTTACTGTTGTCTGCCTTCGTGGGGCAGTGTTGCTACCTGAATGTCTGAGTGTGTGCGTGTGTTAATATCTGAGGATAAAATGGAGACTTTCATTGTATTTTCTGATTCATGTCACAGCCTGCTGTTGACTTATAATTTAAAATGCTTAAAGGAACAGTTCAATGTTTGTAGGGACAGTTTAGATCATCAGCCTCATGTTTGTGCCTAAGGTTTGAATCCTGGAGATGAGACCTGGTCGGCAGTTCTAGAAGGGTCTTCCATGAGTTTTCATGCACCGTCCATATCATTTTAATCCAAACCATAACTTGAAGCATGAAATCACCTCAACCCCACCACTCTACAGCTGATCATACTGAATATTATTGCAGCCTTTCAGGTGTGTCTTATCTGAGGAAAGTCTTATTTTAGAGACGAGGTTGGATAAGCTTTGGAAAGCTAATGAGCTGCACTGTCTGCTACCTATATAATAACTCTCATTTACATCTTTATGACATTTTTTTTTTTTTTTTATTTGCCATACATGGACATTGATGTGACCATAGAGTATTACTGCAGAGATCAGCCTGTTTGCTAAATAATATTAGCAAAACTGAAGGAAATTATAATAACATCCATTAATCCGAGAAGTGATCAGTAGAGTTGGGTTTTTTGTGCATCAGGACGATGGAAATGCGTTAATTTCAGGCTGTTTATCCAACGTGACTAGATTAGCAGATTAGCATTGGCACAAATCTAAATGAGATTATTTATCAAATTGTTGAACTACTCCTTTAAGATAATGTTACATTTAAAATAAATCTGTATTTTGCTGTGAAATAAAGAATTGTAAATGTTAGGGCAGCAGTGAAATATAGATGAGGTTTAACTGAACTTATGAAGTGGAAGTGCATATTTACAGTGAGCAGAGTTTCCACATGCTACATTTATTTGCTGTATATGAGATGCTTTCCCACAAACGCTGAAGTAAAACCCAAATGCATAAACGCAACATGGCTGCAAACGTGTCAGCAGGCGGTCCCCATAACCGCACCGAGTCATGGACGGTGCCTGGAAGACGGGTCCAGAGACAGCGTCCCTGTAACACACAGAGTCCTCGTCCCATGGGTAGAGCAATGCTTAGGGTCCTCATAAAACAGAAATATCAACAGGCCCTTTCAGTCAACTTGATTTCAGACTTCAGGGACATTTTTTTTATTGTTTAAGGTAGCCTCCTTTCATCTTTGTTTTTGCACCGTGGGGATTGTCAGTCTTCATAACTGTCCAATCATGGCTCAGAGGTCCAAGTCACTTCTCAGATTTGAAGCCATTTAATTTTTGAAGGAGATGATTTTGGTCCAACTGTAAGCATTGACTGATTGGTCAAACACACTCAGCTATCTCCCCTCCTGCTGAAAACGCATTTCTATTATAAACATCAGGTTCTTGTGCTAAAGATGATTTGATCAAGGTAAGGACATCAACTTGAGCTGTGCAAAATTAACCAGTCCAGCTTATTTACAGACATTCATCCAAACATCCTCAGAGTCAATTTTATATATTGACTCTGTGTTTATCTTTTATATAAAGTTAAATTATTTCCTATTTATGAAACAATGCAGTCACATTTAGTTTATTATCCCAGCTGGTTTTCTAAGGCAACTTAGGAGAATGTGTTAAGTCAATCCCTCCTGCTGAGCAAGCATGTGGTGACAGTGGAAAGAAAAACACCTTTAAGACAGTATTGCAGTTATTTCTGTACTCCTTAGAGTGATCAACAGCCACCAGTGGTTCTTCTTCCACGGTATGAGAACCAACAACTTAGGAGGTTTAAGTAAGACAGGAGCACAAACACAATGGTCCCCATAAACCCAGAAACTCAGAAAGTCCTCATTAGACAGGAAGGAAAACGCTTTGTGTCCCCATAAACTGAAAAAGACAGGAACTCATCATTACAGGAACGTTGTTCCCCAGCAGAGGTCCCTGTAACTTCATGTCTCATGTTAGCACAGTTAGCTGCATTCACACACCTGTCTTCATCCACCACCTGCTCTGTTTCTGTTAAATATCATGCACAGCATACAGCATAAGCCTTAACTGAGCGTATTCTGTTATCCTGTAACCACAACATTAAAAAGAATAAAGGGAAAAGAATAAACCAACAGAACAAAAGGAAATGTGTACTGTAGCTGTTAATTTTTTAGTCCTTCTGTTGATCATTTTCTGCTGTTTTTTCTTAATATTTCTAATCTGATGTCTGAACGCAGCAAAGGTGTCGACATGAAGACATCGAGTTGGAAAACCGTGTATTTCCATGAGGATGAGGAGTAGTCATGTATAGTTAGTGAAGAGTCTCAGACATCTCCTGTCTTTTAGAAATGTTTTTTATTGTATGTGATTTACCAGAAAAGACAAATGTCAACACGGCAATTTGAAAAGCAGTTTGTGAATAAATTAAGTTTACTGAGAATTATTTTACAAGGAAAGAGGAAAAACTGGAGTCCCGTGTTTTATTTTCATCTCACATGTGCTGATTTGCTGTGTTTGGTTTCCTCCATCATGGTCCAACATCTCTTCTCTGGTCTCATCACCAGAGTGGAGATGTTGTGGCAATGTGCTATGTTGTAATGTATAGTATGTTGTGGCAATATGGTTAAAATTAGTGCTTTAGCATTAGCTTCTACTAAACACTGTTGTTGTCGTGCTTTAGGGTTGCCTTCTACTAAATACTATGTTGGTATAGGGCTTTAGCATTAGCTTTGGTTAAATACTGTGTTGGTGTAGTGCTTTAGCTTTCACTGCATACCATGTTGGTGTTGCACTTTAGTGTTAGCTTCCGCTGAATGCTATGTTGATAAAGCTCTTTAGCATTAGCTTACACTAAATACTATGTTGGTGTAGTACTTTAGCGTTAGCTTCTACCAAATATAATGCTGGTGTCGTGCATTAGCGTTAGCTTTTTTGTTGCCGGTGCCCACCACTGAGGGAAATAATCACAAGGAAAAACAAACTAAGATGTCAGTTTTATTATAACAAAGGCTATATTAAAAAAAAACAAAAAAACAAAAAAAAAAAAACATTAACATTATGGAACTGACCAGAGGTCAGACAAACCAAAGGTCAAAAACAGCTCATAGACCTGCTACTGTTAACAGATGCTTCACTGATGGGTGGTTTTCAGATTTTCGACAAAAATATCCAAAAAGTATAAAGACCAATATTAAAATCCATTTTTACTTTTATCTTTTTATTTAATATAATACTTAACATTTTAATAATGGTTATTTAGTTTAAAGAAACATCAGCTTTAAAGCCGTTTAAAAATCAAAGTGCAACCAAAGAAACTTCCTGATTCCTCCTTTGGATAGGTTATCTGTTGAGATGCATCACTCGGTTCAGTTTTTCTCGGTTGGGCTGCTCTCTGAGGGGGGGGTGCTGTTACCCTCCTGGTTCCCGCAGGATCCTGAGGAGGACGGGGAGGTGATGGCCGGGGCAGAGCTGACATTGATAGGGACGATCCGCGCCTTCCCGTCGCCCACCGGTTTCTCCCGGGGAGCCTGGATCTGCAGCCGGCCCCCCACCAGCGAGCAGCTGACGGTCTCTGGGTTGACGCCGTCTGGCAGGTCGAACTCCTGCCTGAACTCCTGACACCTGTAGGAGTACGAACCCTTCCCATCCTCCTGCTTCTTCTCCGTCCTGCCGCTCACCCTCAGCTTCCTGCCGACCTGTTTGACCGACAGCTCCTCCGGTGCGAACTCCGCCGTGTCCAGGCTCAGGGCGAACGTGTTCCCGTCCTTCCCCAGCTCCTGGAAGGCGATGGGCTTGAAGGCCCCCGTAGAGCCGGAGGTTTGGTCGATCTCCTCAAAGATCTTCTGGTGCAGCCTCTCCATGTACTCCATGCTCTGCCTCATCTCCTGCATGTGGCGGACCATCTCCTGCTCCATTTGGTAGAAGAGCGGCCGGGTCTCGGGCCACAGGCTGCGGATGGGCCAGTGCAGCTCCAGGAAGGGCCTCATGGCGGTCGGGGTCGGCTGGAAGACGCTGGGACACAACATCCTGTTGTTCTGTTGGAGGTTGAGGTGGGCTCTCTGATCTGCTGTTGCTTTGTCTGAGAGATGTCCCGTCCCCCCGCTGCATATATGTACCCTGACACCCCCCAGCATGCCCTCAGCAGTCACCGCTGCAGGAAAGTTCGAGACGCATTCCTCAGGGTGTGTGTGTGTGTGTGTGTGTGTGTGTGTGTGTGTGTGTGTGTGTGTTCAGCTGCTTAATACAGACTATGACCGAGTCCTGCAGCAGAAATAGAACAAAGCTGAGACGGTCGGCATGTGGCACATGTTTGTAGAGATTTCTTTATGAGGTTCATCACTCACAGAGGAACACACCCCGGCCCAAACGCTGTTCTGACTCACACCTTCAAAATCAGGTCAGGACTCTGAACCAGAACCAGAGAAAATGTCCTGACAAGCTCCAAACCGGACAACGGTCCTCACAGTCATGGGTTCACAAGCACAAAACACTCCGTGTCATGTTTCCGCTCTCTTCTGAGGACAACAGGAGTCTGTTGGTCAACTTTTTATTTCAGAAGACCTCAGATGTTGTTGCACATCTTTGGGAATATTTGAAACCTTGTCTTCAGATGTTTGAATCTCTTTTTCTCTAAAGATGTTTGTTTTTCTCGTCAGCTCAAGCGAACAACATGGCAGGTCTGGATGCCTTACGGTGTCAGAGGAAAACATCAGACATTCCTTCTGTTGCCCAGTTTACCTTTTAGTTCTCTGTAGTCAAGATATTTTCTGACTGCTTTGATGTTATTCAGCTCTGGGGTCTTCAGATCCTAGGGTCCATTGTGTTTTTCTATTTAGGTTTGATCGTTTACCACATTGTTTCCCAGTTTGAACCTTCTAATGGTTCATTTAAGCTTCTTTGTTACTCAGATTAAATCAGATTCATTCAGCCATATGTACAAGAACATAAGAGAAGTGAAATACGTTTCTCTCTGCCCCACAGTTAGCGCTACAACATAAAAGATTATAATAAATTAGTAAAAAACATGGTTGGTTGGTGTCTATCCACAGTCTAAGGAATCTATTGTCCCTTTGCACATGACGTGATGCTCTTCAGGAAGCAGCCCACTCCTCCATGACAGACGTCAAAACAACCTATGCTCGCGTTAACTCCTGTAAAGCTTGCCAATAAACAAAGAGTTGGTCGCCTAATATCGCTTTTATTTAGATGACTTCATTGTAAAAATGGTCACAGGGTGTTGCGCCATCGGCTGCACAAACAGACAAGGATGCAAACCAAACTGGTCATTTTATCATAAATTTTGTTGAGGAAGAAGATGGCGATGGTTAGCAGGCGTCAATCAGGTATAAACTGGCAGCCCTCGGTGTATTCGCAGATTTGCAGCAAACACAAAGGTAAAAGTATTATTGTTCATATACTTTATAAGTATGATTAGTAAGATGCAACCAAATATTGCATAATAGAGAAGGTGGCCATTTAGTCGTTAATAACCATGGAGAAAATGCCCTATCATCATGTAGCCTAGCATGTAGCATCTAAACTGTGTAGGCATTGAAGTCTGCTCCGGTGTAAGGGGAAACACCGTTTATGATAGTGGGGTAAATCATGTGGTGTGAATCCAGACAGAGTCGGTGATTAGATCAAATCAGCAAACATGTCAGAAGAGAAAGTTCGGGTCGCTTTCTAAGGTAGCTACGAGCTAGCTAGACAAGCTAGCAGAACTTGAGCAAGTAGAAGCCATGGCTATACTGGCAAAAACCTCTAGGGGAAACAGTTGCAGGCGCTCTGTTCAGTGCTCCCATCCCTCACTTCCGACGTCCATCATGGCGCCTCAACGTGGTCAGGTGACGTAGCTGCAAAGGGTCAACCCCGTGTTTTGAGAGTGTCTAGCATCTGTACTGCCTGAGGAATTAAGCTGTTTCTTAGTCCAGTGGTTCTGTCACGGACACTTTGATCCCTCCTCTCTGATGGAAGGAGGCCGTGTCGGGGGTTAGAGGGGTCGCCAACTAATTTGGTGTTGAAGATGACTGTGAGGGAAGGGAGCGAGGTACCATTGATCTTTTCTGCTGTCCTCACCGTCTGCTGGAGGTGCTTCTGGCCACTAATAGTGCAGCTGCCAGGCCACACGGATGCAGTTGGTCAGGACCGACTCGGTGGCGCCGCAGTAAAAGGAGGTTCAAATTGGGACCGGAGCTTTTGATCTTTTCAGTTTTCAAGTCGTCGTTGGGCCTTTTTTTCCAGTGATGAGACGTTATTTGACCTGGTCAGGTCCTCTGTGATGTGTACGCCCAGAAATACTGCTCTGTCTCCACCAGTGTGCCGCTGATGCTCCATGGAAGGTGTTTGGCTTGTTTTTTTCCTGAAGTCAGAGGTTATTTCCTCTGTTTTGCTGTTTAGTTAAAGATTGTTTGAGTTGCACCACATGACCGCCTGATTCACCCCATTTCTGTAGTTTGTCTCGTTGTTGACGAGGCCCATCGCACTTATCTGCAGATTTGATGTAGAGGTTTCTGCTGTTCTGTTGCACCCCTACCCCTGGAAATACAGCATGATGCTACCACCACCATGTTTGACAGTTGGTACCGTGTTCTTGAAAGCCTCACAGTGACTCCTCTACATTAACTTTTTATTGTGGCCAAACAGAACAATCCTTGTTTGTCTGAGCATAACACTTTTCTCCAGAAGACATTTGACTTGTCCATGTGTCATGTGACGTAGAATAATACTTATTCCCTAATTAATTACACAACACACTTCAAGAATTGGGTTCATAAGCTGAAATTTATTTATTTATAACTCCACACATGGTCGAACGTATACACCACCCCCATCATGTTTGTTTGAAAGGTAATAAAACTGAAGTTTGTGTCTATCTGTACCTCCCAGAAAACTAATACATTATTATTAATGTTAAAAGAAATAGGCTTGTTTTGGTTTTATCCTTTAAAATAATCCAAACAAGGACTTAACATCTATCTTATTTTAATTATGTGAATTTTACATTATGTTTTTATAACTTTAATATTTGTATTTTCCATTTGTAATTCTACTTTTCAGTTGGAATGAAAGTGACACTATAAGAAACCATATTTGGTTTCTAAGGTACAAAACACTGACTTACTTTAAGTGAATTATTAAACTGGATATAATAAATGAAAAGTATTAATTTATAGAGATAATATCCAGACATGATCTCAGCAGTGTTAAACAACCTCCAGCTTTAGCCTCTGAGTTTATTTACAGTCATCATTTCTATTTTCATCAGCATTCCCAGCGTTCCCGCCTTTAACGTCATAGGCCAATCGCATTAGTCCCTGGTCTGACGTGAGCCAATCAGGTGATCGCTGGGAGTGGAACATGAGTGACGTTACCGTGTTGCTGATTCAGGTTTGGACGCTTTGTATATGGCAGGCCGTTTTAACATAAAATCGGTTTCGTCTGACTTTTCATAATTACATTCCAGATATCTAAAAATTAGTTTTGACAACACAAAACTACATTTTGACTATCCTGAATGTTATTTTAAGATATCCGCATTCACATTCTGATTAGTAAGAATAATATTCGAGATATCTTCAATTACATTTTGACGAGTCAAACTTCCTTTCAAGATATCTCAAATGACATCACCAGATTCGTCATTTGAAGAGTCACCCATCCCAAATTACAATTCAAGGTATCTCAAACATAACTAGTCAAGGTTACATTTTTAGATATATGAATTAATAACAGCGTGTAAGCCCCCTTATGCTGCCACTGAGCTGCCCAAACAGTTGCTTGCAGAATATTTTTAGATGTCCTGAACAAAATCGACTGAAAATGCCACAGTGTAGAA
This sequence comes from Anableps anableps, assembly GCA_014839685.1. Classification (NCBI taxonomy): domain Eukaryota; kingdom Metazoa; phylum Chordata; class Actinopteri; order Cyprinodontiformes; family Anablepidae; genus Anableps; species Anableps anableps. Next base: position 35,214,663 of record CM026078.1, read on the forward strand.
ATATCTGCAGTATGGAATAGAGTGCAAAGCTTCGTGAACTTTAAAACTGCTTCAGAAATCGGCAAAGAATTTTCTATTTATTATCTTCCGACAAACACAATGAACTTAAAAACGGCTGTGAAAAGCTAAAAGTGCTGCTCTGAAACCGTTCCCAAGCTGAATATGTCGCATTTTCAGAAATCTTTTTTTCATTTTATTTTATTTTTTACTGTAGCACATTTCAAAAATATTACGTAAATCTATAACGTTTTGACAGAATACTCATTTAAGATATCAGTGATGTCACTCTGACTAGTCAGAATGTTAATTTAATATATCTCAAATAGAAAAGCCGTCTAATTCAAGATATCTCTAATTCATTTAGCGAGATCTTAAAAGAAATTTTGCGTAGTCAAAATTACAGTTCCAGATATCCCTAAATGAGTTTTGCCAAGTCATAAGTTTCTTTCAAGATATCTAGAATTTAATTTGCACTAGTCAAATCTGTATTTCTCCTATCCAAAAATACAATTAGGATATTTTGAATTATGGTCTCATTCAAGATATCTTTAATTAGAATTATGATTAATCAGAACTATAAACGACATAGTTCGAATTTACTTTATGACTAGTCATAATTTAATTGTAGATATCTGAAATATGTGTTTCAGATAGTCAGTAATTCATTGTAGATATCTCAAACTGAAGCCTCCATACAACTCAGTGGTAAATCTGACATTTATACTGGTCAGAATGGAATTAGAGATATTTCAATTAGACATTTTGTCTAGTCAAAATATAATTAGAGCTATCTTAATTTGCTAATACGTCTCGTCATAAAGCAGTTTAAAATATCCGGAACGTTAGTGGGGTGAAACCGATTTTATGTTAAAACGGCCTGCCACACATCGTAAGGTCTTTAACGGGACCAGGTGACGCAGCTGCGGTCAAATGTTTCCCAGGCGGTCTCACAAGAACCTTCTTCAGGAGGGCGAAGGATAAAGACAGGTGTCAGCGGTCCATGAAAACCAGAACCGAACCGTTTTTCACATGGTTTCAGATGAAATGCCGACATTAGCGTACAGATGGAGGATTAGCTCAGATGGCAGAGGCTGGGGCTCAATCTTCTCGGCCCACCGCACAAGGAAAAATGACGCAAAGGGGGCGAGTTTTCACCGAGTAGTAAATGGAGGGTTCTTGGGTAGCATTTTAGCATATTACTGTAGTTCATAGTTTTAAAAGAGTGCAGTTATCATATGCTGTCCAAGGCGGGTCTCGAACTCGCGACCCTGGGTGTCGCTCCCTCACAGGACAGCGGATTACTGAGACCTCCTCATCCCAAAGCTTTCAGCTTCTTCTGTGATATTTCAGCCAAGGAATTATCTTTTCTAATATTCCAAGAAGAATAATTATTCCTCTAGATAATTTAAGATCATTTCACAATCAGTAAACCCTGTTTGTTTTACTTAATTTCCCTTTGGGTTAAATAAAGTATTTTTGAATTGAATTGTTCTTAAATGCAGTGCGACCAATAAGAGAGGTTTGTGTTAGAAACACGGATGAAGATTGATCAGATTGTTTTTCATTACCACCACCAGAGGGCGCTGCTCACTCATACATATCAGTCCTGGAAACGGAAACAGGGTTTCAATTGCAGCCAGCCTCTTTCTCCCCGTGTCTCCACAAGTTCTCTCTGGGTACTCCGGGTTCCTCCCAGAGTCTAAAAAGATGAAGTCGGGTAACCGGATCTCTCTAAGCAGCCTGTCCAAGTGGCACCTGTCTGTTTGGAAATATTATTATTTATAGAGCTTTATAATAAATAAACCAGCCAAACATCTACCGTGTTTCTTGATCTTTAAGTAGGAAGGAACAGAAGAGAACCTGAGGGAGCAGAACATTTCAACATTTTATTTTTAAAGCCACCCTGCCTCAGGCTGTACCTGGAAGGTTCTGGTCCATCACCAGGTGTGGTCTGGTGACAGTTCTGTGGAGCATGTTTGCTGTGAGGTTCTGCAGGGGCCCGTTCAGACCTGGGCCTCAGCTCCAGCTGTCCAACAGGCAGTGCTTAACGATGTGCGCCGCCTCGATGACGGTGTGCTGTCTGTCTGCGGCCGGCGGCCCGGAGCCGATCGGGACCCGGAGAACCGGCAGCGGAGCGCGGTGTCCGTCGAGGCTGTCATCGCTGTGATCCAGCAGGACCTGCAGCTGCTGGTTCTCCTGGATCAGACCCTGGTTGTGGTTCCTCAGAGCTTCTCTGTGCAGCAGGGCGGAGTTAAGGTGCTGCTGCAGCTCCAGCAGCTCCTGGACCCCCTGGAGCTCCTGAACCCAGACACAGAATCTCAGCTGCTCTCCGGGTTTGTCTCATGCTTCAGTCCAGAAGGTCCATCCATCTCCACCTACCTGTCTGTCCTTCTCTGATGAGCATAGCGGGACCTCCTGCTGGTCCTGCAGCTTGTTGCACAGCTCCGCAGCTTGTAGAACCTTCTCGCCCTGAAACAGCGAAGCAGAAGGTGGATGAGAAGAGCCTCAGGTGAGATGGTGGAGCTCAGGGGTGGGAGGTCTTACCTTGGTGATCACAGCCTGTAGACTCTTGGTGGCGGCGGCGCCCTGGATGCTGAGTTCAGTGAGCTTCTTCCTGGCCTCCTGGCGATCTCGAGCCAGCTGATTCTGGACCTGGAGACACTTTTGGTTGATCTTGTCTCTGGTGAAGGTCCAGTTCTGCTCCATCAGATCCTTGTCAGCTTGACAGGAAAAGATCAGCTGTCTCAGCTGGATGGCTTGTTCCTGTTGGAGGAGATCAGAGAGGCTCAGGACCAACAGGAACCATGCAGATGATCCAGAGAACCATGTTGGCCTCAATATGTTGTAACCTCCTAGTAACCTAGTAGTTGCTGTTTGTGATGCGTAAAAACTCAGAATTACTTCAAAAATGTTATATTTGTATTATATTTTTCACCTACGGAGGTCGCCATTTTTTCATCTGCGCAAAGCATGCTGGGCCGATGACGCGGGTTGGTTATAGTGGACTAGAGTCCAGAAACAAAACGAGAAGTCAGGGTGGAGGATGAGGAGGTCAGCCCACAAAACGTCTGGACTGAGACAAACTGACTCAAAGGGTTCATGAGCCGTTAAACATGAGATATCTGCTGAAACAAGCTGCCGTGACCGTCTCGTGATCTGCTGTTTACTATATTAGCTACAGCTAGCACCATTAGCTAGAGCTACTGCCATTAGCAGGAGCTAGTGCAAAATCAAAACAAATTGGAAGATAATGAATGAATGTTTAAAGAGTAACTAACCCCCAAGTCAGAAACATTTATGTTGCTGATAAGCTGTCTAAATTGGTTATTTAGGATTCAGTCTTTATGCTTCAGTGCGAATTTTGACATTTTCATGTAAATTTGTTTAGTTCTGCAACATCTTGCCTAAAACCATCTCATCGGTGGCCTCCTAAGCTGCTAAGCAGTTGACTTTTCTTATTGGTTCCAGCAGTACAGCTTAGGACATCTACGTCACAGCCCCGCATACTGGTATGAAACCATCTCACTCAGACACGTGGCCCTGCTAGCGAGAGCCAACAACTTCAGCAGGAGCTAACACCGTTAGCTAGAGCCAACAACTTCAGCAGGAGCTAACACTGTTAGCTAGTGCCAACACCTTTAGTAGGAGCGAATACCATTAGCAAAAGCAAATACCGTTAGATAGAGCTAACTCCAAAAGCTAGAGCCAAAACCTTTAGCATGAGTTGACACCGTTAGCTAGAGCTAGCACCAATAGCAGAAGCTAACACAAAATCAAAACAAACTGAAAGATCAATGAAGCATCTTTAAGTCTTTGTAACGAATATTTGAGAAAAGGTTTTGATCCCGATGCTAACCGTAAACAGCCTGAGTTAGAAACTGGAGCTCTGCAGCTACGCTCTCCGTTCTGGTTGGCATTATGAAGGCGAAGCTGGCTTTAGATTCAGGAAATGGCTATTCCACCTACATTTTCACTAACTTGAGCATCTTCAATTCGCTTGACTTTAAAACCTAAAATACTTAGACACTTCAAGCCTGTTCTTAAAGGGCTGAACATTACTCAAAATTACTGTTCTGGCTGGACGGGGCTTGCACCGTCAGCACCTAGCATACGTCATCGACCCAGGATGCATTGCAGCATGAACAACATGACACTGTCCATGTGACAATATTTTATTGAAATGTATAAAATCTAAGCAGGTTCCAGTGTTTTTACTGTTGTTTTAACAAGTGGAACAAGCGTTTGGTGTTTCCTCCTGAAATAAACCCAGAACATCGACCAACCTTCATCCTCTTGACCTTCCTCAGCTCCGTGTTGATCTCCTGCTGCTCTCTGGAGAGTTTCTCGTCCAACTCAACCAGCTTGTCTCTGGTCATCTGCAGAACCTTCTGGTTCAGAGTGGATCCGTCCTCCTGGTTCTTCACTTCCTTCCTCAAAAGGTCCTGTCGTCAGACACATCAGACAAAGCTGAGACACGCCCCAGGGACAGACGGGAGGACAGGTGTAGGTGTCTCTGAGCGGTACCAGGTCCGGGTGAGCGTTCCTGTAGAAATCCATGACTTCCTGCTGGACCTTCTGGACGTACTCAGTCATGGCTTTATCGTGGATCTGTGCAGGTAGAAACAGGTCCACCAGGCCCTGGCGCTGCTGCTGGAAGTCAGTCAGCATCTTCTCCCTGGAGACACCAGAGACGGTTCAGAACCGACGGGTCCAGCAGAACCTGACCTGTCTGTATCGTCAATGACAGCAGGAAGAAACGTCTCGTCTGAGAGGACCAACATGCAGATGTTCCAGCTGCTAAAAGCTGGTTGATCCAGAGGTTCAGAAGTATTCACACCCTTGATTTGGTGTTGGCCTCCATCACAGGCTCCAGTCTTCTTGGGTCGGTCTCCAGCTCCACCTGGGTTCTTCTCTGCAGGTCTTCTCAGGCTCAGTCCGGTTGGATGGGGGGTGTTGCTACAGAAACCAGGGTTTCCCCCAGAAAACTAGCTAAGCCGGGTGGTGGGGGGGCTAGACCTGTCTGTGACTGACGAGTGTTTGGTTGGTTTACATTGACTTTATGAAGCTGCAAGCGCAGACACAGAGCCAGGCGCGTACCAGAGCGCCCGAAACAAATAAACAAGCGATGCTCTGCCTGGCGGGGGGGGGGATAAGGCCAACCATGGTTGTAATGCACTGGGGGACACCCTGAGAAACCTGTAGGTCTGTCAGATGTTCTGCTGGATTTATGTCCAGGTTCTGACTGGGTTCTGATTGGGCCACTCGCCGTATCATTGTTGGGTTGAAAGATGATAAACAAACATGGCCGACTGGGAAGAAGCGATGCCGATAGTTTGTGGACGATATTTACCAGAGGAAAACCGTCCTGAAGACGTCTCTGACGTCCGCCAGACTTTCTGGTCCACCAGCAGCTGTTTTGGATTCCCCTCCGTGTTTCCATCACCTCGCTTTCTGACTGGCTGCACGCCACCTTCAACTGCTGCGCTCCCATTCCTTCCTCTGGGAACGCTGCGACATCGGGCCAGGACAGTCCAACAGGTCGCATGTCTCTGATTCTAGATCGGAGCGGTCCCGGCGTCCTTCTGGGCGGACCGGCTCACACGCGGCAGGAAGATCTCCTCAGATTATCTTTAGAGCATCATGATTATCGGATTGTTGGGCGCGAACATCGGGACAAAACTCGGCATACTTCCTGTGGCAGAGAAACATCCCCACAGCATGATTCTGCCACCACTGTGCTTCGCAGTAGGGATGGTGTTAGTCAGTTTCCTCCAGACATAATGCTTGGAGTTCAGACTGAGAGGTCCAGATGTTTCTCCTGGTTGGGTCTTCTCTAAGGTCCTTTCAGGGAGGAGCAGCTTCCATCTGGCTGCTCGACCATCAGGACCTGATTGGTGGAGAACATCAGCGATGGCTGACCTTCTGGATGGTCCTCCTCCCTCAACAGGGGCACTCTGGAGCTGCTGTTGATCACCTCCCTGACTCAGTGTGGCTGGGTGGTCAGATCCACCGATGGTTCTGGTGGTTCCAAACTTCCTCTAGAGACGTGGATCCTTCCCCAGACCTGGTCCCTGATCTCCTCTCAGAGGCCTAGAGACGGTTGCTCTGATGGCTCCTGCTCTGATGTTCTCCATCAGCTCAGAGACCTTCTGCAGGGTTTCACTCCACATCCTGTTCAGTCGGCTGAATTCATCCCAGGAGGCTGCAGAAACATCTGAACGATGATCAGGGGAGGCTTCCCACAGATTAGGGTGTGAATACTTCTGTAAATATGTGTAACTATGAGCTGATTTCTGTTTTAAGGGTATGGGTATGAATACTTCCTGCTGGGTCTGCGAGGGAGTGAGAGCTGGATCAGGAGTTTTAAACAGTAGGTAAAAAGTAATCACTCCTGGCCTGTACAACCAAGCAGTCTGCTAAACGGAACCTGTCTGACAACACGAAGTAGGCTGAAGGATCTCAAAGAGCAACACATCATGACCCGATCTGGAGAAATCCAATTCAGAACAAAACATTCAAGCATGACAACCTGTTCAGTAGTCAAACACGGTAGTGGTGGTATTATGGTCTGTGGTGTCTGACTGACTTCTCGGAGCCGCAGATGGAGCTGAGGTCCAGCAGGCAGCTCTCCCAGCGCTGCTGCAGAACCAGCAGGTGCTTCTTCTGCCTCTCCCACAGCTCCTCCAAGTACTGCAGGTGGCACCGCTGCGCCTGGTCCGCCTGGCGCGCCGCGTCCTGCAGCTCCCGCATCATTTTCTGCAGCACAAACAGGCAGAGTGAGAAGGTAGGAGCTGCCAGGCGCAGCTGAGCGAAGCTCCTCACCTGGATGATGGCGTTCAGCTCGTCCAGCCTCCTCTCGGACGTCTGCTGGAGCACGGAGGCCTCTGAGAGCAGCTCGTTGTCCCGGGTCTGACGCAGGATCTTCCTCCAGCTCTCCGTCAGCTTCAGCAGGTTCACCGCCGTGTTCCTCTGCTCCCTCTGAAGCCTGTCCTGTTTCCAGAAGCAGGTCACGCCCACTCAGTGCGTTATAATAAGTGGCGGGCACGTATTACTGCACTAATGCACGAAAAGCAGAGCTAATTTTTCATTTAACACTTTGGCGTTTTTGCTAACTTTGAAAACGTTTAGCACACTTAGCTTCCCCTAAATTAATTTTCCCAGATAAACTCTACAGTGTTAATTTAAACTTTCAGCTGAATAAATGTTGAGGTTTTGGTTCTCAGCTGTTAAGAATTATTGAAGAAGTTAATGTTCTGTTTCCTCTCCTCACGTTCAGCAAATGACGCAAAATCAGCGACAGAGGTAGCACAGCTCAGAAACTGAAACAAACAGTGAAAGGTCTGTTCCAGAGAATCATTTCCTAACGCGCAAACCGTACAGGCAGCTGTGTGACGACTAATTTCACCCTGTTGAGGCGATACAACTATCCTATGTTGTGTCTTGGAAGTTATTCACATGGTTCAAATTAGGTTCCACTAAATACCACATTGGTATAGCAATTAATATTAATTTCCACTTCATGCCTTTTTGCTAATGGCGATTTAGCATTAGCTTCCACTAAATAAGATGTTAGTATTGCAATTTAGCTTCTGCTAAATACCATGTTTGTACAGTTCCTTAGCATTAGCTTCCAGTAAATACCATGCTGGTATAGCACTTTAGCGTTAACATGTTAGCGTTTTAACATTAGCTTTCTTTAAATACCATGTTGGTATAGCACTTTAGCATTAGCTTCCTTTAAATACCATGTTGGTATAGCGCTTTAGCGTTAACATGTTAGTGCTTTAGCATTAGCTTCCTTTAAATACCATGTTGGTATAGCACTTTAGCGTTAACATGTTAGTGCTTTAGCATTAGCTTCCTTTAAATACCATGTTGGTATAGCACTTTAGCATTAGCTTCCTTTAAATACCATGTTGGTATAGCACTTTAGCGTTAACATGTTAGTGCTTTAGCATTAGCTTCCTTTAAATACCATGTTGGTATAGCACTTTAGCGTTAACATGTTAGTGCTTTAGCATTAGCTTCCTTTAAATACCATGTTGGTATAGCACTTTAGCGTTAACATGTTAGTGCTTTAGCATTAGCTTCCTTTAAATACCATGTTGGTATAGCACTTTAGCATTAGCTTCCTTTAAATACCATGTTGGTATAGCACTTTAGCATTAGCTTCCTTTAAATACCATGTTGGTATAGCGCTTTAGCAAAAACAATTGTTTTAATTAGCGGTGCCCACCACTGGTTATAATCTTTATAGCCTCTGATTGAAGCATTTTGGCCCCAGCGGACCTTCTCTAGGTAAGAACCTCGACCTGAATTAATACATCATGTGTCCTCTGCTCCTGGTTACGTTACCTTCAGATAGAGTGTGAGCATCTCCTCCTTCTTCTTGGCCATCTCCCCCTCAGCCTGAGCTCTCTGCTGTTGCTGCAGGAGCCTCTCCTCCTCCGTCAACGCTTTCCTCGGCATGATTCCTTCTCCTGCTGCAGCAGCTTCACAACCTTCTGGGTTTGACCTTCTAAAACTGGGAGCAACAAAAACTCAGCAGACTTCTTTATGTCCTCAGGTGTTTCTGAAGAATAAAGATCTGACTGGAGTAGAAGCAGTGAACGTTTAAATATTTCAGTCATCTAAAAAAATAGAATACTGTGAAGATTATTGATATTTTTTGTCTCAGATTTTTGTCCTCTATAGGTTGCTGTTGTTTCTGTTTTTCCACCACTCTTTTTCCTTCCACCTAACTTTACATTAATATACATAGATGCAGCTCTCTGTGAACGACCAGCTTCCTCAGCAATGAGCTTCTGGATAACTGTCAAGTCAGCCGTTTTCAGCAGGACTGTGTCCAGAACTTTGACAGAACGGAACATCTCAGGATTAAAATCATTTTTTTCAGTCTGGGCTGATTTTGGGGTTTTGTTGGCTGTGCAGCAGAATCCAGCGGGACCGAAATAAACTTATGAACGTTCTGTTTCAGATCCGGTCTTTAAACTGAGCCGTTCTCTGACCTTCTAGGTCATTCTTTGCTCAGGCAGGAGAACCTCAGGTGAGCCTTACCTGTTCTACTGAGCAGATTCAGGTGTACCTGTAACGATCAGGCCGCTGTCGCTCCTCTGTGTTGGTGCTGCGTCTCCATAGCAACCAGTTCGACCTCAAGTCACGTGACGAAACAAAACAAAAAGAGAACAAGCTGCGCGTTTACTCCTGGATTTTCCCCCCCGCACCTAACGCCCCCTACTGGTCCCAGCGGGTAAATGAAGTCCGTCCGCTGGAAGCTGTGGGAGCCTCAGCAGCCTTCAGATCATCCTGGCGGCCTGCTGCCTTCTCCGGGACCCACGGAGAGCCGTGGGAGCCAGTGTTTACCCACTCCAGGGGCGAGCACCTCGCTTTAGTGTTTAAAACACGAGCCTCGTCGTCCTGGGAACCAGAGCTTTACGGCGGTACTTCCGGTTTATGCCACGTTGATGGAGGTGCAGCAAGAAGCTGATCCCCACAGTCAGGAGACCCCCACCCAGCCCCGCAGCGGCTGGACTCAGCCGGTGCCCCTGCTGTCTCCGGGGCCCTGCAGGTGGGACCAGTCCGGACGGGTCACACCTTTAGTGTCTGGCAGACGGCGGTTCTTTTACGTCTCGGCTTTAAATGGAAAGAAAACTGCTACTGGTCCACAACTGGTCTCCCATACAGACTGGATAGGTGCAGTAGAAGCCAGATGTTTACATACACTGGATAAAATTATACGTTTTTCTTACAGTCTGACATTAAAACCTGAATAAGGATTAGGATTTGATGTATTTGTGTTTGGTCAGTTAGGGGTTAACTGAAATATTTCTACATCAGATTCCATAAAAATGAGACAGTTTTATTATTGCTTTCTTCAGATTCAGAAGTTTACATACCCTGAGACTGATTATGTCAACGGCTTCAGAGGCCCCGCGCACACCCAGTCTTCATGCTTGATCACGGTCTTTTTTCTGAAATCTGATTTTTTTTCTGTGGTCCAAGCTGCTAATGAAATGCGACCACAGTCGGACTTCTGTGTGAACAGTTTACGGCCCCAAAGCGACCCGCATGCGCAGAAGAACGTAGCGGCCCCCTGCAGCGCTGCTTACCACAGTAATAATGGTTCATGCAGGATCATGACGCATGGCTCACGTCAGCGACGTGAAAGTCGGATGAAACGCGACCTGACCGTGCAGATCCTTAGAAAACTGCCGGGTAAGACTCACTGCACACAGTGAGGCGGAGCAGAGCAGGTTTTCAATCAAAACACTGGAGTTGGGGCGTTAAGGCTGCCGGGAAAAAGTCAGATATGGGTCGCATATGGGAAAGATAAACTCAGATTTGGGTTACATGTGCCTGTTGTGAAATGTAGCGTTCACTAAACAACCCAAATGCAACTGTTCACCGCGTCTGAACGGCCCGATTCCGATCTTCTCACCTCCACAGATCCGATCTGAGCCGCTTCCGTTTCTGGAACTGAATCGGATCCGATCGTTTTCAGAGCGTCTGCAGTCTGAACGGTCAGGTCGCGTTTTATCCCACTTTCACGGCGCTGACGTGAGCCGTGCGCCATAACTCAGCCGCAGAAGCAGCCAGACTTGAATCTGGACTAAACACCGTCTGAAGATGATGACGATCATCCCATCCCGGTCCCAGCGCTCCCAGTCCGACTCCACCTCCAGACAGGTCCTCTCCAGCAGCTGCAGGCGATGCTCCGCTAAAGGCCGCTGCTGTTGGTTCTTCTTCCTGCTGCTCAGCTTCCTGCGTCTGGTTCTGATCCGGTGGCGGTGCTGTCGGCTCTCAGCGGCTGTAGGACCCGTCCAGAGACGCCGGCGGCCATTATTCCTGCTGGGGGGGCTGCGGTCTTCTGCTGGGGGGCGTAAACCGTCACACAGCAGTCTGACTGCGTCGGGTTTAATCAGCAGCAGGAAGGCAGCGCAGGAAAGACCGGATATCAGCAACAAATCGGAAGTGAGCACCAACCCTGCTGCCAGGTGAGACCGTGACGGAGACATGCTGGTTCGTTTTAAGGCAACGGCTCAAACAAGATGCTTCTTTCTGGGGAAACATGGGACAACGAAAATAACTCAGCCAAGATATCAGGAAGAGAATGATGGACCTCCGCCGGTGCGGTTCGTCCTCGGGTCCAGCTTCCAGATGCCGGAAGGGTCCGCCTTCACCTCTTCAGACCGTCTGGGGAGGTCCAGCCGTCACGTGGTCTGAGATATTTGGACAAACTATGAAGACTTGCTGCTGGAGCTGGTGGGAGCAAAAGGAGCCTGTTCTGAAAGGCCGCTCGGAGATGAAGAAGCCGCCTCTCAAAGAGCAACACGGTTGACTGACGCTCCGGATAGAAGGAGCGACCTGACTGGCGGGCTGAAAGCCCACTTCGGAGGGCGCTCCAGTTGAGTTTTACGACTGGGAAGTTGGAATTTCCCAGTTCCGAGGACAACTGGAAGGCAACCTTAAATCGATTCAGCAGACTGGGTCCAGTTACCGCCACAGCGGTGCTGGAGACTCCGAATCAGCTGCATTCCCTGAAGACCCAGGAAGCGCAGGGTCCGCTTTCACAGCCATGGAGAATTTCACTTTATTTTATGACTTTATTCAGCAGTGAAAACAGTTTGATTTTATTATGTTTTACAACTTTAAAGAGAGTTTAGTAAAAACTGTTTTAGATTTGGTTTGATTGTTGTTAATTAATCAAAGATAATCATATAATATTCAGATCTCAGCTGTAATGAGAATAATAAACTGAATAATAAACAACAATGAAAACAGCCGGGGTTGTTGCGCCTGCGCTGATATTTGAGAATAAATATGAGACTATTTTATTTGTGAACACAAACGGGGTATTTTAATATCTACGGACATTTTTAAATACAAACATGTAAGAAGTGAAATAAGACGTTTTTTTGTATGAACTGTGTTTTTACACAAGATGAAGACCTGCCTCAAGCAATGTTTACGTCCCTTCGGAGTGTCTCTGGTGTAGGCGTCCTGTTAAAGTCCAGCTGATGTTGCTGCAGGCAGCTGGATCTGGACCTGGACTCATTTCGCTCCAGAACCAGAGGTGTTGGCATCCAGCGTGAACTTGTTTCCGGCCAGTCAAGCGCTAAAAGCTGCTGTGAGAGCTCTGGCTGGCTGCTGCCTGCCAGCGCCATCTGCAGCTGCATGAGGAACCACAGCTCTGCTCCAACAGCAGATTACCGTGATGGCCGGAGTCCACGCTGCTGGGTTCTGGTGTCGCTGCGTGGATCCAGGTCTGCATAGAAGCGCTTGAAGCGGCCCATGTGTGTGGTGCTGCTGCTGGCCCTGCCTGGCTGGGACCGATCATTCATTTACACAGAAGAGCTTATGTTGTTGAGTTGTTTCCCAGAATCCTCAGCTTCAAACCCGGGTCGCCCTCGGGCTGTTAGTCCAGTAACTTCATGTTGCTCTGATCCAGATGTCGACTGGCGGCTTTTATTCTGAAAAGCAGCCAGGCACTCAGGTATTTATACTTCTTTATCAGCAGCTGGGCTGCAGGATGGCTCTGGCTCTCAGATCAACGGTCTGACAGGAAAACTCCCAAATAAGGCTCGAGGAAGTCGTGACGTTGCTGGAATATCGCCACGTGACATCGAGCCTGGGGAAAACAAGATGTGACGTGTCTCCGGGATTTCCGGCCATGGCGGCTGGCTGTACGCTGCCTGCACCGCGCTCCGGGTTCGGTCCGGCCGTTGGGCTCAGGTCCGAACCGAACCGGGACGTTCACGGTCCGAAAAGCGCAGCACAAAGAGCGCAGCGGCACCCGGAAACTAGGCCCGCGAGTTTCCCGGTGTGGCCATATATGGGCTTCCTCCCTCCATATTTGGGAACATACGTCACGCAGGAGACTTTATAAAGGCGGGAATCCTCATTGAGGTTCTGACAGAAGTTAAGCTGAGGTTGAAGCGGCAGCCGGAACCAAACATCTGATGTTGTTTATGTCCCGCGGTGATCAACAAACACCCGAACACACCCGGAACCAGCCTCCCTCCAGCCTTGGCTTCCTCCGAGCAGCACCGAACCCAGCAGCAGCTCCTGCCCCGCCAGAGCGCCTCTCCGCCGGGCTCCGCAGCGGACACCGACCCGCAGCAGGACCTGGGCTCCACGGCCGCCGCTGAATCCCCTCCATCCTCCTCCTCTTCCTCCAGAGAGATGGCAGCGACCAAAGCGGAGCTGCTGCTGTCCGCCCTCCAGATCTCGGAGCCGCTTTTCGGACACCCGCCGCCGCTCTCCCCGCTGGACGGATACCCGAAGCTGGAGGAGCTGCAGATGCTGCTGCAGAACGCCGCGTCCGCAGCCGAGGCGGCCGGGCTGCTGGGCGCGGAGCCCGGCGAGTACGCAGGTGAGGGAAGGGGGGAGAGACGGCGCAACGAAAAGCTGCTCTAATCAGAGGTTTGATGAGGAGAATCTGCAGATCCAAAGCCAAAGAGGACTGTGAGCTGGTATTAAAGGACGTTTTAGCATAAAATAAACAATAAAATAAGTAAATACATTTTTTATGAGCAGTTAAGCATAAAACAGATCAGAATAAATAATTTCTTCTGGGAAAAAAAAAAAAGATTGTGCATGTTTTAAAATCAAAGATGTGTGCAAAATCTGCACCAATTAAAAACAATATCTGGTAAAGAAGTGTATGGAAACCTGTTGGTGGTAAAATTTCCTTCCATCTGTCGCGTTTCCAGCGTCAGATGGAGGCTGGTTCTGATCTTTATCAAACAAACATGGAAACAAAAGCTGTGAAACCGTAAAAATAAGATTAAAGTCAGAGGATTCTTCAGGTGAGACTGACCTGTTTCTGTTCCTCCCTCAGATTCCCTGTCGGAACTCCCAGACCTGCAGAACCTCCCCCCTCTCACCCCTCGCCTCACCCCTCTGGCCTACAGCGGCCGCTTCACCTTCGAGCCGTCGGTGTCCTGCGGCGGCGGCGGCGGTCAGTGGGCGGAGCCTCTCCTCAGCTTGTTGTCAGGGTTGGTGAGCATGGCGGCGCCTCCTGCAGCCTGCAGCCTCGCCACTTCCTCATCAGCTGTGACGCCGTCAGTGACGTCATCAGCCCCCTCTCAGCCCAGCCTCAGCTGCGGGTCTGCAGACGTCACCTCCATCTTCTCTGCGACGCCGACATACTCGTCAGCCGTCGGGTCAGAGCCCCTCCTTCCTCCCAGCGACGCCCAGGTCGCCCCCCAGGCCTTCCAGCCTCAGGTCCCCCCCTCTGCCTACATCCAGCCCCCCTCCATGGTGGTGCCCATGCTGCCGGACTACCTCCTGCCGCAGCAGGGGTCAGAGGGCGAGGTCGGGCCCAGTCAGGACCTGAAGCCGGTGCTGCCGCCGCTCACGCCGCTGCCCACCATCAAAGCCTTCTCCTCGCAGTTCCAGCCGCAGGGGGCCGCCTGCAGGAACAGGAAGCCCCCAGCAGGGCGGCAGTGCAAGACCCCGCCCCACGAGCGGCCCTACGCCTGCCCCGCCGACGGCTGCGACCGCCGCTTCTCCCGCTCGGACGAACTGACGCGCCATGTGCGCGTCCACACCGGCCAGAAGCCCTTCCAGTGCCGCATCTGCATGCGCAACTTCAGCCGCAGCGACCACCTGACCACGCACATCCGCACGCACACCGGCGAGAAGCCGTTCGCCTGCGCCGAGTGTGGCCGCAAGTTCGCCCGCAGCGACGAGCGCAAGAGACACGCCAAGATCCACCAGAGGCAGCGAGACCGCCGGGTGGACAGGACCCCCGCCATGTCGTCCCCAGCACCCCTCCCCGTCCAGGCCTCCCCCCCTTGCCTCACCGCCTCCCCCCTCCCCGTCCAGGCCTCCCCCCCCCTCTCTGTCACATGTTTACGCCTCCTCTCCGTCCCCCCAGCTCTACTCCTCGTCCTGCTCCTCCCCGATGGGGAGCCCCCTGCCAGAGCTGCCGTCCCCCCACAGCACCAACATCTGCTGACGGACAGGAGGCCCCCGCCGTGACCTCTGACCTCAGACTTTTAGCGCGCACGCCTGAGCCTGAGCTCTGGCGTGCGGACATGTGGATACTGTACAGATATGAACGTGCGTGAGCGTGCACGTGGAGTGTTTACCTACTGAGTAGGTTCTGGGATGTTTGTGCGTTTCTCGCTGGTCAGTGAGCAGCAGAAATAAAACCCTTTCAGTCCTGATTCTCCGTCTGCTTTCTGACTTTATTTCAGCGCTGCCGATCATTTCAGGGATCGATTCTTCCGACGATTAATCGGAGAAGATTTATCGTAGGCAGGTTTTTCATTTAACCACTTTAAGCCTTTCTTATACAATATTAGAAATACA